>JAZDUH010000255.1:350000-758706 GCA_036419115.1 Scarus forsteni
TTGTGACTTTATAAACTCAAAAATTTCGAGTTTTTTCTCGAAGATTTTCGAGTTTTCATTTATTTTTTTTATTTCTTCAAGTGGCCCTAATACGCCGTCGTAGTTGATAAACATAAAATTAAACAGTATTTTATGAGTTAGTATGGAAGCGTATTGCATTCACTTGAAGAAAAAAAAAAACAACTCTGGTTTTTCAGAGTAATTTATTCTTCGGTTTGTTTTTTGTGGTAATTAATTTTGTTTTTCTGATTAATATTTTTTCGGTTTGTTTTTTGTGGTAATTAATTTTGTTTTTCTGTTTAATATTTTTTTATTGGTTTGTTTTTTGTTATAATTATTTCTGTTTTTATGAGTATTTTTTTTCTGTTTTCAGATTACTTTTTTCCTGTTTTTCGGAGTAATTTTTTCCTGAAGTATCGAGCAACTTCGAAATCTCGCGAGAACCTCCAATCTGCTGTTTTTCGTGGTAATTTTTTCCTCCTGTTTTTAGAAGTAATTTTTTCTGCTGAAGTATCGAGCTACTTCGAAATCCCGTGAGAACCTCCAACCTGCAGACGACTCCCGTGGATGTGTGGTGGCTCCTGTGTCCTGCTCGGATCAGAGATCCTGTCAGGTGTTGTGCCAATGTAGTTATCCCTGCCAGAATGTGTATCCCCTGTCCGCGGGAGCGCGCACGTCTCGTCTGCACTTTAAGGATGGGACTTTACGCTAAAAAATGACAAATACTATCATGCAGACTGTTGTATGGATGTAGTACGTGTTACTATTTTTCTGTGTTGTTCTTTTTAATTGTACATTTATTAATACATCAAAATAAACAAGTCCATCGTTTGAAATGCTTCGTTTTTGAACTGTCGTCCTTTATTACACCGTGTTGCGCCGTAAGAAACTGATCTGCCAAAGAATCAGTAGTCTAAATATGTAATGATTTATCTGTCTTCATACCATGCTCATACGTTGAGTTTTGATTGCTCTTTGGGATACTTTTTCTTTGATTAGCCTCATTCTGCTATTTACGATCATCCGGAAGTTCTATCCACACTTTCAAAATAATAGCACGTATCCATGAAAAACGTGAGGACTCGACCTCGAGTCAAGAGGTATCCACACACAAACTTCAAAACTTTTTTTTTCTTTTTGACAAAGTTTGAAAGCTTCGTTTAAAGCTTTGCCACCCCAATGATAATAATAATAATAATAATAATAATAATAATAATAATAATAATGGAAAGAATAATAACATCACTGATCTATTAAGTACATTGCTTGCTCTATTAAGAGACCATATTTTGCCCACAAAATCTGTACCCCCCCCCCCCCCCCAAGAAGGGTCAAATCATTAACTACCATCATGAAATTTATTTTTTGATCATTTCTGATGAAGACTAATAATATTGGAGAGTTTCAAAGGACTAGCCCAAATCATTAAGTAGTTTATGATTTGACCCTTCTAAGGGGGGGATACAGGGGGATACTCATAAAAACAGAAACAGTTATAACAAAAAACAAACCAGTAAAAAGAATTTAATCGGATAAACAAAATTAATTACCACAAAAAAATTACTCATAAAAACAGAAAAAATTATAACAAAAAACAAACCAATAAAAAAATATTAATCAGAAAAACAAAATTAATTACCACAAAAAATTACTCATAAAAACAGAAATAATTATAACAAAAAACAAACCAATAAAAAAATATTAATCAGAAAAACAAAATTAATTACCACAAAAAACAAACCGAAGAATAAATTACTCTAAAAAAACAGAGTTTTTTTTTTTCTTCAAGTGAATGCAATACGCTTCCGTAAGTTAGTGTATCAATATAACATTTCAAAGTTTTGTTGGTATAAAAGGAACCAATGGCTCACTTTGTCTCATAGTCAACATTTTGACAAAATGTTGTTACCTTTGCTATTCAGACTAATCTTTAGACCAGTTAGTCACACACTTACACTACAGTGGTTAAATTACGTATGAGTATAATACACCATTTTAGACCTGAATAAACTGAATTTGATACCAATCTCAAAATACCTGACAAGCAGAAAATTTACTTTGACACATGAAAAAGAGTTTTTTTTTGCGTGTTAAAAAGTACAAACTATTTATGCCAGGTTCTCCTTTTCATCAGAGACGGGGAGAAATGATGAGGGCTTTCTGAATTTAGGACCACGTGAAAAAAGTAGTTTACTGTTTACCAGAAACAGGGGGTGGCTTACCCCTCTCTCCCTTAAATGATACTTCTGTTCTGTGATATGTTTACCTGTCTGAAAGAGTCTCTGCACTGGACTGGGGAGGTGGGGGCAGGGACCACTACTCTTTCTCTGTCATTTGAACGGCGTAGATGAGGTTGAAATCAGAGGAAATGTCTTACTTTTACACCCTGGTGCTAAGACACTCGACGTGTTTCAATATTCGGGACATATTAAACACAGCATGTCTCGGATTTCACCAGATTACCGAGGTTACAAAGCCCCGTGGGGAAAACAGGCCGTGCTTTCACGTATAGAGTAAATGCCCATAAGGTACTGGTCTAAGAGGGAATCTAAATACATTTGTTTAATACCATAAAACTGAGTAAACAACATAAGAGGAAAAAAATAAGTCACCTGTCCATCAGACGTAGATTTGAAGCCCCTGAGGTCCTACTGAGGGTCCTCCTCCGCTCAAATACAACGCCGACATGATTGTTTTATTTCACGCACGGTCCTCCTTCTTGTACTCTTTCAGTGAGCGTTTTCATGATCCTTGACTTTTTGGTGGAAGCTGCCTGGGGTAAAGAGGGAATCTGCATCTTCCTGCTGCCCACTGGATTACTGCTGTCCGCCATTGTTTGAGGTTTAATGCTGTTTTCTTCATGCTCTCCTTCTTCTTCTTCCTCGGACATGTTCTTCTTCTTCTCCCTTTTCCGGTACAATAGACACTGCAGAGCGTATTACTGCCCTCCTCTGGTCTTCTTTTAAACAGATTTTGTTATACAGTCCAGTTACATGCTGACCTGCAGCACTTTGGATGTCATATGCTGGTTCTCATTTTGGTTTGGATTGGTTTTTCTGGCGAGCAAGGTAAATCTACGAACCAGGACTTCCTCATGCGCCTTTTCTTTCTTTCTTTCGTTCTTTTTATTGGCGGTTGGCAACCAGCTATTAGGTGCATTTACCGCCACCTACTGGACTGGAGTGTGAGTCAAGAAATGGTCAGGAAAAAAGAAAATAAAGACAAAGAAAATAAAAACAAAACAAAAGATAAATAAAATAAAAACTATATCCTATTACCTAACCCCGTTTCCCTCAAATAATTCATCAAAACACCTAATCCTCCCTGCAATGTGCTCCCTAATAGACTACCTAATGTTAACTCCTGTTTTTCCCTCTGCAACATTTGTATCACCTTTTTCCGCTCCTCCCTATACTTACTGCACTCCAGTAACACATGCTGAACTGTTTCTAACTGTGGACACTCCGAGCATAGACCTGTCGTATGTTTCCCTATTTTATTTAATGTTTGGTTAAGCCCTGTATGCCCTATCCTGAGTCGTGTTATGATAATTTCTTCTCTTCTGTTCCTGCCCCTTGTTTCACTCTTTTTAATTTGTGGTTGTATGCTGTATAAATGTCTCCCTGTGACTGTGATGTCCCAATTTTCCTGCCATATTTTGTACATATGTTTCCTTATGATAGATTTGACTTCATCCTTACTTAATGGTATTTCGATATTTACTGTGCTGGTTTTTATTGATTGTTTGGCCAATATATCTGCTGCTTCATTTCCTTCAACTCCTTCATGTGCCGGAACCCAAAGGAAAGAAACACCCATTTTATTGTTATGTAGTCTATAAAGTTGATGAAATATTTCCAATAAAAGATCTTGCCTGCATGATTTTCCTGACTGAATACTTTGAAGTGCTGATATGCTGTCTGTTGCTCCTACAACATTTTGTTGTCTGTTATCCTCCACCCACTGCAAAGCTAACACTATCCCCATCATTTCTACTGTGTATATTGACAAATGATCTGACAACCTCTTTTTAATGGCTTTTTCATATTTTGGAATAAAAACTGCTGAACCTGTATGCCCTGTTTCTGGATCTTTTGAGCCATCTGTAAAAATGAACACTTTATCCAAATACTTTTGATTAATATATCTTTGTACTATCGCCCACACTGGCACTTTTTTGCAGTTGTTTTTGACCAATACCAATAACTGAGTATCGACTATTGTACTGATGAAATTCCAAGGGGGTATGATTGATAAAGGAACTGTTTTACTGATGTTTAACTCTGTCAGTCCTAATTTCTGTGCTAGTTCTTTGCTTGTCCACCCAAAACTTTTACTTTTACTTTTCCTACGTTCCCAACTCTCCTGTAATACGGCTTTAGTTGGATGTATTGAACTCTGCCCCTCCAGACTGACCCAATATGCCAACATGATCTTATTTCTCCTTATTTCTAGAGGCATTTCACCAGCCTCTACTTGTAGTGCTGAGATTGGGGATGTCTTAAATGCTCCAGTACAGGTACGAATGGCTTGATTTTGTTCTCTGTCAAGTTTCTTTAAATTTGTTTCAGATGCAGACATATATGCTAAACATCCATAATCTAATGCTGATCTCATGAGGGCTCTATAAATATTTAATAGTGATTTTCTATTAGCTCCCCAGTCTTGTCCTGAAAGACATCTCAACAAGTTATTGACCTTTTTACATTTGTTTCTTACTTTCTCAATATGCTGTCCCCATGTGAGTTTTTCATCAAATATTAATCCCAAAAATTTTACTTCCTTTACTTGTTCTAGTGCCTGTCCATACAACTTCAATGAAATTTGTTTATGTCGTTTTGCAAAACATATCACTTGAGATTTAGACACTGACAGTTTAAACCCCCATTTAACAGTCCATTCTTCTACCTTTCCTATTGCTTTTTGTATTTTCTTTTCTAAATACTTTAGATTTCTTCCTCTTACCCAAAGAGCTCCATCGTCTGCATATAAAGACTTGCGTACTGTATTTTCTACCTCATCAAAAATATCATTTATCATAACATTAAACAATATTGGACTGCACACACTTCCTTGTGGAGTTCCATTTTCAATATTATTTATACTGGAGTGCTGAACACCCACCCTTACCTGTATTTGTCTCTCTGCCAAGAATGCTGACACCCAATTAAACATTTTACCTCCTACTCCCATCTTATCTAGTTTAATGAGCAGCCCCTCTTTCCACAACATGTCATAAGCCTTTTCCACATCAAAAAAGACAGCTATCACAATTTCTTTGTTTGCCTGTGCTTTCCTTATTTCAGATTCTAGACAAAGTACAGAATCCATTGTGTTCCTGCCTTTTCTAAACCCACTTTGGTTTGTAGATATCAAGTTTTTGCTTTCAACGTAGTATGTTAGCCTTTGTGTAACCATTCTTTCCATTGTTTTACCAAGCTGAGATGTTAAAGCTATGGGCCTGTAACTTGCTGGGTCTGATGGATCCTTACCAGGTTTCAATAGTGGTACTATAACTGACTGTTTCCATGTAAAAGGGATGTTTCCTGAGTCCCATATTTCATTAAATAACTTAAGTATTGTTAGAAGTGAACTATCTGTCATATGAGCCAACATTTTATAACATATTCCATCTTTTCCTGGTGCTGTTTGTCTTGCATTTAATATTGCCCTTCTTAGTTCAAATAAGGAGAATGGTATGTCCAAATTATGTCCTGTGATCATACGCCTTTCTGTCACTCCTGGATGTTGTAAAAGGGTGTTGTTTCTACCCTGCCTTGCTATTGCTGACATGTTGTCAGAACTATGGACCTTCACAAATGTATTTTCCAAAAGTTCTGCCTTTTCTATGTTGCTAATTGCAGTATTGTTTGCACTACATAAAACAGGTATCTCAAACTTGCTCTTGACTCCGTTCATTTTCCTTACTGTTCTCCAGACCTCTGACAACGGTGTTTCTCTTCCTATTTTATTACAGTATCCCCTCCAGTATGCACGTTTTGCTATTTTAATTGTTTTACGAACCATTGCTGCTGCTCTTTTATACTGAATTAGAAATTCTAAATTATGTTGCATTTTTAGTTTTTTAAAAGCTTTGTTCCTGCTTTTGATAGCCATTTCACAATTGCTATCCCACCATGGTACGTTTTTCTTTTTACTCTTACCTGAACTTTTTGGTATCGTTTTCTCGGCTGCTTGAATGATATGTTTAACTATTTTTTGATTTACTTCATCTATATCCACTGTTCTTTCTTTAAAAATATCCTCACATCTGATTTCACTCTTAACTGAAAATGCCTCCCAATCAGCTTTTTCTAGTTTCCACCTTGGAATCCTCTGTTCTTTATTCCGGTTTAAATCTATTCCAACTCTGATTTCGATTGGGTAATGATCACTTCCAAGTGGATAATGATTCAGCACTTTCCAAATACTTATACCTGAAATACCACTGGACACCATTGTTAGATCAATTACACTTTCAGTATTATTTGAACTGTTATATCTTGTACCTTTACCATCATTAATACATACTAAATCATTGTCTTCAATAAATTCCTCGACTGCCAACCCATTAACATCTGTATTTTTGCTTCCCCAAAGTGTACTATGGGCATTAAAGTCCCCACACCATACAAATTTCCCTTGCATCTGCCCAGCTATGTTATTTAATAAAGCTAATGTTAATTTATTACATGGGTTGTAGTAATTAACTATTGTTATATTATCATTTCCAGTCCAGGTTTTAATAATTACAGTTTCTTGTTCCTTACCAATGCTGACTAAACTGTAGTTTATTCCATGTTGTATAAATGTAGCAACTCCTCCTCCTTGACCCATTTCTCTGTCTTTCCTTATTGTAGTGTACCCAGGTATGATAAAGTCCAGTTGAGGTTTTAGCCATGTTTCCTGTATGCATATTACATGAGGTTTATTATGTAACTGGTTAATATATTGCTTGAATTCCTGTCCATTAGCTATAAGGCTTCTGGCATTCCACTGCAGAATTATTACGACCATGAAGAACCACCAACCCATGTCTGTGAGTTAGGAGGACTTCCATTTAGCATTTCTTCCACACCCTCCCAGTGCAACCCTTTCACACCAAGATATTTCTCTGCTGATTTTACTATGATTTTTATCTTTTCAGTTTTTCTTTCAGTTTGTGCTGAGCAATTTATGACATCAACCATAAAAAGAATGAACTCCTTTTTCCCCATGATCAACGTGTCTTCTTTGATTTTCTGGCATCCTTTGCATGACTCCACTTGTTTGTTTTCTGTACTGACTTTTGTTTCTTTGACTGATACCTTTCTGGCTGCTTCAGCATACGTCACCCCTTGAGAAATTTTTACCCGCTGTACCTCTGTTGCTCTTTTGCTGGCTTCACACCCCCGATAAGCTGAGCTGTGTTCACCCCCACAGTTACAGCATTTAAGTTTAGCCCCTGCTTCACATTTGCCATATTCATGTTCTCCTGCACATCTTCCACATCTCTGCTTGCCTTTACAGACAGCTGCTACATGGCCATATTTCTGACATTTAAAACATCTCAGTGGTGGAGGAACATAGGGCCTGACTTCATAGCTGATGTATCCTATGAATACTCTTTCAGGCAGTACTGCTTCATCTATTTTAATCATGACAGACAGACTGCTAGATTTTTCTCCAAACCTTGTTGTTTGCAGACGTTTTGCTTCAATGACTTTGGCTCCTGTCACGTTATCTATTACTTGTTGTTCTGTCACATTTGTCGGGACTCCTGTGATAACCCCTCGCACATACTTTTTATCCTCAATCAATGAGCATTGTACTTTCTTTCCTTCAATCTTACTCATTCTGATTGCCTTGCCTTGCTGTGCACTATCCCTACAAATCACTAATAGGGATCCATTACGCAATATTTTGGCACATTTAATTTCACCCAACATCCTGTTTAATATCTTAGTTAACTGGATAGGGTTCCACTCACCAAACGAGGCACCATCTTGTGTAAGTTTAATGATCACTTTATACACATCATTCTGTCTTTCCATTGTCACAACTCTCTGATCACTTTCATTGTCCTCTGACAAGGAGGTGTCTCTGCCTTTTACTTGCTTTTTCCTTTTGCGTCTGTTACGACTCGATTCTACCGAGTTCCAGGACTCATCTTTCCCGCCACCAGATTCAATTCCCATCTCACTTCCTGATCCTTCACTTCGTTCTGCCATCTCTTGCCCATTCTCAGCCCAGTCGTGCCAACCGCCACCACCGCCTTCATCAGCCTTTTTCCTCGCCATTGAAGAACGAGCCGCCGCAGACGCCATTCTCCAAGCTCCTACGACGTTTATTTAAACTACAGTTCTCAAAACTGAAGCTTCCCTCCGTCTCCCACGTCACGATCACAAAACGGTCCAGCAGAAATATGGCTCCGGCAGAAACTCTACACATGCCTCCCGAGACGTCCCCTCCTCATGCGCCTTCACGAGAACGAAGAGCTTTACAACCAATCACGAAGTAGGAAGAAGCGCCGCCCTTCGACCAATCAGGATAGAACCCTCAGGGGCTCTTCTGATTGGTCAAAGATACCTGGAGCAGTCGAGAATCTTTGTCAGCTCATAACAGAGACAGATGGAAACACAGCGATCTCACTGTAGCATAATTATAATACACTCATAAAAGGATCTCACTGAATATTCTTACATTTGAGCCAAACAAAGCACAGAAAATTAGCATTGACTAGCAAAATCCTGCCTATGGCACCTTTAATAATGCTTCATCAAACAGTTTGACCGTAACAATCACAGTCACTGTGGTGATTAAATAGATATTTTAACAGACAGCAGCAATTGTGGACTTTTCGTCTTTCTTACTTTCATATTTCATATAACGTGGGCTTCATTGAAGTCAGGAGGGGCGGGGGGGGCGTATTTTTCTGCAAGTTACAAATGTTTAAATATATTTTTATATTGTAACATTTTATTCAACTTTAAATAAATAAAAATGCATTCATAAACATTATTCCACTGATCTATCAGAGACTCTCCAGTGTGAATCTGAGTCAACATTCACAGCTCTGTGCCACAACCTGCTGCTCAGACTCTGTTACTGCAGGGTTTAATCAGACAGGAGCTCATTGTTTCTGTCATGTATAATTTCTTATTAATTCAAACTAAATATATTCATAAAATGACCAGGACAACATGTCACTTTGGATGAGTTGTTTGATTTTTTTCTGTTTTAGTGTTATCAAGTCATTTCTTTTTAATTTAACCAAATCAAACTGAGTCTTAAGTTTTTACTACAAAAACAGAAATAAATCAATATTAACCTACGTTCTTGTGTTGTTTGCTCTAAATCAGGCCAAAGTTACATTAAAACTCAAATTAGATAAGAAAAAAAAGAAATAATCATAAATCTCCATTTGTTATTAAACAGAGTGCTGCAGGGAAATATGTTCCTGAAAGTTTCTGTATTTGGATATTTTAATTCATTTTGTAAATTATTTTTTATATGTGTAGACTGAAAATAGTTTAAGAGATGATGCTTTATGTTTTCTTGCCATAAAAGAGAACCTCAACCTGTGTGCAGCAGGTCAAAGTTCAACATGTAATGTCTATAAACCCTTCAATTCTCAGAGTTTTTAAACTTTACTCAAAATGTTTTGATTTTTAAACATTTAAACAGCTCAGAGTCAAACCTGACATCCTGGTCCACTCTGAAATAACATGAACACGTGTTTGTGCTGTAGTGGAGCCACACGCCAGACTGCACGCTGACACTCCCTCTTCTAGTGAACATCCGGCCATGTTGGTGTGCAGCGTTTACGACTTCTACCCCAAACAGATCCAAGTGTACTGGCTCAGAGACGGACAGGAAGTCACCTCTGATGTCACCTCCACTGATGAGATGGCCGATGGGAACTGGTACTACCAGATCCACTAACATCTGGAGTACACACCCAGGTGAGTCCACCTGCACCAACATCAGGCCCTGGTACAGACACAGGTCAACAGGTGTAAACAGGTCAAGATTCTAGAGCCTTAATTTTGTCACTGGATCAAACCGACTCTTGTTTTAACGACACATCAGAAGAAAATGGAAAAATAAAGCATCAGGTTCAGTTTAGTCCAGCTGGGTTAGATTCATGGGGGCCCACTGTAGATCCATGTCCAAATGTAGATCCAGATCCAGATCCAGGTGTTCAGAGTGACTGAGCCAAGGATGTGTTTTTAACAGGTCTGGAGAGAAGATCCAGTGTGTGGTGGAGCACAAACACCTACCCACGGACTGGGGTAAATACCTGTCTGTCTGTTCACGTATTATTAGTGCTGACTCGTGTTTTTTTAATAAATATATTACAACAATATATTTAACATTCCAAAAAGGGAAGATTTTAGTTGCCTGAATGTCTTTCTTGACATATGTTCCAACATTATTCACTGTCTCCTGGGTGTAATGTCAAAATAACATCAGAGGGTGGCGGTAGTGCACATGAGAGCTGTTTGTGAACCACATTATAAAACAAACAGAAGAAGGTGTCATGACGTCACAGCACAGTATAACCAGAACAGGACAACATTTCTTCATTAATGAAAAACAAAAACCAACAGTGAGAACACTCCTACATGGAGAAGAGACTTAAACTCCTCCACTGACAGCTTTATAACAAAGTTTGATTTCTGAACTGATGACCTTTGACCCTCAGCAGCAGTGCCCACTCACCACACTGTCCTGTTTTGAATGTGATTGGCAGAGCAGCTGTTCAGTTACCCTGAAGATATGAGCATTAAGGTTCAGCCTCCCTATTATTATAATCAGGTTAGGAAGATATGAGGCTGACTTTGAATCTGCATCAGACTTTAAATCAAAGACAAGAAAACATCACTCATCAAGTCTGTAACATGAGTAATGAAGGGAGCCACACCTCCTCCTTTGCTTTATTTCATTAGTATTAAAGTGAATTATTTAAAATCTCTAAGTTTTACAACCACTGGACCATCAGAAGAGCACCCAATCAGCCCTCTTCATGATTTTGATATGTGCTCCAGACTGATTTAGTTACGACGGCGTATCAGGGTCACTTAATGAAATTTTTAATGATAAACTCATACTTAGTTATCTCACAGTCTCACATATAGACTGTGAGATACAACCTCATTTTCTTCCAAACGAGCCATCCTCAGAGTAAAACAACTTCATTTGGTCTTAATATGCTGCTGTGATGCTCAGTGGATTAGGGACCATCAGCAAGTTACCATGTCATTGGAATGGTGTGAAAGAAAATTCAATAACTTCTCCTTAAAGAGATAACATCTTCAAAATCACAGCACACACAAATGACCGTAGGTTGTTCATAGTACATGTCATAGCTTTTAAATAATTGTGAATTAAAGTTATGAAATCTACCAACAAAATATTAATAAAACATGAATGATGTTCCCCTCTACTTTAAACTACAGCTCCTACTTTAGCAAAAGAGCTTTTGATTTGATTTAATTATTTTTTATATATTGAACTGTTTGAATTAATATATGTAATGACAATAATTACTGTAGTAACTGTACTGCTGTGGACTGTGGTAACAACAAACTCATACCAATGATCAAGTTTACACTGCAGCTTTTATTTTAGAGAAATATATTTCAATGTAATTTATATGATTTTTTAAATATTGAAGTCTGTTTAACAATAGGTAATGACTATTGGATATTATATCCTGAAACTGGTGTGTGGGATAATTGACCACTACAGGGGGTTCCGGTCAGAGAACACAGAGTCATCAGATGGATTCATCTCCTTTACTGAAGCGATGAAATTGTACATGCATTTGGTGCTTTGCTTTAGTGACTGAAATAAACATGAAAACAAATCCAGATGTCTGATTAATTTCTTCATTTATACTATTAACTTAAGCATTAAATGCTTTCTAAAATATTCAAACATAAACAGTTTCTTCTAAACTCACATCTGTTTTAACTCACATGGCTAATGATTAGCATAGAGCAATTAAGATCTTCAGTTAGCATAACATTTAGACTGTAGGGTTGGGTACCGAAATTCGGTTCTGAGTAGGAACCGAATAAAAAACGGCGGGTACCGGGTACCCATAAAAAATATTTACTTTCGGTTCTGCTTTTCGGTTCTTAGACGGACTTATATATGGATGTTTTACGTTTATTTTAGTTAGCTGTTAACCTCATTACTGCTAATATATAGTTATACATATAAATCAATATCTGTACTACTATACAGTACACGGTGTTTGACACGGACGGTCATTTCTGTGGCACAGCGCGCCTGCTACATCCGCTGCTGCGCGGCTTGTAAAGGCAGAGAAAAGAGAGGGAAAGAAAGGAGAGTCCACAGAAGAAATGGCAGAGTTTCCCAAGTGTGTGGTCTCTATAAGAAGGGACGAAAAGAACCACAGTGCAGTGTGTCTGATGTCAAACGGAGTTAGCTTAGCACGTAGCTTAGCGTGATAGCACGTCGTCACTGCTGCAGCTCGTCAACATAAACATCCGGTCTGCGCGCGTCATGTCCGCACTCCGCAGAGTGACACAACAGGATGAGACACTCATGATACATCAATAGAAGCAGCTAATGTGATCAATAACTGAGATATGCGCGAGTAAATAACCTACTTTGATTATGGCTCCGTGTAAAGGCTGGTTCAGAACAGATAGTAGAACAGTAGAACAGGAAACACTGACAGTGAGTAGATGAAGCAGGTGTAGGGAATGCTTTCATATGTTATAGAAATGTACATTAGCTAGTTAAATTGTCTTAGTATCTAAGTATGATATTATTTGGTCCTAGAAATAAAGTAAGCAAAATAAGATCATCAATATGGTACAGTAGTAAAGGCAATAATTTAGCAAAAAGAGACAAGCATGAATACAAATAAAATAAAAATAATCAAACTTTAAAAAAAAAAAAATACTGAAAAAAGCAAGATATGGCCCAGAGTAAAAATAAGAGTATAGATTTTGAGATCCCATTTATGCTCAGAATGTTCAAAATAAGAAAAATGACTTTTTTATTTAAGTGAACTGGCTTTTCTGTTTTGTGTGTTACTAATAATAATGTGTAGTGATTCAATGTAGCAAAAAAAAATAGCAGTGAGCGCAATGTAACTGTTATCTGATTACTCGATTAAATGACAAAAATTTGATAGAGTAATCAATAACAAAAAGAATCGATAGCTGCAGCTCTACCACGGGATGCACTTTAGTTTTTATTTCACAGTTTATTTCTCAGGGATATCTACTAACAGTAAGCAGCTATTATTTACTGAATGCACTTTATTTTTTGTCATTTATTTATTGTCTTACAGTGAATGCAATGCAGTTTAGTATTCTAGCACATTTTATTTTTGTTTACAATTTTCCTAAAGGTAAAGGAATAAAGTTACTTTAGTTAAATAAACTACTGACCTTCTATTTTTTTAATATTTTGGAATCAAAATAAGGAATCGTTTGGAACCGGAATCGATAAGCAGAACCAGAATCGGAATCGTATTCATAAAAATCCTAACGATACCCATCCCTATTAGACTGTACTAGCATATGTAACAAACAGCATAGAAACAGGAATCTGAACAGTCAATATACCTCTGTACAACAGAATATTATCCTCTATTTTCTGTGTTAATCTTATACTAAAACATAACACATCATCATTGACTTCTGCACCGATGGAGACCGCATGGAGAATGGTAAATAGCACAAACTAAGATCATACAGGAAGAGGAAATAACTGTGCTTTCAAAATAAAATTTCAAAATAAAACTCCCCTCAAATCAAGTCTCCTTTACATGAAGAATTCTTAACAATGACTACAAAAAATGTGATAACTCTGCTGATTTTGACTGTAGTGATACCAAGCTTATACTGTGATCAAACATTTCCTCAAGTTTATACTTCAGCTCTTACTTAAGAGAAATATATTTTAACGTAATTTATATGATTAACCTACAAAAATAAATAAATAAATAAATGTGATTCATTTTATGGTCAAGAATCCGTGTACGGTTCGTTCTTTCGTTATTCTGTTTCAAAACAAAATAAAAAAAACCGAAAAAACTGACTTGTTTTTTTGTTTCTCTGTTTTAAAACTAAAACAGAAAAACGGAATAACAGAAAACGACGTTTTTCTGTTCTGGTTTTAAAAATGGAAAAACGAAAAATAAAAAAAATAATAAAAAGATTTTGTTCATATTCTTTCTTTTTGTGAATTTTGGCTATTGCAGTATTGAGGAAAATTAATGAAGGCGGCTTTTAACAGCTTTATATAAAAATAAGACAAATAACTCAGACTGAAGGTTTATACAGACATGTTCCTGAGCTTTTTTTTTATAAGAAACAGATCGCTGACGATCCACTGCACTCCATCTCATCGGCGTGCATTTGCGCACTCCCGTGAGTGTATGAGACAGCATCAGCCAGTGCACAGTCTGCTGCTGTCTGATCTGCTCACAGATAAACCAAGAAACATCAGAACAGATGATGAAAATAAGCTTTTTTCCTCTCACTTTTCACCTGTTCCAAGCGCTATGACTCATTTCAGGCGTAACGGCTTTGCGCCTTTTTCTTCCGCAGCGCTCTCTCATCAGTAAAGAGGCATTTAGAATGATCAGAAATAAAATAGCCCTTACCCATAATTACTTCAGTGTCGGCTCACTTAATGTGACTTCAGGTGTAAAAACACCAGATTGTGCTATGGGAACTTCTCCAACATTGCGCAGCATGTTTTTGGTTTCTTCGTGTTATTTAGACCCTCTTCACGTCAGCCTTGAAACTCTTTCACCACCACAGAAGCACTTTGGTTAATCAGATGTGCACTGATTAGTTTCATAACTTAAAGAAAAAAACTCATCCATGTTTAAAATCAAAATATCCCACAAAGAATTTAAACAAAATCTTATATGTTTATTTTTCGTTTTTCCATTTTTAAAACCAGAACAGGAAAAACGTGTTTTTTCTGTTTTCTGTTATTCCGTTTTTCTGTTTTGGTTTTAAAACAGAAAAACAAAAAACAAGACCGTTTTTTCGTTTTTTTTATTTTGTTTTGAAACAGAATAACGAAAGAACGAACCATACACGGATTGTCAAGCCTTATCTTCTGTTTTTAAGGGTTTTTTGCCTCTTTTGTTAGATTTTGTAGTTCTCAGAGGACATGTGTGGAGCAATAAAAATTTCACTAAATCAGCAGCAGGGCAGTCAAATTAATCTCCCACTGCATCGTCCATTTCTGATTTTTTTTTTCACATTAACACAGCCAACAGAAAACAATTAGCATTTGTCCAGATTAAAAATGATAAACATCTGAGCATCATCAGAGTATCTTCTCTTTGGAAAACATCTATTTAACAAACATTTTTAGTAAATGATAAATTAAACATCCAATTTTTCAAATTGTAAATTTTGTAAAGAAAATCAAACATTTCTAAAGTTAAAAGAACCAGTGTTTGGATAATCTGTTAGGCTGTCAAAGACAATGTCTGTTTCTGATTTAGCATCAAGCTAACAAACTTGGAGGTAAATCTAAGTTCACCTGATCAGTTTTACTCTCCTTCACACCAACACTCCAGCTGCAGGGACTCATAATGATGTAGAGTACTAAGACAACCAATGTTCACATAATTTCCACTAGGGCCCGACCGATATGGATTTTTGAGGCTGATGCCAGTACCCATATTTGGCAGAAAAAATACAGATTACTGATTCGTAGGCAGATTAATTGAAAATATTTATTCCAAATTAATTAAAAACAAAAATGGTCCCAATAAATATATGAATTACAGGCAGAACATTTGATGGCTTTATAATACTTTGTCCTTTAGTATTTGTTTAACTTCACAACAGAGAGGAAATTTAAAATACAAAAACATGCAAAAATATGAAACCAACGGGAAATTATTTAAATCACCTTAAAAAAAGAATCACTCTCTAAGTTCTACTTCTTCTTGATGAAAATTAAAGGTAGGTTATAGTAAAGGTTGAACAAATTAAAAAAAAATGTAAATAGGTAAATGTGAGAAAAGCAACAAAAACACTGAGGTAACATTTTTTCATAGGCATTTGTATTTTTCTTCTCTGCAGCTTTCAGGTACAAAATAAAATGATGTGCAAAACAGCAGTAAATTCCTACAAAATAAGACAAAGATTTTAAAAATGTAAATATATAGATTGTTAATTAACTCTTTGCCACATTTGCCTTTCAGTCCCAGAGTCCTCATTAGTGCATCAACAGTAGGTTTTAGGTCAAGTAGAACCACATTTTTTTGTAAACATGATGCAACATGTGTGTGGAAATCAAAATATTACACAAACTTCTTTAAACTGACTGATTTAAGTCCCCAGCTACGCTCAAGCCTCCCCTGGATGAGTCTGCTGATGACAAAGTAGAGTTCAGAGCTATGCTAACGCTAGCACAGTTTGCTTGCTAGCTAGTTATCTTAGCTGTCGTGTCAGGGACAAGTGGGTGAAGCCAGTCGGGAAAATGTTCAGCGTTGTCTGTGAGGCTTCTTTTGTAGCTGAACCAGCAGAGAGCCCTGTGGTCTTGTCCAGCAGCAGCCGTACATTGTGCAACCACTGAAAGTTGCTCGCTATGCCAGACTTTCAGGCTAAAAAGAGCAAATTCACCCTTCATGTGAGTGTAGGTGAGTCATCCATACAAAAAGCATCAGCAGAGCTCAGAGCTGCTACAACAGCGTGCACCGCCATCTTTCGTAGCGTTATCATTCTGTGCACGCAGCTTGGACACCATATACTGTTTAATGAAAAGATAATATATCAGAATTATATCGACAAAACTCTGGCTGATGTTGAATACTTTGTAAAAGGCTGTAATTGTCCAATTTAATCGGCCGACTGATGTGTCTGTTGGGCCATACTTTCCACCTGCTCACTGATCTCTGTCCTCCTCTGTCCTCAGATCCGTCCACGTCAGAGGGTGATAGAGGTAAGATCGCTGCAGGAGCATCTGGACTGACCCTTGGTATCATCTTTGCTCTGGCCGGATTCATCTACTACAAGAGAAAGAATCGGCGTGGACCAGTCTAAACCAGGTTAAACCAGTTTAATACTTAAAACACCAACACAATAAGGATGTCAGAACTGTTAACACTTGAATACTTTGAGTCCACCTTTAAAAACATGTTTATTTTTAACTGTGTGATGGTATCAAAAAGAACTGAAGCTGGTAAATAATCACATTCTCTAGATCAGTGGTTTTCAGTCTTTTCTTGACCTGTGCCACACTTTTTACACCATATCCCACAACACACTTGTGACAGAAAACATAAAAATAATAAAACACAGCATAGCCGATAACAGAACATATTTTAACAGGTGTTAGTCTTTTACTTTATTTTTACTCACTCAGTATGACAGCTTGGTCTGTTTAGAGGAACATTAAGATCTAATCTTGGCGAGGTACAGGTGGAGGTTGATGGGAAATAACATCTAAAGAATGTATTTTTACAAAGTGGTGTCATTTTTTGGGAGTGGGGGGAACGTGGGGGTTGTTGCTTCCAGATTTAGACCATGAAACAGGATTGATTTTTAATGTCTGAGCTTGAGAGAAAGTTTTAATTTCAGCCTTGTATTTGTGTGTT
This sequence comes from Scarus forsteni, assembly GCA_036419115.1. Taxonomy (NCBI): domain Eukaryota; kingdom Metazoa; phylum Chordata; class Actinopteri; order Labriformes; family Labridae; genus Scarus; species Scarus forsteni. Next base: position 367,600 of record JAZDUH010000255.1, read on the forward strand.
CATCATTCAGATGATGAAATAAATCAGAAATGAATGCTGTGCACACCACTGCTGAGCTGAAAGCAGCTTTGTGTCATCATAGAGCTGAGAAATATAGCTAATCAATTCATTTAAATTATTTTCTACATAAGATTTAAAAATTAAAAATCAATATTTGTTTTATTGACTTGCTCCATTTGTAAGTTGTTGCACAATATTTGTTTTGCAGAAGCACATGTTTAGGCTATTATTTGTTTTTTAATTTTCAGTGGTTGCATAGTCAAGCCTTCCTACATTAAAACATGTTCAACAGTTCATGAAACACACTTATTATTTATTTGAAATTCTTTTTGATCACAAGCAGGCAAAACTTGAGGTTTGGACTGCAATGAACATGCCAACAAGTGCTCTCATTGGTCAGATGAGAACCAAACTACCAAAAGAATGAAAGTGATGACAGTCTTTCAATGATCAAATCAGACATGGAACATGCTGTCAAATCAGTGAACAAGCTGGTTTTGTAACAGGTATCTAAATATCTGTGAAAATAATCAGTTAGGAATTCTACCATAATGTAGCAGCCTTTGCATTTATCAGATATTAGCTATGCTGCTATGATCCAGCAGCATTTATCATACCCTTTATCTTAGTCCTCATGAGAACCATGTCTTTCTTAATCTAGTCCAGACTGATCCAAACAGATCCAGACCTCCCCTCCTGCTGTCTCATTTGTTGACCTTGTTTGTCCTTCTCTCTGCCACAGGACGGACTCTGGTTCCCACTCAGTGATCCTGGTCCTCAGTCCATGTCACAGAGAGATCAGCCTCTCGGGCTTTAAGCGCTCCCTGCTGGGCTAACAACACTTGATTGACTTCTGCTTGGCTGGTGTGAGTCCTGATCCTGGACTGATCCTGGTTCTAGTCCCTGGATGTGGATATTTCTTCCTTTAAGTTTGACGCTTTCATCGACCAATCAAATTTTCTACAGGATCAGTAGCTGCTGCTCAATCAGATAAAATCAGCTGATTTCAGGTTTTGGGGCTTTTAGGATGTAATTGTTAGATTTACTTTTTTACTGGAGTGGAACTAAATCTTACCACCATGAACCTTTAAAAAACTGTGTGTGAATTTATTGATGGAGTGTTAATTTGTATTTATTTATTTTTAATCAGGAATGGACAACTGTTGGCCTACATCCTCACTGTGACACCCTGTCAGATAAAACAGAAATGTGTATGTTTGTGGGGAAAAGGTGACAAAATCAGGTGACAAAAGCATCATTCCAAGGAAAATAGGGCTAGAATTGGTTGTGATATATCTCTGAAAATCAAAAAATGTGAATAAAATACACTTTAATTGCCTGTAAATGTACCTTACATCAAAAAAGTAAATAAAAGTTTCTTGAATAGTGAGGTTCCGGTTGGTGGAGTACGTAGTTCTGCTAGCCTGAGTTTGAGTCCAGTCTGTGGCCAGTTTGCAGAGTGTCTTCACCTACTCTCTCACCTCCTTTCATGAGCCGATCCACTGTCTCTCTCCTATCAATAAAGGCACAAAATGCCCCCCAAAAAGTTTCTTGAAGTGTGTCTTTTCTTGTTTGATTCAGAACTTCTTTCGTTTGAGTAAAAATACATAAATATGTAGATGAATAAATTATTTTAGCATGTACACATGTGGACAAAAATGTTGTTATCCTGTTAAAGAAAGAAAAACCAACATGGTGACTGAAATAACCAGCTAAATAAAAAAATACTGAAAGTCAACTAACAGCAATCAGACATTGCCTTTAAATTGTGGGTCAACAGAATTACTTAAGTAAACAAAATAATGAAAATGGTCTGGACTAAAATGATGGTACCCTTAACTCAATATTTTGTTGCACAACCTTTTGAGTCGATCACTGTAATCAGGTGATTTCTGTAACTCTCAGTGAGACTTCTGCATCTGTCCACAGGTATGTTGGCCCACTCCTCATGAGCAAACTGCTCCAGCTGTCTCAGGTTTGAAGGCTGTCTTCTCCAGACTGCATGTTTCAGCTCCTTCCACAAATGTTCAACAGGATTTAGATCAGGGATCATAGAAGGCCACTTCAGAATAGTCCAGTGTTTTGTTCTGATCCATTCTTGGGTGTTTTTAGCTGTGTGTTTTGGCTCATTATCCTGTTGGAGGACCCATGACCTGTGACTGAGACCAAGCTTTCTGACACTGGGCAGCACATTTCACTCCAGAATGTCTTGATAGTCTTCAGATTCATTGTACCTGCACAGATTCATGACACCCTGTGTCAGATGCAGCAAAGCAGCCCCAGAACATAACTGAGCCTCCTCCATGTTTCACAGTAGGTACAGTGTTCTTTTCTTTGTATGCTTCATTTTTGTGTCTGTGAACATAAAGCTGATGTGACTTACCAAAAAGCTCCAGTTTTGTCTCATCTGTCCAAAGGACATTCTCCCAGAAGCTTTGTGGCTTGTCAGTATGCATTTTGGAAAATTTCAGTCTCACTTTTTTATTATTTGCTTTCAACAGTGATGTCCTCCATTACGTCCACATTTTCTCAAACAGTGATGGATGGTGTGATCTGACTCTGATGTACCTTGACCTTGGAGTTCTCCTCTAATCTCTTTGAAGTTGTTCTGGGCTCTTTGGTTTACATTCGTATTCTCCGTCTATTCAGTTTGTCATCAGTTTTCCTCCTGCAGCCACGTCCAGGGAGGTTGGCTACAGTCCTGTGGACCTTAAACTTCTGAATAATCTGTGCAGCTGTAGTCACAGGAACATCAAGCTGCTTGGAGATGGTCTTATAGCCTTTACCTTTAAAATGCTTGTCTATAATTTTCTTTCTAATCTCCTGAGACAGCTCTCTCCTTAGCTTTCTGTGGTCCATGTTCAGTGTGGTACACACCATGATACCAAACAGCACAGTGACCACTTTTCAGCCTTTAAATAGGCAGACTGACTGATTACAAGCTTGAAGACACCTGTTATGATAATAACAGGGCACACCTGAGTTTAACATGTCCCTATGGTCAAATCATTTTCTAGGGGAACCATCATTTTTGTCCAGGCCAGTTTCATTAGTTTATTTTTAAAATAATTCTGTTGAACCACAATTCAAAAGCATTTTCTGATTTTCATTGGCTGACTTTCAGTAAATTTTTGTTTATTATTACTTTTGTCATTTCAAGTTATTTCAGTGACCATTTTGGATTTTTCTTCCTTTAACAGAGGGATACCAACAATTTTGTCCACGTGTGTATATGCAATAGTATCTTTTGTAAAGTCATACAAAGTGTCATTCTTATGATAAGAGTATCCTTCAAATTGGGACAAAGGGGCTCTCAGGCAATGATGATAATTTTAATATGTCCCTCTTGATAACCAAAGTTTCCCATTCCTCACTTAAACAGTTCCTGTGTATCAGAGTTGTTGATGTTTCAGAAGCATCCAAAAGTCCAGGCACGGTTAAATTTGGTCACTGACATGGAGCGTACAGTGAAACATGAATATAAACTTTTAAAATTACATTTTAAATGTTATTTTCGAAGGAATACACATTCTAAAAAACATTCTGAAATTAATAATGTTTGACGTGCCAGTTAAGCATGTTTAACTTTTAACTGGATGAAAAGCTGAGCCACAAATAAGTGGAGGACGAGTGACTGAACTGTATTTCACAGAACGAACAGCCTGGTCTCTGATTTTAAGTTTGACATCAACGGTGTAGAACCAAAACTACTTCCACACAGCTCTCCTCAGAACATTCAGAGCTGTTAATGTCCGCTCAGAGCAGAAACTTTTTGTTTACTGAGGTCAAGAGAGCAGCGGATGTGACTGAGGGTCAAGCTGTGCTCACAGCGCCCTCTGTTGGACAGAATGGTCCACTGCTCCAGACCTGATGTGTCGCCACACTCAATATTTTAAACATTCAAATATTAATTTACTTTTCGGTTTTGGATATTTATTCCCATATACGATCGGTTATCCATATGTCAAATATAAAGTGACAGACCTTAAAGCAGCCTTGTGTCAAAAGGACAATTATTCATTTGTTGGTATTATTGGTTTATTGGTTTATAATCCACTTCAATGTACTTTAGTATTTTTAATGCATGTTTTGTTTTGTTTGAGGGCTTAACATGAATGTAAAACTACTGGAATATTAAAAAATGTCACAATATTCAATAAACAATTACTTTCTTTTAAAAACACGTCTAAAAATGTACTCTAAGCTATGAATGCATGATTAAAAATTATAGTAAACAACGTTGCTGCTGCATTGGACATTCAGTATTCAGCCAAGCATTTATATTTTATTCGGCTTCTGCCACAAATTTTCATTTTGGTGCATCCCTAATTTTAAATGATAAAACCCACTGTCCACATAAAATCACAGACTGAACATGTTTAACAGGGACACAACAATCCTCTTCATGACCATATTGTTATGAACTTTTGAACACTCTATGACAAATGTTTCATAACTAAACAAAAAAGAAAATGTCTAGCTTTTATCTGGAGTAAACATTGCAACATTTATGTTCTGATTTAATTTAAATAACAGTGCAAGATGTATTAAATGAGACAAAATAATGAACTGTGCCTTCAGCTTCTTCTTTAATGCCAAAAAAAAAATCAGTGTTTACCTGTTTTCCACATACAATTACTTCATTTGTCTTTGTTTCAAAATATATTTATTTATTCTATTTGTAATGAACTAAGTTTGAAAAAATCTACAGAAATGAACAGAGAAGGTACATGAATTCATTTAAAACACAGATAGAAATTCCTTCCCTTAACCCAGGATTAAACATGATACTCTCTGTTACAGACTGATTAGTCCATGACATTGAAGTCCCTGTTTCAGGTGATATAAACATGTAAATATGAAATCAGTGATGTAAGAGCTCATGCTGCCCTCTGCAGGTCTCACTGTGCACCTTCATCCATGATTAACACGCAGGATGAATCAAAAGTAAAAGATCAATTAATACTCCTTTAAAATAAGTAGCTTTATCATACGAGTCACTTTGTGGATAACTCCACAAGCACCACCTCCCCTCTTTACATCTGTGATACAAACAGGCTGCTCTGTTCTGGAAGTATTATTATTACAGGTCTGTGTATTTGTAAGTAATGCTGTTTGTGAATGTAAGAAACTTTTTAAATTGTGCTGCTACCTATCTTGGCCAGGATACTCTTGTAAAAGAGATTTTTAATCTCAATGAGTTTCTTTTCCTGGTGAAATAAAAGTTAGATAAAATAAATAAAAAATAAATAAAAATTTGTGATTATTCACATAGGTACAGACATTATATTTGTGTGGCAGGATGACATGGATTTTACAACATTTTTGGAAGTATTTTAAATAAACAAAAAATAAATCCTGATTTCATTGAGATGCATCAACAGCTGTGAAACAGAACCTGCAAATTATTTTACATGTTTACCTCTGCCAGGAGGTCATGTTGTTGACGGTGTCTGTTTGTTTTTAGATATTTTTTTCTTTCTCTGTTAGCAACATAACTCAAACAGTTATGGACAGATTTTGATTAAATATTAAGGAAATGTCCGGATTGGGACAAGGAACAAATGATTAGATTTTGGGAATGATCCAGATCCACCGTGACAAAAAATGTGATTTTTGTGGATAACTACTGAACTAATATATCATTATGAATATGGGTGAGGACTGTGCCACTGGTGCAGAAACTGTTGTAAAGTAACTTTATTATATATACGAGGGCCCGTATTCACAAATAATTTCATCTTCCCACCAGGAGGACTCCTAAATTACACTAAAAATTCCTAACTAAGTGTTTTCTCTTAAAACATATTAAGAGAAGCTTTCTATTTGTTCAGTAGATAGCTGATTGTGATCCTAAATCTTTTTATTATTCAGTTATTAACAGAAATGTTCAATTTGTTTTGTATTTTAGTTCAGCTTCTGCCCACTAGATGGCAGCAGAGTTATATTATTTAACTCTCTGTCTTCCTGGTACATTCATTGAGGGTTTTTTTTGTTTCTGGGATGGACAGTAAAGTTTAATCCTGCTGCAGGGACGTGTGACATGTGACCTATTCACCCGAACAACACAGCAAAAGCTTGAAGAGTTTTTATTTAGTCATAATGTTGGTGCATTTCCCCACAAACTAAAAGTATAAAAATTCTAAAAAAAAAAAAATCCCTGAAAAATTAAGGGAGTGGTGTCTTTTGCTTCTCACAGTGTTACTGATTAGTTCACTTTATCCCAAAATCTGTGACTTAAAGTTTACAGACTTTTTCTAAATTTAACAAAATAAAAAAAATAATACTTTCAGTTTTTTTAGAGCAAGATTAGCACGTTATGTAAATTCTGAAATAAATAAATCTGAAACTAAACCACAGGGCACATAAGCAAACCAGTACGGACGATACTTGTGGGACTGCATTGTGCCAAGTGTAAAGTTTGGTGGAGAGGGGATTATGGTGTGGGGGTGTTTTTCAGGAGCTGGCCTTGGTCCCTTAGTTCCAGTCAAAGGAACTCTGAATGCTTCAGCACACCAAGACATTTTGGACAATTCCATGCTCCAACTTTGTGGGAACAGTTTGGAGCTGGCCCCTTCCTCTTCCAACATGACTGTGCACCAGAGCACAAAGCAGGTCCATAAAGACATGGAGGACAGAGTCTGGCCTGCACAGAGTCCTGACCTCAACCCCATAGAACACCTTTGGGATGAATTAGAGCAGAGACTGAGAGCCAGGCCTTCTCGTCCAACATCAGTGTGTGACCTCACAAATGCTCTTCTGGAAGAATGGTCAAAATTCCCATAAACACTCCTAAACCTTGTGGACAGCCTTCCCAGAAGAGTTGAAGCTGTTATAGCTGCAAAGGGTGGACCCACGTCAGATTGAACCCTATGGATTAGGAATGGGATGGCACTTAAGTTCATATGTGAGTCAAGGCAGGTGAGCAAACACTTTTGGCAAAGAAGTGTACATTTATCATGACAAAGATGAGATATTTAATATTTATACAGACAACCTTCATTGTTCTTCTGCAAATATTCACTCATTGTGAATTTAATGCCTGAGATGTTCCAACATAACTGGAACAGAGTCAACAACAGACCTGAAAAGTCAAGGAACACTCAAAAAAGCAAAAAAAGTTTGGAACAATCCACAGATGAACAGTCTTACACGCAAGGATGGACAAGATTCAGGTCTTTGTGAAAAAGTGTGAGAGCAAATACTCCAACAGTTTAACCCTTTGACTCCCAGATCAACTGTTCAGCAGAGGTCAATGAATTCAGGAATATTTAATGTTTTTAAAAAGTAACACATCATTGTTTTTGTTGTTTTTTTTGGATACACAAAAATGCAAACAAAACTGATATTTCCTTTGTGTGGGATTTAAAGGCTCAAAAGCTTAAAGTTGTTATTTCTACCATTATTATTATTTTAAATCCTTAACCACTGACTGATATGATTTATATTTATAAAATCTTTGTGTGTTTGTCAAACTCTGTATGATCTAAGTTATTTTGATGTAATTTAATTTACAAACATTCCTGCCTTTCCTTTCTACAGTTACATTATTTACTTGATACCTTTTTAAATACTTAGATTTGCCATTATTCATTTTTGTGAAACTTCACTGATTTTGATTGTTTACTTGAAATATATAAATTAATAAATACGTTGCACTGTCTTTCTTCTTGTATTTATTTTTATTTATACATGATGCTGATTTTCAGTCTAAATTGAATATTGTCTTTACTATCCTGTAAGTTTACATCCTTACAGAGTTGATGTTTTTAAATGCAACAACTTGTCTGCTTCACTTTGGAGTGAATGTATTAGACCACAGCACTTTGTTGAAGATGCTCTTTAGACAATTCAGTAGATTCAATTACAAACACTGCCTCCATTTTTAAAAAGACCCAAGTATGATATGCATACGTTTTTTTTCCACATTCAAATTCTTTTCAAACTTTTTCAATGATTGTTAATAAACATTTTGTGTTTGCAATTATTATATACATTAGATCTTATTTTTTTTCTAACCTATGACAAACTTAAGTTTTAAATTAGCTTCAATCGTTTAAGTTTGTTGAACTGGAGTCTTGGTAATTTAACCTTTTGTAAAGTTATGATTGAAATTTACATGCTGAAGTCATATTGGATGAACCCGAGAACGATTTTAACAAATCCAAACATTTACATCAAACATCACCGTCATATTTTATATAAGATAAAGTCAAAAAAGTGCAGTGCTCTATTATAGACAAATATGATAAAAAAAAAAAGTATTTTATTCAAAGAAATTGTTGTCCATTTTTTAAATCTTGACACACAGGGGGCAGGTCCATCACACCAGGAAGTGGAACATTTTACTGCTTCTGCTGATCTTGTCCTGTTGAGAGAAAGACGTAGTTAGTGTATGGTATAAATATTGATTTAGTACAAACATAGAAAGGTATAATAAAAAAATGCTCAAACCTATTAATCTGCTGACTTTTGTCCTGAGCAGATCCTGGGTCAGAGGCAGAGGGCCGCTTACAAGCATGCATACACTCCTCCTCCTCCTCCTGCTCTTCCTCACCAGAAGACAGATGTACTGGCTCCTCATCTGGACATCAAGTCTCATCTCCGCTTCTTTCTTCTCAAGTCTTCTCTGCCCAGCCAAAGCTATCTGTCAAAGTAGATATAAAAGAAACACAAACCATAGACTGCTACACATTTGTTGGGAGACAAAGTTACACAACACTTTGGTCGAGTTTTTGATGTCATTCAACTCTTTCAGATATTTCCTCAACTTCACTTTAACGCAAACTATAAATGAGAGAAAAGAGTTTATACAAAAATATCTATAGAGGACAGAGAGGAAAGATTAGACATTTTTACTGCTGTTGTCACTGAGGCAAGGAGAAATACAAAGAGATACAACAAAAAAACAAACTGTTATTTGTGAAGATTGTTCACTTCACAAATAGATGCATTTTCTTGTAATTTTACATTTATTTTCTTAAACTTAAAGGTGCTATGAGGAGAATTTATCGCCGGCGTAATGCTGTGTTCCATTAACCTCGGAAATGGGAGTGACATCATCTCCCACTTATCGGCGTTCCAGTTGAAGTCAGAAAAAAACATGCCGATCTACCAGGCTATTGTTAGCTGTTGTTAGCACGCCCTGCGTTGTTGTATGAAGAATGTGATTATCACTATGGCAGCATTTTTGTAAATATAAGTCTAACAATACTATGTATACAGCTGATCTAGAGTGACACACCCCAGTCAGAAGTGAAAATAAACTGATTATTACAGGAGCTAAATAACTGTTCACACTGGGGGCATCCATCTTTGATTGTCAACTCGGGGGTGGCGAGGTTTCACCGAGTTCCCAGTAGGAAATTCAGACTTCAGGGGACGTTCCAGTTTTAGTTTCCCACTTGGAACCCAGAATTCCTACTTCTGACTACAACTTGAACGCACCGGAGACGTGAAGCCAAATGTGTTTGTTTGTTGTGGTGAATGCAGCATGGATCTTTGTCAGAACTCTGCATTGCTTTACAACTTCTTTTTCAACAACTTACAGGATGGCACCTAGCACAGTGGTCACTGCCCCCTGAAAGAGCTCCCCCCTGGTTTATAATGGAGCAGTCTGTATATCCGTCACTCCCTCCTCTCTCATATATAACAGCTAGGTTACCTTCTGATTTCAAGACCCATCCTATTATCTCTCACCTGCAGGATGTGTGGAGGAGGGTCTCCCGACTGTTCAAAATTAGTCCTTACTTAAACTTATCAGCCCCTATCTGGGCAAACGCCAAACTACGTATAGGAAATTCTACATTTGTCTGGAAGGAATGGGTAGCGAGGGACATCCACACCTTGGGGGATTTATATGAGGGCGGCACATTGAAGTCTTTTGAGGGACTTGCTAAACAATATAAGTTGCCAAGAAATCAGTTTTGGAGATATTTACAGCTGCGACATTTGCTGATGAGCACATTCGGATCACCTCGGGTAACCCCCATGGGTGTGGATCTCCTGAAGCACGTCTTGGATCTGTTTGGGCGGGGTCACGAGGCCTCTAATTACTACGCCTTATTTATGGACAATGACTTAGATCGTAGCAAGATAGTCACCGCTCTTAAATCAGTTTGGGAAAGGGACTTAGGTCCCACTTTTGACAAAGATGAATGGGACATGATCACAGGGATTTCTAAAACAGTATCCAGGGATATTAAAACCAGGTTGATACAATTGAAAATTTTCCATCGTTACTACTGGACCCCCTCCAGACTCTTTAAGTTGGGTCTGAAGGATGATCCTTGCTGCTGGAAGTGGGAGGCGGAGGAGGGCTCTATAGTACATGCCCTTTGAACTTGCTCCAAGATAAGAGATTTTTGGCAAAGCATTCATAATCACATTGCTGCAATTGTAGAGACTGAATTCGGTTTTGGCCCTGGTCTATACATTTTGGGGAGCCCTCACTCTCTTAAGCACATCCCAAAACCAATAGCAGTAGGGATGGAAATCAAAAACCAATTCCAGTTGAGAATCGTTAGCAGCTCCATCAAAGAATCGATATCATTAATCTTTTTGCTTAACAATTCCCTTATCAATTCTATCCACTGACAGGGTTCAGAAGCATCAGAATTGTGACTTAATCCTAACTGCACCGATTAGACAACCTTAGGTAAGTGGACACACCAGCAATTTGCACAGGCAGTTATACATGCTGTGACGTGTTTGACATTGTTGCCATGAAAATCAGACCAACATTTGCTCACATGGAAAATCTGCAGGAATCGATAAGGGAATCGTTAGAGAATTGGATCGATTAGCAGGATCATTAACAGCATCGATATTGATAAAATCTTATCAATTTCCATCCCTAAATAGCAGATTGGATACGAACTAGTATCATGATCGGCAGGCAGATAATAATGAGGGGATGGAGGTCTCAAGAAGGGCCCTCATTCAATAACTGGCTTCTGGAATTAAGTAAAGTCGCTGCTTATGAAAAGATTTCTTATAACCTTGTACATGGAGGTGGAAAGTATCTCAGTAAGTGGGGCAAATACTTAGATTTTAACTCCTGGCAAGCTGTGTAGGGAGGACATATACAGGGTTAGTCATTTCTAATCTCGTGGTGAGGGACTGGGTGGCATAACTAATGGCGTGGAGTGGTTTGAGATGCAGGGGCTGCAGTAATAGTAACACATTTTAGTCCTCTTGGGCTGCTCTGACCTGTTCACTCTGTAATGTGCTGTTTTCGTTTTTGTTTGTTTGTTTTTTGTTTTTGTTTTTCATTCACAACGCTTGTTAGGCAGTGTGCTTATTTGCTTGTTTTCTGTTTTATCATTCTGTTTGGTATGTTGTCTGTCACTTCAGCCAATAAGTACAACGGTACTGCGGGTGGATTGTGTATGTCAATCTAAAAATGTTCAATAAAAGTTCAAGTCATAAAAAAAAAAAAAAAACTTACAGGATGCAAAGCCACGAGGTAATGTGTTTCTTTCTAGTTACGTAGCGGTAGTTTTTGATGTGTGACAACAAGCAATGAGGGGGAAAGTTATTATCGTAGTTGTAGCCGGCTATATATGGCTACATACAGCCCGACGCTCTCAGATGTGTAATATTCATGCCCTAATCTTCTCCAGACTGGACTATTGCAACTCCCTCCTCCCCGGTATAAACCAAAAATCTCTTTCTCGCCTCCAACTGGTCCAGAATGCAGCAGCTAGGCTTTTAACTGGTTTTAGTAGACGGCATCACATCACTCCACTTTTAGCCTCCCTCCACTGGCTTCCTGTCAGTTTTAGAATTGATTTTAAGATTTTATTGATTACTTTTAAATCACTCATGGGCTTGGCCCCCAACTATATTTCAGAGCTTTTAGCTCCTTATCAGCCAGCCCACAACCTTAGATCCTCTGGCGAAGGCCTCCTGGTTGTTCCAAAGTCGAGGCTCAAAACTAAAGGTGACAGAGCTTTCTCAATCAGAGCTCCTCGACTTTGGAACGACCTGCCAGAGGAGATAAGGCGTACGGAGTCTGTTGCTTCTTTTAAGTCACTTTTAAAAACATATTTTTACAGAATAGCTTTTATGTGATGCCGTCTCATTTCAGTCTCTTTTTAGTCTTTTATTTTCCTTCTTTCCCTGTTTTAGTCGTTTTTCCTTTTATTTGTGTCTCAGTCTTTTTGATCCTTTTATTTGATGATATTTTTCTTATCATTTTAACTACAATTTTATTGACTTCTTATTTGTTATTTTAACAGACTAGTGTCTTTATTTACTTTTAATTCAGATTGTTTTATTTATTATGTCATACTTTTAATTTCTTTATAGAAATCTTTTAAGGTCACTGTGTTATTGTTCTATCTCTTTTTTCATCTCTACTATTTTATATTGGCTTTTTATATTGCTTTGTTTTTTATTTGGTCCTCATGGTCTCATTTTAGCAGCAGTGTTCCTGTATTGTCTGGGTTCCTATGACACATGGAGGGGGCCTTTGAATCATGGGGCTGGAGCCACTGGACATGGCACCTATGATGTTAGTTGGCATCATCAGGATGCAGTTTACACCTGAATGTAAACTGCATCCTGATGTGTGTTGCTGTATCCTGGTGTGTTGTGTCTCCGGCCCCATGGGGTCAGGGCCTCCTCTGTGTCTGTGTTCTTTTGGGGTTAACTGATTTATGTGATATGTTGTGGAACTCTCTCAGCTTAATTTTGCTATTTGTGTATGTCCTAACTGTTCTTTGATTTATTGAACCTTTTTCGGTTGTTCTTTTTTTCCTTGTGTTTAAACTCTTGTGCTTTGTTATCTCATGTTCCTGACTGCTGTCAAAGCACTTTGTAAACCTATGTTTTTAAAGGTGCTACACAAATAAAGTTTATTATTATTATTATTATTATTATTATAAATGATAAAATAATATAAATTTGCTCTAGTTTTAATTGTCTTGTTCCTGAAGTTGAGTATCCAGGCCAGTCCAGGCCTGTCCGACCCGACCAGGAGGCTAAAGAATAGCATTTATAGATAACCTATTTTGATGCTATAAAACTCATCAATAACTGTGTATTTCCATCAGGCATATATCTAAAAGTGAGACTTTTTTGTAATTACTTAGAAACTCCTCACAGTCTCTTTAACTTTAAAAAACAAGAAAAAACAGTAATTTTGAAATTTGGCCGAAATAAAAGTATTACTTCAAGAAAAGTTTCTTACTTGTATGCTTTTAAGTTTTAACAAGTTCAGACTTGCTAAAACAACTCAGTTTAAACATCCATTTTCATCATAAACCTCTCCAAGGTTGATGTCAATATTTCACTCCATATTTTTCTCCGTCTCAGCAGGGGGTGTTGAGCCCCAGTTGATTTTCCTCTTGTTTACCCTCGACATGATTTACTATAATGTTTAATATTTGATCAGACATATTAGTTGATTAACATAACATTAAATAGTGTTTTATGATTCAGTGTATCAATATAACATTTCAAAGTTTTGGTGGTATAAAAGGAACCAATGGCTCATTTTGCCTCATAGTCAACATTTTGACAAAATGTAGCTGCATTTGCTATTCAGACTAATCTTTAGACCAGTTAGTCACACACTTACACTACAGTGGTTACATTACATATGAGTATAATACACCATTTTAGACCTGAATAAACTGAATTTGATACCAATCTCAAAATACCTGACAAGCAGAAAATTTAAGTTGACACATGAAAAAGATTTTTTTTGTGTGTTAAAAAGTACAAACCATTTATGCCAGGTTCTCTTTTTTAACAGAGACGTGGAGAAATGCTGAGGGCTTTCTGAATTTAGGACCACGTGAAAAGAGTAGTTTACTGTTTACCAGAAACAGGGGGTGGCTTACCCCTCTCTCCCTTAAATGATACTTCTGTTCTATGATATGTTTACCTGTCGGAAAGAGTCTCTGCACCGGACTGGGGAGGTGGGGGCAGGGCCCTCTACTCTTCCTCTGTCATTTGAACGGCGTAGATGAGGTTGAAATCAGAGGAAATGTCTTACTTTTACACCCTGGTGCTAAGACACTCGACGTGTTTCCATATTCGGGACATCTTAAACAGTGTTGGGAAGTAACGATTATTTTTCGTTACGTTACCTAACGAGATTACTTTTCTCTGTAACTTCTAACGTAACGAGTTACTTTTGTCATTCTGTAGTGCCGTTATAGTTCTTTTGAATTAAATAGGTGTGTTAGTTGCGTTAGTCGCGTTATAATGACCGTTCCTCCTCCTCCTCTCACAAACGCATGGACGAGGAGCGGTGAGCTCTCACACTAACATGAATCTTGCTGCTGAGAAAGCGAGTGATAGTGATGATTGGTTAACACAGGGGAACTGCTGACGGTAAGCCAATCAGAAACAGAGTTGGGTGGGCCACTGCTGCTGCACACACACAGACATGAGTATGATCAAGCGCGCACACACACAGTAAACAAACACGACAAGATGAGCAGCAGCGAGCAGACGAGTACCTCACAACCATCTACAATGGAAGGCAGCGGTGCCAGCTTTGCAGGATGGAAGTACAACCATTATTTTGAAATTGTGGAGGTAAAGGCAGACGACAAAAACATTGTTGTGAAATGCAAACTCTGCCCAGGGCAGAAACGTTTATCCACGTCCAAATCCAGCAATGCCAATCTTTTAAAGCACCTGACCACGAAACACACAACAACGAAACTAGTCACTAAAGACCCCGCTAGTGGTGACACAGATGATGGCCCCTCAACATCTAAACAGCAGAAGCTGGAATTTAAATCTCCACAGCATGCCACAATGAGCCAGAGACAACTAAACCGAATTGTTGCTGGCTATGTAGTGGAAGATATGCTTCCTATATCCACTGTTGAGTCTGCTGGCTTCAAAAAAATAGTCGCCAAAATACCTGTTCAAGCAGGGGTAGCTCTACAGTGCAGGAAGACATTTTCCAAATACCTGGACACTGAATATATTAAAATGGAGCAGGAACTCAGGCAAACATTTAATGACCTAGAATATCTTTCAACCACAGCTGACATATGGACTGCCCATAATAAGAGTTTTCTGGGGGTAACGGCTCATTGGATAGATCCAGTAACCATGCAACATCAGAAAGCAGGGTTAGCCTGCAGACGTTTCAAAGGGCGTCATACTTATGACACTATTGCTTCTGAGCTGGATAATATCCACTCTGTTCATGGCATTGCCCAAAAAAATCACAACAACAGTCACAGATAATGGCTCAAATTTTGTTAAAGCCTTTAAAATGTACCAACCACCACATGATAAGGAGGAGGAAGATGATGTTGACTCAGAGGCTGATGAGGTGATTTTCACAGACCTTGGAGATGTACTACAGAATGCTGCGGCTGCTGCTGATGACATGGATAATGAGATTGCTTTACCCCCACATCTGAGGTGTGCATCACACACAGTTAATCTCATATCATGTACTGATGTGGAGAAGTGGTTGCTGTCAACACCTGAGACCAAAGCAATCTACAGGAATGCTACCACAAAGTGTGCAGGGTTGTGGAACAAAGCCAGCCGATCAACAGTGGCATCAGAGCATGTGGACGACACTATTGGAAAGAAGCTGCTGGTACCTTGCAACACTCGATGGAATTTCTATGATGCCCTGGCTCGGATTTCTGAGATACCAGTTGTAGAATTGAACACCCTGCTTTCCAAACTACAGATGAAAGCTATCAGTGAAAGGGAATATTTGGTTATCAGAGAGTACTGCACTGTCATGAAGCCACTTACTAAGGCACTGGACGTTCTTCAGGGAGAACAAAATTGTTTTTATGGAACACTCCTACCCACACTGCAAATATTGATGGACAGGACTCTGGCACTGAAGAAAGACCTTCAAATTCTTGTTGGGCTACCGGATGCAATTGTGCAGGTAAGAACTTTGATTTGTGTTTAAATTATATCAAATAGCCAATTGTATTGCATTTTATGAATGTCATTTACAGTGTTGGGAAAGTTACTTTTAAAAAGGTACCGTTATAGTTACTTAATATGCATTATGAATCTGTTTTAATGCACTTATCTCTTCCTTTTCTTTTTTTCTTTCTGTTTTAGTATGCTCATTACACTTGTATGTTAGTAAAACTTAATAATGTATTTTTCAATTATTTTGCACTCTTATTGTTATATCATTTCAGGCAGTCAACACAAGATTTGCTGGGGTTTTTGCAAGTGAAGATGCTGTCCTGGCTGCTGTGACACTACCAAAGTTCAAGTTGCGTTGGTTGCATGGTCACCAGGAGAGAAAAGACCAGGCAAAGGCAAGTCTGATTGCAGAATGTCGCAAACAGGCCCTTGCACTGGAGCAGCAAACAGGTACCACCAACTCAACACCACAGCACAGCACAGAGGATGACTACTTTTGCTTTCCAAAGGATGAGGATACCTATGCTCCTGCTGAAGCTGAAGCAGCTGATTACATCAAATCAGTTGCAACAGAGATGGAGAGTCTTAATCGATGTAATGGACAAACTTTGGCTAGCTGGTAGTGTTGTGGCTTACTCACGTTTCCCTGTGTCTCCAAGTAATCATCCAGTCCAAGCCCGTCTTGAGTTATAACACACAAAACTTTATTCCACAGTTTATCCCGATGATAATTCCTTCTGGACGATTTCTATTACACAGGTGTAACCGCGGTAAGAAAACCGTGTGGCTCCCCAGCTAGTTGAGCCTCCACAATGTCCGCAGAAAAAACTGTTTAGCCGTCTGACGCATGCAAAAGCCAGAGCTCTCTTAAAGGGCCAGAAACCAAATATCTTCATCAAAATAAAACATAAATAAAACTTACATACAAAATACCTAAAGTACAATATATAATAAAAGTATCAATTTTCTTAAGCCCTACTTAAACAAAGTGTAAATGTCCTGAAAATTTTGAACTCACAAAACAACAGTATGGCCTCGGCTCATACAATCGATATCCATTGATAAAGAAACTATCTCTTAGGTATAATGCAGCCACTCCATCCAGTGCCCCAGTAGAAAGGCTATTTAGCCTGGGGGGCCTGATTTTGTCTCCAAAGAGGAACAGGCTCTCAGATCCAAAGTTTGAGAAGCTTCTCCTCTTAAGGTACAACCATTGGTTTGAGAGCTAGGAAGTAATAAATAAATAGATAGATCTTTTTTTGGGCATAAATACTGATGTTTATTTAGAAACTACCTCTGCTGGACTAAAGACAGCGATTGTTTAGGCTTATAGTGTTAGCCCATTTATGTTTTATATAAGTACCCATTGTTATGCATTGCACAGACACAGCAGCCTTACTGAAAAGCATGTCAAGGTATCTGTATTTACTCATGAAGCTGAAAGCACTTTTTCTTAAGTTGGTCTTAATTTTGTTTGTGCTGCTAAATAGATATGAGGTAATGTTTGTGTATTTTTGAGAGGGCTGATAATACTTTGTCTCACAATGTTAAACACGTCTTCAGTCGACTTGAGTCTTGAGTTTATTTTTCTAATGTCATATGTTGTGGCCATTTGGAGCCTCACATGAGGTGTTGACCATTGCCATTGTGATGTCACTCAGCTCACTGGTTTGTTGAATGTGAGAAGAGGTCAGTTCTATACCCTTCTGCTGCTGAGTGGGTAGAGTTATTGATGTCAAAACAGGTCACCACGGGAGCTGCAATCCGACAGTTTGTTTCATTTGTTTGTTTGTTTGATTTTTTTTCATTTCATTGTTACACTGCCAAATAATGGAGTTGTTAATTATTTGTTACACTGCCAAATGAGAGCAATTCTGGTTTACAAAAATAAATATTCTTGTCAGTATTTCTTAACATATTTGTTGTGTTTTATTGTTCCACTATATGTCATAAAATAGTAGCTATAATGATAAAGTTGACCTTTCTGTGACTGTGCCACCAAAGTTTTTTTTTTTTTTAAAGTAAAGTAAAGTAAAGTAAAGTAAAGTAAAGTAAAGTAACTAGCTACTAGTTACTTTTATAATTTAGGAACTGGTAAAGTAACTAATTACATTTTCTCAGCACTAACTATAACTATAACTAGTTACCTTTTAAAAGTAACTTTCCCAACACTGATCTTAAACATAGCACGTCTCGGATTTCACCAGATTACTGAGTTTACAAAGCCCCGTGGGGAAAACAGGCCGTGCTTTCACGTATAGAGTAAATGCCCATAAGGTACTGGTCTAAGAGGGAATCTAAATACATTTGTTTAATACCATAAAACCGAGTAAACAACATAAGAGGAAAAAAATAACTCACCTGTCCATCAGACGTAGATTTGAAGCCCCTGAGGTCCCAAAGAGGGGTCCTCCTCCGCTCAAATACAACGCCGACATGATTGTTTTATTTCACGCACGGTCCTCCTTCTTGTACTCTTTCTGTGAACGTTTTCACGATCCTTGACTTTTAGGTGGAAGCTGTCTAAAAGTCATTGTTGGAGGTTTGATGCTGTTTTCCTTCATGCTCTCCTTCCTCCTCGGACATGTTCTTCTTCTTCTCCCTTTTCCGGCAGGATAGACGCTGCAGAGCGCATCACTGCCCTCTGCTGGTCTTCTTCTAAACAGATTTTGTTACACACTCCAGTTACATGCAGGACCTGCAGCACTTTGGATGTCATATGCCAAGACAGTCCAAGACAGTCTGGCTGCAGACCGGCATTGACAGGACCGGAAGCTGATTTGAAGTCTTTCAAAATAAAAGCGAATATACCGGAAGCACGTATTTTCGTCAAAAGTTTATTCAAAACCTTTCAGAAATAAAAGCCATTACACGGGGAAGAACGTTTACATGCCAACGACAGTGAAAGCCCTCTCATGTCAAACTTATTTCATACATCAGTGGCGGCTGCTGGTCAGTCAGGGAGGGGAAGCTCATTTTTTTTCTGGCCTACATCATAAATTTATTTATTTATGTAAATGATCTGAGACCCTGTTGTACCAACTAGGTGTCTTTTCCAGGGATTTTATTCCCCAAAACCCACTTTTGACCAGACAACACATGTTATTTGTGACAGCACTTACAGTGAGCCAGCTCACCTTGTTATACCAGGAATGCTGAAAAGACCTGTTACTTTTCCACACCTTTTTGAACTAAATCAATCTAAAGAGTTGATCTGCCCTGCTGTTTGACTCTAGTTTTCTCTTCGTAAGGAAGACTATCAAATGGCCTCGCCAAAATCTGGTTGACAACATTCATACTATCTGCCATGATGTGCAGCATGCTAGCAGCTGGAGCTGCTACGTGAGACCACTGTTTGACTGGCTGTGAGTGTGAGTGAGAGGGAGAGAAGCTGTAGCTGCTCGTTTGAGAAAAGAAAAAGTGACAGGAGAGAATCTTAAACACAACGCTGGTCGTTTTTCAGAAAGATAAAGCCGCTGGTGATCGATAAAGCCTCAGGATCAGTCCAGAACAACTAAATGAAAAACTTCGAAGACTCCCCCGGTGAAGGGTGAGCCTTCAAGATCGCTGATTGGCTCATTTCACTGTCAATCAAAAAAGGATTCGGCCTCAGACAGATCATCCAATCATCACGCAGAAGCTCAGTGTCCAGGCCAGCCCACTGCCTCATTGACCCCCAGAGACGCTGAGCGTCCGATGGGCGGGACAAAGCCCAGCGTTTATCCAATGACAGTCCAGTTTCCACAGTGGAACAACCCACTCTACTCTTTTCAATTGAAGTCAGAAGACACTGCGCACACGCTGCGGGGATGAATGAGAAAGAAGTCGCGCCAGTTACCTGTGATAAGTAGCTGATTCTGAACAAAAGATGAAGGTATTCTAGAGCATATTTAGTCAATTAAATGTACAAACAGCAGTACACATCACCACTTTTTTGGGGAACATTTTAGGGGAAGCTGAGCTTCCCTTGCAGTCTTTGAGCAATCGCCACTGTCATACATACAGTCATGGAAAAAATTATTAGACCACCCTTGTTTTCTTCAATTTCTTGTTCATTCTAATATCTGGTACCACTAAACGTATAATACAATGAACACAACAAAAAATGCAGCTGGTCACATAATACTTTATGTCCTATTTGACATTCTTAAGCTTAATTGATTCCCAGGGTATATAAGAGGCCATTTCATGTCACAAGCAGCACTGCACATGCAAAGGCCTAGAGTGGTTTCCTGCTTACATTCAAGCCGTAGCACAACTCAGAAGTTGTCAGCTCTCACATAATGCCTAAAACAAAAGAATTATGTGAAGCCACAAAGGCAGCCATCTTGGCACTGCTGGAAATTGGCATGAGTGAGAGACAGGTAGCGAAAAAACTGAAGATCTCCAAGACAGCCGTTCATTACAACAAAAAAAAAAAAACTGAACATGGCACTACCAAATTGCTACCTGGCGTGGCAGAAGCGTCTTTCTACCGCGAGATGACCGTGCACTCATCCGTTCCTGTGTCAGGAATCGTCGTCAGACCTCCAGGGTCCTTAAAAATGAGTGGGCACTGTCGAGAAATGTGACTTGTTCAGCAAGGACAGTTCGAAACCGACTTGTTGAAGCTGGTTTGAAGTCACACAGAGCACGCAAGAAGCCCTACATCAATGAAAGGCAGAGGAAGGTCCGGTTACTCTTTGCTCGAGACCACAAGGATTGGACTGTTGATGATTGGGCTAAGGTTCTCTTCAGTGATGAATCAATTTTGAATTGATGCCCTCCAGCCAACTTACTGGTTAGGAGGAAGCCTGGAGAAGCTTACAACCCAGACTGTCTTGCCCTACAGTAAAACATGGGGGTGGATCAGTCATGATCTGGGGTTGTTTCAGTCTGAGTGGAACAGGGCAAATGCAATTGTGTGAAGGCGAATGAACCAGGTCATGTACAGGACTACCCTTGAAAACAGTCTTCTTCCATCAGCTGGAAAACTCTTTCCTGCCTCGAATGACTGGATTTTCCAACAAGACAATGCCCCTTGCCACGGCAAGGTCAGTTAAACCTGGATGGAGAACCACAACATTAGCACCATGCCTTGGCCTGCTCAATCACCAGATCTTAATCCAATTGAAAACCTGTGGAAAATCATCAAACTCAAAATGGAGAACCACAAGCCCAAAAACAAAAGAAAATTTGTTTGAATTTGTCCAACAGGAATGGGCTGCTGTGACAGCAGAACAATGTCAGAAGCTGGTGGAGAGCATGCCAAGAGGCATGGCTGCAGTCATCAAAAACAATGGTTATGCAATCAAGTATTAACTCTTGTGTGTATCATGTGTTTAAAGCAAACAGAAAAAACATGGAATGCTTAAAAGTAGTGTTTTTGGCGGTACAATGCCATAGCTATTGATGTAAGAATTTAAGTAATTTTGGTTATTATCAAGAAAACCATGGAAAATGAATAGTTCTTAGTTCTTAAATTAAACTCTCATGAGCTATTTTTGTTGTTATCATTATAATTGTCCAAACAAATGTACCTTTAGTTGAGCCAGGCATTAAAATTAACAAGAAATTGAAGAAAACAAGGGTGGTCTAATAATTTTTTCCATGACTGTATATCTAAATAATACATCCATATCTAATCCTAAAGTTAACCTAGTTAGCCCTAGCCACTGTTACCCTAACTACGATAACAGCGCTTAATTTGCTTTTAATACTTAAGCAGTCTGCTTACAGTGATCACTTTGGGTGTTTTCATGTATGTTTAAATGCCACAGGCAGTGACAGCCTGTCATGTCAAGCTTATCTCATAGATATATCTAAATAAAACATCCATGTCCAATCCAAAAGTTAGCCTAGTTAGCGCTAGCCTCCGTTAGGCTAGCGCTAACTAGGCTTACTTTTGGATTGGATTGATTGAAAAAAACACCCAAAAGTCCAAAAGTCATTTCTTTCCAACAAATATTATGACACAGAGCAGTATATAATGGAAAAGACAACGTTTGTAATGGAATAAAGACTGTTCCTGTTTCTTCGAAAAAGACGAAAAGTAGTCACTCAATTATAACTCAGCTTCTCTCTTCACGGGAAAAAAAACACACTGGGGCATGTGATGTGAGAAAAAAAACGTGACGTCGGGTCCTCTCAGTGCAGGTCTGCAGCCAGACCCCTCTCTCATATGGTGGTTCTCATTTTGGTTCCGGTTTGTTTTTCTGGCGAGCAAGGTAAATCTGTGAACCAGGACTTCCTCATGCGTGTTCACGAGAACGAAGAGCTTTACAACCAATCATGAAGTAGGAAGAAGCGCCGCCCTTCGACCAATCAGGATAGAACCCTCAGGGGCTCTTCTGATTGGTCAAAGATACCTGGAGCGGTGGAGAATCTTTGTCAGCTCATAACAGAGACAGATGGAAACAGTGATCTCACTGTAGTGCAATTATAATACACTTATAAAAGGATCTCAATGGATATTCTTACATTTGAGCCAAACAAAGCACAGAAAAATTAGCACTGACGAGCAAAATCCTGCCTATGGCACCTTTAATAATGCTTCATCAAACAGTTTGACCGTAACAATCACAGTCACTGTGGTGATTAAATAGATATTTTAACAGACAGCAGCAATTGTGGACTTTTCGTCTTTCTTACCTTCATATGTCATATAACGTGGGCTTCATTGAAGTCGGGGGGGGGGGGGGGGGGGGTATTTTTCTTCAACTTACAAATGTTTAAATATATTTTTATATTGTAACATTTTATTCAATTTTAAATAAATAAAAATGCATTCATAAACATTATTCCACTGATCTATCAGAGACTCTCCAGTGTGAATCTGAGTCAACATTCACAGCTCTCTGCCACAACCTGCTGCTCAGACTCTGTTACTGCAGGGTTTAATCAGACAGGAGCTCAATGTTTCTGTCATGCTAATTTTTATTAATTCAAACTAAATATATTCATGAAATGACCAGGACAACATGTCACTTTGGATGAGTTGTTTGATTTTTTCTGTTTTAGTGTTGTCAAGTTATTTCTTTTTAATTTAACCAAATCAAACTGAGTCTTAAGTTTTTACTACAAAACAGAAATAAATCAAAATTAACCTACGTTCTTGTGTTGTTTGCTCTAAATCAGGCCAAAGTTACATTAAAACTCAAATTAGATAAGAAAAAAAGTAATAATCATAAATCTCCATTTGTTATTAAACAGAGTGCTGCAGGGAAATATGTTCCTGAAAGTTTCTGTATTTGGATATTTTAATTTTTTTTTTTTTTTTCACATTTGTAGACTGAAAATAGTTGAAGAGATGATGCTTTATGTTTTCTTGCCATAAAAGAGAACCTTAACCTGTGTGCAGCAGGTCAAAGTTCAGCATGTAATGTCTATAAACCCTTTAATTCTCAGAGTTTTTAAACTTTACTCAAAATGTTTTGATTTTTAAACATTGAAACAGCTCAGAGTCAAACCTGATGTCCTGGTCCACTCTGAAATAACATGAACACGTGTGTGTGCTGTAGTGGAGCCACACCTCAGACTGCACGCTGACTCTCCCTCTTCTGATGAACATCCGGCCATGTTGGTGTGCAGCGTCTACGACTTCTACCCCAAACAGATCCAAGTGTACTGGCTCAGAGACGGAAAGAAAGTCACCTCTGATGTCACCTCCACTGATGAGATGGCCAACGGGGACTGGTACTACCAGATCCACTCACACCTGGAGTACACACCCAGGTGAGTCCACCTGCACCAACATCAAGACCTGGTACAGACACAGGTCAACAGGTGCAAACAGGTCAAGATTCTGGAGCCTTAATTTAGTCACTGGATCAAACCGACTCCTGTTTTAACGACACATCAGAAGAAAATGGAAAAATGAAGCGTCAGGTTCAGTTTAGTCCAGCTGGGTTAGATTCATGGTGGCCACTGTAGATCCATGTCCAAATGTAGATCCAGATCCAGGTGTTCAGAGTGACTGAGCCAAGGATGTGTTTTTTTAACAGGTCTGGAGAGAAGATCCAGTGTGTGGTGGAGCACAAAAGCCTGCAGAAGCCTCTGGTCCTGGACTGGGGTAAATACCTGTTTTTCTCTTCATATGTCATTATTGCTGACTCACGTTTTTTTTTATTCCAACAGTCATTGAAGATTTTAGGTGCCTTAATGTCTTTCTTAAAATATGTTCTTACATTATTCACTCTGTCCTGGATGTAATGTCATAATAACATCAGAGGGGGCAGTAATGCACATGAGAGCTGTTTGTGAACCACATTATAAATCAAACAGAAGAAGATGTCATGACGTCACAGCACAGTATAATCAGAACAGAACAACATTTCTTCATTAATGAAAAACAAAACCAACAGTGAGAACACTCCTATATGGAGAAGAGACTTAAACTCCTCCACTGACAGCTTTATAACACTATTTGATTTCTGAACTGATGACCTTTGACCCTCAGCAGCAGTGCCCGCCCACCACACTGTCCTGTTTTGAATGTGATTGGCAGAGCGACTGTTCAGTCACCCTGAAGATATGAGCTTCAATGTTCAGCCTCCCTATTATTATAATCAGGTTAGGAAGATATGAGGCTGACTTTGAATCTGCATCAGACTTTAAATCAAAGACGTGAAATCATCACTCATCAAGTCTGTAACACTGGGAAATGAAGGGAGCCACACCTTCTTTGCTTTATTTCATTAGTATTAAAGTGAATTATTTAAAATCTCTAAGTTTTACAACCACTGGAGCACACCCAATCAGCCCTCTTCATGATTTTGATATGTGTTCCAGACTGATTTAGTTACGACGGCGTATCAGGGTCACTTAAAGAAATTTTTAAAACTTTGTGATAAACTCATATTTAGTTATCTCACAGTCTCACATAAAGACTGAGAGCTACAACCTCGTTTCCGTCCATCCTCAGCCATCCTCAGAGTAAAACAACTTCATTTGGTCTTAATATGCTGCTGGTGATGCTCAGTGGATTAGGGACCATCAGCAAGTTACCGTGTCGTTGGAATGGTGTGAAAGAAAATTCAATAACTTCTCCTTAAAGAGATAACGTCTTCAAAATCACAGCACACACAAATGACCGTAGGTTGTTCATAGGACATGTCATAGCTTTTAAATAATTGTGACTACTTTAAACTACAGCTCCTACTTTAGCAACAGAGCTTTTGATTTGATTTAACTTTATTTTATATATTGAACTGTTTGAATTTATATGTAACAACAATAATTACTGTACTAACTGAACTGCTGTGGACTGTGGTAACAACAAACTCATACCAATGATCAAACACCACGAGTTTACACTGCAGCTTTTATTTTAGAGAAATATGTTTCAATGTAATTTAAATGATTTTTTAAATATTGAAGTCTGTTTAACAATAGGTAATGACTACAAAAAATGTGATAACTCTGCTGATTTGACTGTAGTGAAACCAAACTCATACTGTGACCAAACATTTCCTCAAGTTTATACTTCAGCTCTTACTTAAGAGAAATATATCATAATGTAATTTATATGATTAACCTACAAAAAAAATAAAAAATGTGAATCATTTTATGGTCAAGCTTTATCTCCTGTTTTTAGGGTTTTTTGCCTCTTTTGTTAGATTTTTTAGTTCTAAGTTAAGAACATGTGGGGAGCAATAAAAATTTTACTAAATCAGCAGCAGGGCAGTCAAATTAATCTTCCACAGCATTGTTCATTTCTGGATTTTTTTTTCACATTAACACAGCCAACAGAAAACAATTAGCATTTGTCCAGATTAAAAATGAGAAGCATCTGAACATCATCAGAGTATCTTCTCTTAGAAAAACATCTATCTAACAAACATTTTTAGTAAATGATAACTTAAACATCCAATTTTTCAAATTGTAACTTTTGTAAAGAAAAAGAAACATTTCTAAAGTTAAAGGACCAGTGTTTAGATAATCTGTTAGGCTGTCAAAGACAATGTCTGTTTCTGATTTAGCATCAAGCTAACAAACTCGGAGGTAAATCTAAGTTCACCTAATCAGTTTTACTCTCCTTCACACCAAGACTCCAGCTGCAGGGACTCATAATGATGCAGAGTACTAAGACCACAAATGTTTACATACTTTCCACTAGGGCCTGACAAATATGGATTTTTTGAGGCTGATGCCAGGACCCATATTTGGCAGAAAAAAGTACAGATTACTGATTAGTTGGCTGATTAATTAAAGATATTTATACAAAATTAATTAAAACCAAAAATGATCCAAAAACACAACAATAAATATAAGAATTACAGGCAGAATATTTGATGGCTTTATAATTCTTTGTCCTTTAGCATTTGTTTAACTTTACAACAGAGAGGAAATTTAAAACACAAAACATGCAAAAATATTAAACCAATTGGAAATTAATTAAAAATACCTTAAAAAAGAGTCACTCTGTAAGTTCTACTTCTTATTGATGAAAATTAAAGGTAGGTTATAGTAAAAGTTGAACAAATTTTAAAAAATATGTAAATAGGTAAATGTGAGAGAAAAGCAACAAAAACACTGAGGTAACATTTTTTTAAAGGCATTTGTATTTTTCTTCTCTGCAGCGTTCAAGTACAAAATCAAATGATGTGCACAACGGCAGTAAAGTCCTACAAAATAAGACAAACATTTTAAAAATTTAAATATGTAGATTATTAATTAACTCTGTCATATTTGCCTTTCAGTCCCAGAGTCCTCATTAGTGCATCAACAGTAGGTTTTAGTTCAGGTAGAACCACTTTTTTTTTTTTATTGTAAACATGATGCAACATGTGTGAGGAAATCAAAATATTTTGTGGGACACTGCATGTATGCACAAACTGACTGATTTAAGTCCCCAGCTACGCTAAAGCCTCCCCTGGATGAGTCTGCTGATGATATAGTGGAGTTCAGAGCGATGCTAACGCTAGCACAGTTTGCTTGCTAGCTAGTTATCTTAGCTGTCGTGTCGGGGACAAGTGGGTGAAGCCAGGTTTCTATAATAATCATCATAGAACAGTCATAAATAAACTGATCCTCTGCCACCAGAAGGTCCGATTCATCAGTATTGTGAACAACAGAGGTGGCATCAGTCAGGAAAATGTTCAGCGTTGTCTATGAGGCTTCTTTTGTAGCTGAACCAGCAGAGAGCCCTGTGGTCTTGTCCAGCAGCAGCAGTACATTGTGTAACTACTGACAGTTGCTTGCTATGCCAGACTTTCAGGCTAAAAAGAGCAAATTCACACTCCATGTGAGTGGAGGTGAGTCATCCATACAAAAAGCATCAGCAGAGCTCAGAGCTGCTACAACAGCGTGCACCGCCATCTTTCGTAGCGTTATCATTCTGTGAACGCAGCTTGGACACCATATACTGTTTAATGAAAAGATAATATATCTGAATTATATCGACAAGTTGAAAAAGTTTTGTAAAAAGCTATAATTGTCCAATTTAATCGGCCGGCCGATGTTTCGGTTGGGCCATACTCTCCACCTGCTCACTGGTCTCTGTCCTCCTCTGTCCTCAGATCCGTCCACGTCAGAGGGTGATAGAGGTAAGATCGCTGCAGGAGCATCTGGACTGACCCTGGGTATCGTCTTTGCTCTGGCCGGATTCATCTACTACAAGAGAAAGACTCGGCGTGGACCAGTCTAAACCAGGTTAAACCAGTTTAATACTTAAAACACCAACACAATAATGTTGTCAAAACTGTTGATACTTGAATACTTTGAGTCCACCTTTAAAAACATGTTTATTTTTAACTGTGTGATGGTATCAAAAAGAACTGAAGCTGGTAAATAATCACAATGGGCCTCATGCAAGAACATTTTCGTACTGTCATCCTAAATTTTTCTTACCTTTTTTCTTATGTTGCGTTCGTACAAACATGCTCCGTCAGATTCAACAAACACTTCTATCTTTAGAAAAGTGTCTAAATGACCCGAGGAGGCATGATAAATGCCACCTGTGCATACTTAAGCACGTATGAATGAGGATAGCATATTTGCTTAAGTAACATCCCAAGAATACCATATAAGGATATGTATCCCACACCATAAAACAGGAGTGTTCATTCATAAAGATGGCGCCAAACACACGCTCTTCGAAGTACCTGGCGTCTTATGCTATATTTTTGAAAGAAAATTCTAAATACGAAAAAAATGCTGAATGTGACAAATTCTCCTAAATCATTTGTACGCAAACCTTACAAATATATTTGTTCAAACGAACGGTTCTTGCATGAGGCCCAATGTCTAGATCAGTGGCTTTCACCTTTTTCTTGACCTGTGGCCCAATTTTTACACCATATCCCACGACACACTTGTGACAGAAAATATTAAAATAATAAAACACAGCATAGCCGATAACAGAACATATTTTAACAGGTTTTAGTCTTTTACTTTATTTTTACTCACTCAGTATGACAGCTTGGTCTGTTTAGAGGAACATGAAGATCAAATCTTGGCGAGGTACAGGTGGAGGTTGATGGGAAATAACATCTAAAGAATGTATTTTTACAAAGTGGTGTCATTTTTTGGGAGTGGGGGGAACGTGGAGGTTGTCGCTTCCAGATCTAGACCATGAAACAAGATTGATTTTTAATGTCTGAGCTTGGGAGAAAGTTTTAATTTCAGCCTTGTATTTGTGTGTTCATCATTCAGATGATGAAATAAATCAGAAATGAATGCTGTGCACACCACTGCTGAGCTAAAAGCAGCTTTGTGTCATCATAGGGCTGAGAAATATGTCTAATGAATTCATTTAAATTATTTTCTACAGAAGATTTAAAAACTAAAAATCAATATTTGTTTTCATGACTTGCTTCATTTGTAAGTCGTTGCACAATGTTTGTTTTGCAGAATGTTTAGGCTATTATTTGTTTTTTAAATTTCAGTGTTTATGTAGACAGGGCTGCCTACATTAAAACATGCTCAACATTTTATGAAACACATTTTAATTATTGTTTAGTTGGAATTCATTTTGATCACATGTAGGCAAACTTGAGGTTAGGACTGTAATGAACATGCCAACAAGTGCTCTCATTGGTCAGATGAGGACTAGCCAAACTACCAAAAGAATGAAAGTGTTGACAGTCTTTCAGTGATCAAATCAGACATGGAACATGCTGTCAAATCAGTGAATAAGCTGGTTTTGTAACAGGTATCTAAACATGTGTGAAAATAATCAGTTAGGAATTCTGCCATAATGTAGCAGCCTTTGCATTTATCAGATATTAGCTATATTGCTATGATCCAGCAGCACTTATCATATCCTGTATCTTAGTCCTCATGAGAACCATGTCTTTCTTAATCTAGTCCAGACTGATCCAAACAGATCCAGACCTCCTCTCCTGCTGTTATTAGTCTCATTTGTTGACCTTGTTTGTTCTTCTCTCTGCCACAGGACGGACTCTGGTTCCCACCCAGTGATCCTGGCCCTCAGTCCATGTCACAGAGAGGTCAGCCTCTCAGGCTTTAAGCGCTCCCTGCTGGGCTAACAACACGTGATTGACTTCTGCTTGGCTGGTGTGAGTCCTGATCCTGGACTGATCCTGGTTCTGGACCCTGGATGTGGATATTTCTTCCTTTAAGTTTGATGCTTGACCAATCAAATTTTCTACAGGATCAGTAGCTGCTGCTCAATCAGATAAAATCAGCTGATTTCAGGTGTGGGGGCTTTTAGGATGTGATTGTTAGATTTATTTTTTTACTGGAGTGGAACTAAATCTTACCACCATGAACCTTCAAAAAACTGTGAGTGAATTTATTGATGGAGTGTTCATTTGTATTTATGTATTTTTAATCAGGAATGGACAACTGTTGGCCTACATCCTCATTGTGGCCCCGCACAGTCAGATAAAACAGAAATGTGTATGTTTGTGGGGAAAAGGGGACAAAATCAGGTGACAAAAGCGTCATTCCAAGGAAAATAGGGCTGTAATTGGTTGTGATATATCTCTGAAAATCAGAAAATATTAATAAAATACACTTTAATTACCAGTAAATGTACCTTACAACAAAAAAGTATATAAAAGTTCTTTGAATAGTGAAGTTCCGGTTGGCGGAGTACGTGGTTCTGCTAGCCTGAGTTTGAGTCCAGTCTGTGGCCAGTTTGCAGAGTGTCTTCACCTACTCTCTCACCTCCTTTCATGAGCCGATCCACTGTCTCTCTCCTATCAGTAAAGGCACAAAATGCCCCCCAAAAAGTTTCTTGAAGTGTTTCTTTTCTTGTTCGATTGAGAACTACTTCTTTCATTTAAGTAAAAATGCATAAACATGTAGATGAATAAATTATTTGAGCATGTACACATGTGGACAAAAATGTTGGTATCCTTCTGTTAAAGCTGGGGTTGGCGATTTTGGAGAACTGGCTGTCTGTCTCTAGCCTGAAGGGGGCGGTCTTGCTCCAAAATGAAGGATGCCAACCACCGAAGAAGAAGAAGTCTCGCGAGAACTGCCACCTGCAGTAGCATGGACGGCAGTTCTCGCGAGATCAGAGCCAACAGCGGAACAAACTTAGAAAAACAGAGTTTATTTTAGATTTCTTGTACATCTGTCTTAAATGTGAGGGATACTGGAGCTTGGTTGGTGTTGTGGGACGGCTCACAGCGGACTTCCCTTATTTTCAAAGACAAAACTTGAAAGGTAAGCATTCTCCAGCGGAGTCTGTTCCCTACACGCTACATGCTACATGCTACATGCTACATGCTACACGCACTGTCTGTGCACGCCGGGAAAATGCACGCGCAGCAGGCACGCAGAATGGCGACGGGATTTGATTGGTGTAAAAACAGGTATCCCGGCAAGATTATTGGTTGGGGTTTTCCCTGTTTTACTCCTGCTGTAGATAGCGGATATTTTTTGCTCTGTTTTAAGAACACATTATGAGTTGATTACCATCGGGTCATAAAGACCATTGTAACCAGTATTACAAAAAGTGTATCTAAATCAGATCGCCAACCCCAGCTTTAAACAATGAAAAACCCACATGGTGACTGAAATAACCTGCTAAATAAAAAAATGATAGTCAACTAACAACTATCAGACCTTTCCTTTGAATTGTGGTTCAACAGAATTTCTAAAATAATGAAAATGTTCTGGACTAAAATGATGGGACCTTAACTTAATATTTTGTTGCACAATCTTTTGAGTCAATCTCTGTAATCAGGTGATTTCTGTAACTCTCAGTGAGACTTCTGCACCTGTCCACAGGTATGTTGGCCCACTCCTCATGAGCAAACTGCTCCAGCTGTCTCAGGTTTGAAGGCTGTCTTCTCCAGACTGCATGTTTCAGCTCCTTCAACAAATGTTCAACAGGATTTAGATCAGGGCTCATAGAAGGCCACTTCAGAATAGTCCAGTGTTTTGTTCTGATCCATTCTTGGGTGTTTTTAGCCGTGTGATTGGCTCATTATCCTGTTGGAGGACCCATGACCTGTGACTGAGACCAAGCTTTCTGACACTGGGCAGCACATTTCACTCCAGAATGTCTTGATAGTCTTGAGATTTCATTGTACCTGCACAGATTCAACACACCCTGTGTCAGATGCAGCAAAGCAGCCCCAGAACATAACTGAGCCTCCTTCATGTTTCACAGTAGGTACAGTGTTCTTTTCTTTGTATGCTTCATTTTTGTGTCTGTGAACATAGAGCTGATGTGACTTACCAAAAAGCTCCAGTTTTGTTTCATCTGTCCAAAGGACATTCTCCTAGAAGCTTTGTGGCTTGTCAATATGCATTTTTGGAAATTTCCAGTCTCACTTTTTTATGATTTGCTTTAAACAGTGATGTCATCCATTCAGTCCACTTTGGCTCAAACAGTGATGGATGTTGTGATCTGACACTGATGTACCTTAACCTTGGAGTTCTCCTCTAATCTCTTTGAAGTTGTTCTGGGCTCTTTGGTTTCCATTCATATTCTCCGTCTCTTCAGTTTGTCATCAGTTTTCCTCCTGCAGCCACGTCCAGGGAGGTTGGCTACAGTCCTGTGGACCTTAAACTTCTGAATAATCTGTGCAGCTGTAGTCACAGGAACATCAAGCTGCTTGGAGATGGTCTTATAGCCTTTACCTTTAACATGCTTGTCTATAATTTTCTTTCTAATCTCCTGAGACAGCTCTCTCCTTAGCCTTCTGTGGTCCATGTTCAGTGTGGTACACACCACGATACCAAACAGCACAGTGACCACTTTTCAGCCTTTAAATAGGCAGGCTGACTGATTACAAGCTTGAAGACACCTGTGATGATAATTACAGGACACATCTTAGTTAAACATGTCCCTGTAGTCGAATTATTTTCTTGGGGAACCATCATTTTTGTCGAGGCCAGTTTCATTAGTTTATTTTTAAAATATTTCTGCTGAACCACAAATCAAAAGAATTTTCTGATTTACATTGGCTGACTTTCAGTAAATTTTTATTTATTATTACTTTTGTCAGTTTCAAGTTATTTCAGTGACCATTTTGGGTTTTTCTTCCTTTAACAGAGGGACACCAACAATTTTGTCCACGTGTGTATATGCAATAGTATCTTTTGTAAAGCCATACAAAGTGTCATTCTTATGTTAAAAGTATCCTTCAAATTGGGACAAAGGGGCTCTCAGGCAATGATGATAATTTTAATAAGTCCCTCTTGATAACCAAAGTTTCCCATTCCTCACTTAAACAGTTCCTGTGTATCAGAGTTGTTGATGTTTCAGAAGCAGCCAAAAGTCCAGGCACGGTTAAATTTGGTCACTGACATGGAGTGTACAGTGAAACATGAATATAAACTTTTAAAATTACATTTTAAATTTCATTTTAAAAGGAATACACATTCTAAAAAACATTCTGAAAGTAATAATGTTTTACGTGCCAGTAAAGCATGTTTAACTTGGATGAAAAGCTGAGCCACAAATAAGTGGAGGACGAGTGACTGAACTGTATTTCACAGAACACACAGCCTGGTCTTTGATTTTAAGTTTGACATCAACGGTGTAGAACCAAAACTACTTCCACAAAGCTCTCCTCAGAACATTCAGAGCTGTTAATGTCGCCCTCTGTTGGACTGAATGGTCCACTGCTCCAGACCTGATGTGTCGCCACACTCAATATTTTAAACATTAAAATATTTATTAACTTTTTGGTTACGGATATTTATTCCCATATTCGATCGGTTATTCAAATATTGAATATAAAGTGACAGCCTTAAAGCAGTCTTGTGTCAAAAGGACAATTATTCATTTGTTGGTATTATTGGTTTATTTGTTTATAATCCACTTCAGTGCACTTTAGTTTTTTTTATTGCATGTTTTGTTTTGTTTGAAGGCTTAAAATGAATGTAAAACTACTGGAAAATAAAAAAAAATGTCACAATATTCAATCAACAATTACTTTCTTTTAAAAACATGTCTAAAAATGTACTCTAAGCTATTAATGCACTATAAATAATTATAGTAAACAACGTTGCCTCCGCATTGGATATTCGGTATTCGGCCAAGCGTTTATATTTTATTCGGCTTCTGCCACAAATTTTCATTTTGGTGCATCCCTAATTTTGATAAAACCCACTTTCCACATAAAATCACAGACTGAACATGTTTAACAGGGACACAACAATCCTCTTCATGACCAAATTGTTATGAACTTTTGAACACTATGACAAATGTTTCATAACTAAACAAAAAAGAAAGAGTCTAGCTTTTATCTGGAGTAAATATTGCAACATTTCAGTTAATTTAACTGAAATGTTAAAAAATTTTACAATTACAATACAATTATTTCACTTGTCTTTGTTTTAAAATATATTTATTTATTCTATTTGTTATGAACTTAGTTTGAAAAAATATACAGAAATGCACAGAGAAGGTAAATGAACTCATTTAAAACACAGATAAAAAGTACCTCCCTTAACCCAGGATTAAACATGATACTCTCTGTTACAGACTGATTTGTCCATGACATTGAAGTCCCTGTTTCAGGTGATATAAACATGTAAATATGAAATCAGAGTGATTTAAGAGCTCATGCTGCCCTCTGTAGGTCTCACTGTGCACCTTCATCCATGATTAACACTCACACAGGATAAATCAAAATTAAAGGATCAATTAATACTCCTTTAAAATGAGTTGCTTCAGCATACGAGTCACTTTGTGGAGAACTCCACAAGCACCACCTCCCCTCTTTACATCTGTGATACAAACAGGCTGCTCTGTTCTGGAAATATTATTATGATTATTCACATAGGTACAGACATTATATTTGTGTGGCAGGATGACATGGATTTTACAACATTTGTGCAATAATTTTAAATAAATAAAAATAAATCCTGATTTCAGTGAGATGCATCAACAGCTGTGTAACAGAACCTGCAAATTATTTTACATGTTTACCTCTGCCAGGAGGTTATGTTGTTGACGGTGTCTGTTTGTTTTTTGCTAGTTTGTTTGTTTCTCTGTTTGCAACATAACTAAAAATGTTATGGACAGATTTTGATAAAATTTTAAGGAAATGTCCAGATTGGTACAAGGAACAAGTGACTGGATTTTGGGAGTGATCCAGATCCACCGTGATAAAAAATGCGATTTTTGTGGATAACAACTGAACTAATATATCATTATGAATATGGGTGAGGACTGTGGCACTGGTGCAGAAACTTTCGTAAAGTGACTTTATTTATATACTTAGGCCCATATTCACAAATAATTTTATCTTCCCACCAGGAGGACTTTTACACACTTACAATGCCTACAGTGATTGGCTGACAGGGAGTGTGTCTTTTCTACATAGAAATCACTCAATTTAGAGAAAGGAGTCATGTTGGCAGATTTAAATAAAGACCTTTAAATAAAAAAAACTGTTGGCTACCAATTAAACATTAAACCCAGAGTAATATACTGACTAGTCAAGTGTGTGTTGTGCTAATGTTCAGCAGCTGTATCTGGTTAAAGGATTAGCAGATCTACATATAAGCAGCCTCTTAATGACTGGGACTCTGGAATAACCATGGCAGAGAAAACATCAGGCTAAAGAAAGACCAAACCAAACTGGAAACAACACCAGATTTTCCTCCTTACCCAACTTGTCCATGAAAACAAGAACATTATCAGAGTAAATTTAGATCTGGGATAACCTCACAATAAAAAAAAGAAGCGCTGGAACAAATTATATTACAAATAAATGCAGCGTTCCCACTTCTGAGCAGAACCACTGCTGACTGTGAGACACGTTGGTTCTCTTTACAGTCTCAGAGATTTCAGAATTCAAAAGACAAACCACGTCAACAGGTCAGACCAATTATTGTCAAACTAAACCAAACAATCTACAGACCTGATCAAAATCTTAAGACCAGTTGAAAAATTGCTAGAATATGCATTTTGCACATTTGGACCTTAATGAGGTTTTAAATAGAGCTACAATATGCAAAAGCAAGAAGGAGGAGTGTGACAAAAAAACACTTTGAAAAAGTAATTTATTGAAAACAACAAGTAAACTGAAATAGGCTGTTTATCAGCTGATCAAAAGTTTAAGACCATCGCTCAAAAAGTGACAAAAAAACTCTCCAAACCAGAACAAAAATGTTTCTCAGTAGGACTCAGTAATGAGTAGCTCCACCGTTCTTGTTAATCACTTCAAAAATTCGCATGGGCATGCTTGATGAGAGTGTTTCCAGGAAGCTTTTGGGAACATTGCTCCAAGTGGTGAAGATGGCTTCATGAAGGGCATCAACTGTCTGAACTGACGGACATTTTTATAAACTTCCCTTGACCTCCATCCCCAAATGTTCTCTATGGGATTTAAATCAGCGGAACATGCGGGATGGTCCAAAAGAGTGATGTTATTCTCCCTGAAGAAGTCCTTGGTCAAGCGAGCATTGTGAACTGCAGCGTTGTCCTGTTGAAAAACCCAGCTGTTACCACACAGATGAGGGCCCTCAGTCATGAGGGATGCCCTCTGCAACATCTGCACATAACTAGGGGCGGATCTAGTCATACAGGGGCCCAAGGCAAACCCAGTCATTGGGGCCCTTCCCTGTACTGTGCTAATACATTTTTTGAATTATTTTTATTAATTTTCCCAACTTATGGAATGGGTGCAGAGAAAAAATAAACAAGGAACTTACGGATATCCAACAAGAAGAGGTGAAAAAGGGGGCAGAAGAAGAAGAAATGGAGGGCAGTAAATAAAATAAAAAATAACTACAATTTAAATTAGATTAAATAATAATATGAAAAGCAAACAGGGTCAGTAACTCAGTAATTCATTGGTTTTCAGCTTGCTGATACATTTGTATTATTATTTTAGTCTTGTACCAGATAACATAACGAAACTAAATGAATTTCTTTAAATTCTGTAATTTAGTTCAATTTTGACAGAAGGCGAGTGTGTTAATTGGTCTTGCTTTTGAAATCTGTTACAGTTACCTGACAGCTTAAGTTACAAGTCTAAATGGGACATTGGTAAAAATAAATAAGAAGTTTATCATGCACACACAAAATTATCCTGTGCATGGGCCTTGAGCTTTTTATACTAACTGTCATAGAAAAGTTATGAATTAAAGCATTTTACAGGATATCATGATTAAACATAAAGCCAATGACATCAAATGTATGAGGTGGACTGACAAAATGGTTATAAAATATGGATGTTGATCTTCTCTACTTCATACAACAGCATGTTAATTGAGACTAAAATAATAATAACTGCTATGAATCAAAGGAAACTTTTATAATACATTTTTGTGAGATGTTTGGGGGCCCCTGGACTTCTTGGGGCCCGAGGCAATTGCCTGTGTTTGCCTAATGGTAAGTACGCCCCTGCACGTAACCAGCCACCGTTTGACGACCCTGTACCACCTGAAGCTCCAGTGTTCACTGAATGAAAAAGCATCCAGATCATGATGGACCCCCCTCCACTGTGCCGGGTAGAAAACATCTCAGGTGGGATCTCCTTGTCATGCCAGTAACGTTGAAGCCATCTGGACCGTCAAGGTTACATTTTTTCTCATCAGAGAATAAAACTTTTTTCCACCTTTCAATGTCCCATGTTTGATGCTCCCTGGCAAAGTCTAAACGGGCAGTTTTGTGGCGTTGAAGGAGACGAGGTCTTTGAATTTGTTTTTTTGTTTTTGAAACCCTTTTCCCGCAGATGCCGTCTGATGGTTATTGCGCTGCAGTCTGCACCAGTAAGAGTCTTAATTTGGGTCGAGGACCGCCCTGTGACTTGATGGACAGCCAATCAGATCCTCCGGCTCAGCGCAGGTGTAATTTTTTTGGGTCTACCACTTGACTTTTTTGTTCCATAATGCTCAGGATCTTTAAAAAATGTAGAATGACTGTCTTACTGTGTCCAACCTCAGCAGCAATGGCACGCTGTGAGAGGCCTTGCTTATGCAGCTCGACGATCCGACCACGTTCAAGAAGAGAAAGCTTCTTAGCTTTAGTCATCAGGAGGGCATGACCGTGTGAATGCCTGACAGAAAATGAACGTTTGGAGCAGATTTTGGCTTTAATAGCCTGTGGTCTTAAACTTTTGATCAGCTGATAAACAGCCTATTTCAGTTTACTTGTTGTTTTCAATAAATTACTTTTTCAAAGTGCTTTTTGTCACACTCCCTCTTCTTGCTTTTGCACATTGTAGCTATATTTAAAACCTCATTAAGATCCAAAAGTGCAAAAGATAAATTCTAGCAATTTTTCAACTTGTCTTAAGATTATGATCAGGACTGTATTTAGTGTGTTCAGTAATTAACAGAAATGTTACACATAAATTAACCTTGATAAATGTGTCATCACAAATTTTATGAACATGAACTTTTATATTTGTGTTTCATTTATTAGGAGGAGGCTCTGCACCAAGACACTGGGTTGTTCCTATTTGTTGTTGAAGTGATTTTATCTTTGACTAATTCTATTCTATTTCAGAAGCTCATTGTTGTTGTATCTTTCCTAAATGTTCTCTGATCATGAGGTGGATTGGCAGCAGCAGACATGCTGAGATTCTTTCTGAACTGGTCTGAGTGACTTAGGAGTCCTCTTCACTACTTCTAACTCCTCACAGGTTTAGGAGCTTGGTTTAGCTCTAAAATGCTTTGAAATACTTTAAGGAGAATTTAGGAGTCCTAAATTTAGGACTGTGTCACGACCCGGCTCTAAAGCCTGGCAAAGACGGAAAGATAGAACTCTGAACAGCTTAAATATTTTATTCTGGACCAATGTCCCAGCCAAAATCTACACAATATAAAGGCAACACAGGCGAAGGATGAGACGCCGAGGAGGAACGCCGACGTGGTGTGGCCCCTCAGGAGGCATGCCAGAGAGAGAATGAATGCTTGTGATCAGGATCCTAAATACTCCACACCTGGGAGACCGGCCGCGTCAGCCCAGGGTGGAGGAACTCCGCCCAACAGCATTGCTCCTGCAGACAGACAAGAAACCAAAACAGCAGGCCCTGCTGGCAGGAGGGTCGTCACACCCCCCTCCTTAAAGAAGGGGTTCCTACTCTGGGACCACTAAATCTAAACATTTACCCTTTACCATAGAATAACTTAAAGGTTGACTACAAGGTCATAGTTAATAACTTATGTTAGTAGATATTTAATAGTTCTACCAATTCCCAAATTAACTACAATTCATAACTTTAACTTAAACATACATAAGTTATAAAATATTTAATTCTACCTTTTTACCTTATTTACAATTCATTATTTTCATTTAAACATATAGTTATTTAATAAATCTACAAAATTTCATTTTATTTCCAATTCATTATTTTAAACATAGGCCTACATTAGATAGCCTAGTTAATAAGCCTACCAAGTTTCATTTTATTTACAATTCATTATTTTTATTCAACATACAGTAGTTAGATAGTTAATTATTCTACCAATTTTCATTTCATTTAAACATACATTGAAAATCTTTTTTTTTTTTTTCAATATTTACCAGCAACAGTCCTGACACTTGTTTCCTTCCAACTCCACTTGTGATCTCCTCCCTCCACCTCAGCAACCTGGTACCAGTGGGAAGCAATTTAAGAGGAAGGAGGAAGAGATACAAGGACATTTAAACAGACAGGCTTACTAAGGAGCTCGAGACAACGCATCTGCCACCACATTGTCTGATCCTTTAATGTGTCTTATATCCAGCCAGTAAGTCTGAAGAAATAAGGACCATCTCATCAATCTATGATTGGGACACTGTAAGGAGTTGAGAAAAGTCAGGGGGTTGTGGTCGGTATAGACCACTACAGGTACAACACCCGAACCAACATACACATCAAAATGTTTCAGTGCCCACACTAAGGCCAGTGCTTCCTTCTCAATGGTTGAATAATTCAACTGATAAGAGTTAAACTTTCTGGAAAAGTAGCTGACTGGTTTTTCCAGACCAAGGTCATCAATTTGCAGAAGGACCGCCCCCACCCCCAGATGACTAGCATCAACCTGCAGGGAAAAAGGACGATCAAATCTGGGCGCAGCCAACACAGGAGCATTACATAGAAGGGACTTTGCTTTCTCAAAGGATTGCTGACAAGTAGGAGACCAATCAAAAGTTGCACTTGCTTTCAGCAAATCAGTAAGTGGTGCTACTACATCAGAAAAGTTCCTACAGAAGCTTCTATAGTAACCCACAAGACCTAAGAAACGCATAAGCTCCTTCTTAGTAGTTGGTACGGGGAAACATTCAACAGCTCTGACCTTTTCTTTAACTGGACGGACTGTTCCCTGCCCAACCACACGCCCAAGGTATGTCACCGATGCTTTGGCAAATTCGCACTTGGCAAGGTTAACAGTCAAGCCTGCCTTGATCAAACGGCCAAACAGCACCCGAATACACTCTAGATGATCAGACCAGGTGTCTGAAAAGACAACAATATCATCCAAGTAAACAGTACATCCAGCTAAATCCCCCAAAACCATGGTCATCAGCCTCTGAAAGGTCGCAGGGGCATTTCGCAGTCCAAAAGGCATAACTCTGTAGGAATACAGCCCATTTGGGGTGATAAAGGCACTGATCTTGCGCGCTCGCTCAGACAAAGGGACTTGCCAGTAACCTTTTAAAAGGTCAAATTTAGAAACATACTTAGCCTGGCCTGCCTCATCGACACAATCTTCCATACGAGGAAGAGGAAAGGAGTCTGGCCTAGTAACCGCATTTATCTTACGGAAGTCAGTGCAAAAACGAGGAGTGTGGTCTGATTTGGGTACGAGTAGACATGGGGACGCCCAGCTTGACGAAGAAGGCTCTGCAATACCATTTTCTAACATATATTTCACTTCAGAATCAAGGTACCTGCGCTTTTCTGGGTTTACACGATAAAATCTCTGGCGTATGGGCTGTGCATCTCCAACATCAATATCGTGCTCAATCAAGTGCGTACGAGTGGGTGTGTCCCCAAACAAAGAAGTTGATGATTTAATTATTGAGACTAAATCAGCCTGCTTTGACTCACACAGGTGACCCAATAGAACCTGCAGGTTACACAAGGTTTCTGAGTTTTTAAGACGACCCTGCAGAACAGCTGGATCAGTTTCAGGCAACCCATCCTCTACCTCAACCGTCACTGACTGTGGGTGATGCACTGTGGACACCCTCCCCATTGAACAGACAGGACGCAGAGGTGTCTGTGAACACTGGACAGGAGGCATTGTTAAACCAACACGTTCATAATAGGGTTTTAACAAATTTACATGACACAGCTGGTTAGCCTTCCTACGTTCAGGGGTGGCTATGATGTAGTTGTGGTCAGACAGTTTTTTAACCACTTTATGAGGACCTGTGTACTTAGCCTGAAATGGCGAGGTGATGATGGGCAGCAAAGCCAAAACCTGATCCCCCTCACTAAAAACGCGGCGCTCAGCCCGTCTGTCATACAATTTCTTCATTTTAGTTTGAGCACAGATCATATTTTTCTTTGCCATTTCCCCTGCTGCATACAGCCTATAGCGGAACCCATTTACATAGTCAATAAGGCTTTTGGGAGGCTCCGATTCTTTCCACTCATCATGCAAAATATGTAAAGGGCCACGCACTGTGTGCCCGAACACCAGATCATTTGGGCTAAACCCTGTGCTCTCCTGGATCACTTCTTTGGCTGCTAACATCAGCCATGGCAGACCCTCTTCCCAGTCCCTATCCATTTGCGCACAATAGGAACGCAATAAAGACTTCAGCGTTTGGTGGAAACGTTCTAAGGCACCTTGGCTTTGAGCGTGATAAGCAGAAGATTGGTTGTGCTTAATGTGAAGCTGTTTCAGTACTTGGGTGAACAAACGGGAGGTGAAATTGGAACCCTGATCTGTTTGAATGATTTTTGGAATGCCAAATATAGAAATGAATTGAGTTAGTGCGCGCACTACAGATCGTGCAGTGATTGTGCGTAAGGGATAAGCTGCAGGGTAACGCGTGCTTTGACACATAACTGTGAGCAGATAACCAGCACCCGATTTTGAACGAGGGAGTGGACCGACACAGTCTATGATGAGGTGCTCAAACGGCTCGCTCACAACAGGAATCGGGAGCAAAGGAGCAGGCTTAACAGCCTGATTCGGTTTGCCCGCTAACTGACAGGTGTGACATGTTTTAACATGAGCTGCAACATCCCTCTTCAAACGAGGCCAAAAAAAGTGTCGCAGGACCCTATGGTAAGTTTTACTAACCCCCCAGTGTCCAGATTCATCATGG
Source organism: Scarus forsteni (assembly GCA_036419115.1). NCBI lineage: Eukaryota > Metazoa > Chordata > Actinopteri > Labriformes > Labridae > Scarus > Scarus forsteni. The sequence continues at coordinate 409,115 of JAZDUH010000255.1, forward strand.
GCCAGTTTCAGCACAGCCTCACGGAGTTTACTTGGCACAACAATCTGAATAACGGGGTCCCCTAAGAAACCATCAGCATAAGGCATCCATTTCCTCACCAACATGTTATTCAACAAAAAATAACCATGCCAATAATTTTCTAGCTCCCCTCCAGGCAACACCTGGTCAAACAACTGCCTCAGAGAAGGATCTGCCCGCTGCTCGACCTTCAGGTCTTCCTGTGAAACTGAAAAAGACACATCAGACCATGAAAAAGGCAAACCTGGTTCCTCACCTGTTGCTTTCCCCCCTCCTGAATCTGATAGATTAGTAGATGATTTCATGGAACGAGTCACAGCACATGCAGTGAAAACCTCAGGAAAACTAATCTCGCTGTCATCTGGCTGTTTTTTCACCAATGGAACTAAGGACATTACCGGAGCTGGGGGCGGAGTATCTGCCCAAACTCGCCCACCTGCTACACCATTTCCCAGGATGAGGGTAATGCCCTCAATTGGCAACGCTGGACGTAAACCAACGGTTATTTGCCCCTGGAAAAGATCAGAGTGTAAAATTATATTGTGCAACGGGACCTGCAAAATGTTCAAGCCCATTCCCCGGACTGGTACACAACACCCTGTGTCACTTTTTTCTGAAAAAGGCAACACTGACATTTGAATAAAGGAGTCAAAAGCAGCTGTATCACGCAGAATTTTAACTGGTCTTTTATCTTCACTCCCCACCAGTGAAACAAAACCCTCTGAAACAAATGGCAAGAAAGATTTCAGGTCCTCATTAAACACTTCATCTCCTTTCAGTTCAGCCTGGCTCTGCACGAACGGTACATTCGCCACCGAAACAGCCAGACACGCCCCTTTAGGCTGCCCCCCAGACCCACTCGTGGACCTTGCTTTGAGAGCAAAACAATCATTTTTCCAGTGACCTTTTTTGTGGCAAAAATTACACACCTTCTCCGAAACCCGCATGTTTCGATCTTTAAGTTCAGCTTTAACTGCAGGGACATATCTTAAGCCGGCTGACTCAGGACGCTCTCCTAAATTAACACGGGCCGCGCGTAATTCCCCGCTGAAGCGCTTGTGCGTCAGCACGTAATCATCAGCGAGTGCTGCAGCTTCAGTCACAGTTCTTACCTGTTTGTCATTTATGTGTTGAGCAATGTTTTCCGGCACAGAGTTTCTAAACTGCTCCAACACGATCAGATCACACAAACCATCAAAACAGTCTATATTTAACGCGGAACACCAGCGCGTAAAGTGCCCCGTGAGCTCCCGGGCAAACTCCATGTGTGTTTGTTTATCACCCTTTCTCCAATTACGAAAACGTTGGCGGTAAGCCTCCGGAACGAGTTCATAAGATTTTAATACTGCAGATTTTACGAGTTCATAATTTTGGCAATCAGCGGCGGAAAGAGCCGAATACGCTTCCTGAGCCCTGCCAGTCAGTGCGCACTGCAGCATCAATGTGTGTGCAGACGCAGGCCACTTCCTCGTCTCAGCCACATGCTCAAACAAAGAAAAAAACGTCTCCGGGTCCCTCTCATTAAACTTAGGCAACAATCTGAGATTACCCAAAACATCAAAACAATCAGACGACTCCGGGCCAAAAGAGGATGACTCAAAATCAACAGAAGTGTCAGCCACCGACTTACCACTCTTAATTAAATCTAACCTGTATTGCTGGAGCGACACTTTTGCCTGCTCTGTCTGAAAGCGCAGTTTTTCAATGGCCAAGTCCTTATCAATCTCCGCCTTAAGTTTCAGCCGATCATGCTCTAACTGTAACATCAACATTTCTTTTTGTTTGTTTTTATCGTGCTCTAATTGTAGCATCAACATCTCTTTCTGTTGTTCAAAAGTTAAGTTGGTTGTAGGAAGAAACGGCGGAGGCAAAACAGCACCAGGACGCGGAGGCTCTTGATCAGAAAACAGACCCATATCACTCATGTTTGCTTTTAAAATGCTCTTAATCGTGTCTTTTAACCGTTTGTCCGAAATCTCAATTTCATAGTGCTCAGCTACTTTTAATAATTGCTCTTTTGTGCATTTATCTAAAAACTCCTCCGAAGGAGCTTTGATAAACTCAGCAACATCACACATTTCTCACCTGCCTGACTCACAAACTAAAAAATTAATATTAACAAAAACGTAAGCCACTGCTTCACCCAATTTTATCACAATGAAGAATTTGAGACACCCCAAACCCTGACTACCTATCCAAAGAGTTAACTGAGCCTGACCTCTTCAATGGCTTGCCGGGCTCGAGACGTCTTGAAAACCAACCTCGGAGTACTCCAGGTGACCACTTATCACCTGAAGCACGCCGACACTGGTGCGCCCCCTCCCCAGAGTTACCACCAAAAATAAAAAAAAAGGCAAAATAATAAAGTGACAAGTCCTGCTTGTCCGACGACTAATCAGGGTGCTCAAAACGCGACTTCAAGGGATAAATAAACACAGACAAAGCAGGTGGTGAAGTAATTTTATCCTCCCTGATACCTATCAACTTAACCTTCACTAAACGTGCGCCGCACAACACAGACACAGACACTTACGGCTACCAATTTACTCCACGAGCTGCTTCAGTGAGTGACGCCGATGACGTCACTTCATTCAACTTTCATTCACAAAACTACTGAATGAACTTACCGCGCAGCGGAACGAATGGACGAGCCCCCAATTTGTCACGACCCGGCTCTAAAGCCTGGCAAAGACGGAAAGATAGAACTCTGAACAGCTTAAATATTTTATTTTGGACCAATGTCCCAGCCAAAATCTACACAATATAAAGGCAACACAGGCGAAGGATGAGACGCCGAGGAGGAACGCCGACGTGGTGTGACCCCTCAGGAGGCATGCCAGAGAGAGAATGAATGCTTGTGATCAGGATCCTAAATACTCCACACCTGGGAGACCGGCCGCGTCAGCCCAGGGTGGAGGAACTCCGCCCAACAGCATTGCTCCTGCAGACAGACAAGAAACCAAAACAGCAGGCCCTGCTGGCAGGAGGGTCGTCACAACTGACACGCCCGTTATTTTTCTCTCCTAAATCAGTGAGTTAGGAGAAACTTTAGCCTCAAGATGTTTTGTGAATATGGACTCAGGTGGGCAGAGCCTGGTGAGAACCACTTCCTGTTTATAACTCAGAGAAGCTGCCTGAACCAATCAGAGTGCTTCAGTGTTGCCTGTGCATGAGCTATAAAACATGTAATGAGCTCTTTTATGTCAACTTTCCCTTTTACTTAAATATTTTTTTAAGTTACCTTTGTCTGTTTGTAGAATCTGTTTTTAAATGTGGTTTACTAATAAAGTTTTTGTTTTATTATTATTATTAACCCTTTCATGCCTGAATAATTAAATCACAAAGGAATATTTTGTTCAATGTTTGTTTTTACATTCAAAAAAGTTAAAAATTATGTTCTTTTTTTAGTGTATTCTGAGGGAATAGTGTATTTTTAGTGTATTCTTCTGTCCACTTCACCGTGCATCAGCAGAATAAATAATAATTTAGTGTAAATATAGATCAACAAACACGTCTTGGACAAACATTTATTAAGAGTAAACAAAAGAAAAAGTGAAGTCTGACGTATATGTTTTATTGCTGTTTAATCAAACTAGTCACCTGTGAATTTCACCAAAATTTAAAATAAAAAATACGAAATTATGTCAAATCTTAATACAGGTGTAATGCCAAGTTTGCCCTTCGTTGGCTGTTTTGGATTCATAATGCAAAACCTCAATATATTGAATTGCAGCATAGGGGAATTTAGCTTTTTTCAAATATCAGTCTACTATAGCACACATCATGCATGAAAGGGTTAAGATTTGCAAATACCTGATAAACTGACTGAAGTTTTTGTTTTGGATGCTGTTTAATTTTTTTGTTTGTTGTATTTTTGTTGTTTAAAATGGACGTCACATCAAACCCTACCAACATGCTGCCCCTCACTGCACTGACACACTAACATAATGCAGCCTGTTGAAGCTCCTCCATCTTTAAATCTTTAATTTTTAGTTGTTCTGTTTTCTGTTTGTTCAGTAGATAGCTGACTGTGATCCTAACTCTTTTTATTATTCAGTTATTAACAGAAATGTTCAATTTGTTTTGTATTTTAGTTCAGCTTCTGCCCACTAGATGGCAGCAGAGTCAAATTATTTAACTCTCCGTCTTCCTGGTACATTCATTGAGGTTTGTTTTTGTTTCTGGGATGGACAGTAAAGTTTAATCCTGCTGCAGGGACGTGTGACGTGTGACCTATTCACCTGAACAACACAGCAAAAGCTTGAAGAGTTTTTATTTAGTCATAATGTTGGTGCATTTTCCCACAAACTAAAAGTATAAAACTTATAAAAAAAATCCCCCAAAAATAAAGGGAGTGGTGTCTTTTGCTTTTCACAGTGTTACTGATTGGTTCACTTTATTCCAAAATCTGTGACTTAAAGTTTACAGATTTTTTTAAAATTTAACAAAATAAAAAAATAATACATTCAGTTTTTTAGAGTAAGATTAGCACGTTATGTAAATTCTGAAAAATAAATCTGAAACTAAACCACAGGGCACATAAGCAAACCACTACGGACGATACTTGTGGGACTGCATTGTGCCAAGTGTAAAGTTTGGTGGAGGGGGGATTATGGTGTGGGGGTGTTTTTCAGGAGCTGGGCTTGGCCCCTTAGTTCCAGTCAAAGGAACTCTGAATGCTTCAGCACACCAAGACATTTTGGACAATTCCATGCTCCAACTTTGTGGGAACAGTTTGGAGCTGGCCCCTTCCTCTTCCAACATGACTGTGCACCAGAGCACAAAGCAGGTCCATAAAGACATGGAGGACAGAGTCTGCTGTGGATCAACTTGACTGGCCTGCACAGAGTCCTGACCTCATCCCGACAGAACACCTTTGGAATGAATTAGAGCAGAGACTGAGAGCCAGGCCTTCTTGTCCAACATCAGTGTGTGACCTCAAAAATGCTCTTCTGGAAGAATGGTCAAAAATTCCCATAAACACTCCTAAACCTTGTGGACAGCCTTCACAGAAGAGTTGAAGCTGTTATAGCTGCAAAGGGTGGACCCACGTCAGATTGAACCCTATGGATTAGGAATGGGATGTCACTTAAGTTCATATGTGAGTCAAGACAGGTGAGTGAATACTTTTGGCAAAGTAGTGTACATTCAATTGGAATCATGACAAAGACGAGATATTTAATATTTAAACAGACAAACTTCAGTGTTATTCTGCAATTATTCCCTCATTGTGAATTTAATGTCTGTGATGTTCCAAAATAACTGGAACAGAGTCGACAACAGACCTGAAAAGTCAAGAATCACTCTAAAAAGCAAAAAAGTTTGGAACAATCCACAGATGAACAGTCTTACACGCAAGGATGGACAAGATTCAGGTCTTCATGAAAAAGTGTGAGAGCAAATACTCCAACAGTTTAACCCTTTAACTCCCAGCTCAACTGTTCAGCAGAGGTCAATGAATTCAGGAATATTTAATGTTTTTAAAAAGTAACACATCATTGTTTTTGTTTTATTTTTTTTGGATACACAAAAATGCAAACAAAATTGACATTTCCTTTGTGTGGGATTTAAAGGCTCAAAAGCTTAAAGTTGTTATTACTACCATTATTATTATTTTAAATACTTAACCACTTACTGATATGATTTATATTTATAAAATCTTTGTGTGTTTGTCAAATTCTGAATCATCTATCTAAGTTATTTTGATGCAATTTAATTTACAAACATTTCTGCCTTTTCTAATATTGTCTCAAATTTGTGTGCATTTTTATGTTATCACAGTAAACCATTTATACCTTTAAATCCCACACCAAGAAAATATTTGTTTTTTTTCTGTTTGTAGTTTTCTCTGTTCACTGAAATGTGAATGGCATTAACCCTTTTAAGCCAATTGTATCCTATTTGAAACATACTTTTATAATACCTCTTTCTACTCAATATAATCAACAAATTACAAAAAAACACCTGAATACAATCAGATAAATGATAAAAAAAATGTCCTCAAATGGATTATAAGTTGCAAAAAAAAACACCTCATGTTTAAAATGAGATACAAAAAATCTATGTGTTGTATTTTATGGTCATTTTGATTTTTATGGTATTTAGCAGAAAGTGAAACAAACATTTCAGCTCCAAAAAATTAGAAATTCCAGGCTATAATCTATGGTCTTGGGCCTTAAAGGGTTAAAAAATGATTTTATGTGTTCTATTTTTAAAAACTATAAAAATATCCCTGAATTTATTGATGATTTCTGCCAAACAGTCGAGCTGGTAGTTAAAGGATTAAGAACAAAATCAATAATATCATTTAAAGATTCAGAGAATTCAGAAAAACCTCCAGACAGAAGCAGCAGAGTCAAAAAAATAACATTGAAAACCCGTGACCATTGATTTCTCAGGAACACTTCAGAAAACCATTGTCAGTTAACACAGTTCATCTCTACATCTGCAAGCTAAAGGTCAAACTCTACCATGTAAAGACAAACATCAACAACACCCAGAAACACCGCCGGCTTCTCTGGGCCGAGCTCATCTGAGATGGACTGAGGCAAAGTGGAAAAGTCTGCTGTGGTCTGAGTCCACATTTCAGACTGTTTCTGGACATCATGGACGTGGTGTCCTCCAGGCTAAAGAGGAAAAGGACCATCCAGACTGAAAGTTTCACCTCCAAAACTTCAACAGTTCATGTCCTCAGGTCCTTACTGAGTGTTGTTAAAGGAAAGTTGATGTAAAACAGAGCTGAACACACCCCTGTCAGCCTTTTTAGTTATAGGCATCAAATTAGGTTAATAATGAAACAAAGTAAATCAGTTTGAACAAACATTTCCTCTACTCTGTCTCTCTCTCCTCAAAGTGTGGACTTGATCTTCAGAGTTTCTCTCTAAGCTCAGGCTCAGACCTTCCTCCTCTCAGCTGGACTTTATCTAAAGTTCTGTCCTGGACCAGCAGGGGGCCTCTGAGCTCTGTCTGTCTCTCTGCAGCAAACATGAAAACCCTTCTCCTGATAACTGATGATGCCTCTGCAGCTCAGCCCCTGATTGGCTGCTGCCTGAAGAGGAAGTAAAAGTTCCTCTTTCTTTGGGACTTTCTGTGGATGCTGCGTTCAGGCGTCTGCTGACAGTCGGTCAAACATGGCAACATGTTCTCTCTAATGCACAACAGGAAACAAGCAATGGGATTTATTAAAGTTCTTAGTTATTATGTGAAGGGAAACCACAATCCTATGAAGAGAAAAAAAATGCTTCAGTTGAACAGATAAAATGTGAAATAGCATCCTTGCAAGAAATCCATTTGACAAACAGAGAACATGAGAAACTGAGGAGAAAAGAGGGTGAATCATCAGCTGTCTGAAGAAATGCTCCCCCCTACCAGCAGAGAATCCAATGCCCCCTATCTGCAAAGAAAACTGAGTGGCAACAGTTTGATGAGGATGTGGACAGGATCTTACGAGTCTGTCAGTGGGATGGAAAGGTGGAAACTGTTACAAGCGGTGGTACACGCCTCAGTGATGGAAGAACGGACCATCAAGGCTGTGGCAATGCGCCATCAGGGAGTGTGGACAAAGTGAGAACAGGCAATGGAGTGGAATGTCACCTGGTAGGACATGTGAGAGTGGAACCCTCAGATGTTTAAGTACCTGATTCAGGAGTCTATGATAACCTGACAAGCCAGGTGGACAGCTCCATATATCTAGCCTTGCAGAGCAGACAGACCTGCCGGATTCTGAAATCCGGCAGGTCTGTCTTGCCAGCCTCCGTTGTCCGATGAATTCCATCGGCTGAATTCTTAACGGCCCAATCAGGGAAGAGAGGCGGAAGCTGTAGCATGCGGATGTGACGACAATTGGAAGTTGAAAACCGGAAGTTGAGAACAGACATGCCGATTAGTCTATTGTCCTCATAGATACCTAGTAAAACTTGGCAAAATCTGCCCTCCTCATAAGTTTACTTGTAGGGATTGTCTTTGACGAGGTTCATGTTACATATATGTGTTAAATGAATCATCTGTGTGCTACAATTTAGTGTAGGACGATAGTATAAGGCCATTAGCTGTTGGCAGCTAAGTTAGCGGCTAACAGCTAACGATCATGAACTGTTGTTAGCTGATAGTGGCTAAGTTAGCCTCCAAACTGTTCACTCGGGGCAAAGTTGATACACCAGCTTGCCCTCTGTTTTCCAAGCCAGGCATGCTCGAGCACATCATGAGTAGCTACTCCAAGGCACACGGTGAGGAGTATCGCTGGAGACGTGACCAGGCCCTCACATCCATCACTGAACCAATCAGCCAGGGGATCAGGTGCAGCAGGTACACCTGCGCCACAGCCAGAAGGATTGAGTTTATCAAGGAGGGACAGAGGCCCCAGGACAGATCCAAACAGTGTCCTGCTGGTTTGCTGTCCACATCATGTGACTGCATGATGGTAGTTGACCTAGAGAGGCAGCTGAAAATCCCATCTCACATCACCCAGACTTCGTTGAAACCAGACATCACCTTGGCTTTGAGGCCTCAAGGCAACTAGCCTGCTGGAACTAACTGTGCCATCAGAGAAGCGAATGGAAGAGATGTATGAGAGGAAGAGGGAGAAGTACCAGGAGCCTGTGGAAGACCAAGTGCATGCCATTGGAGGTGGGCTGTAGGAGGTTTGCCAGCCATACCCTTAGCAAGGTGTACAAAACCCTGGGCATCACTGGTCTGAGGAGGAGGAGAGCCATCAACAGTAACAGCGAAGAAGGCATCTGGATGGATGTGGCTGAGAAGGGGAGAACAGTGGGGGTAGTAGGACAAGGCCACATGGACACAGACCGGGGCTTGATCAACCCTGGTCAGGTCATCTTGTGGAGGGTGGATGTTGTAAGACCTGAAACATCCGTGTACCATGATACAACACTGAAGATGTGTCCAAGTTAGAGCATCAATGGATGTATGAAAAAATTATGCAAATCACAATTTGGGTGAGGACTGAGGACCTGATAGAGATCCGCGCTCTCTGAGTGCTTTTCTAGTTTTATTTTGTCCCAATATGCAGATAAACGGCCAAACTCTCACACTTAATTCTCCAGAATCATTATTTCTTTACTCCAAAGGATGAGTTTTACAGAACATGAAAATCCTACCAACTTCTTTATCAGATCACTCACCTGTGGAAGTATTATAGGGGACAAACCAACCTCGAACAGTGGTGATTGAATTTCTCTGTTTTTAATGACAAATAATTCACCTCCTCCATCACAAATGAGCTTAAAATTTAATTGAATGTAAATGATACAGCAGAAATCTCCCACTTATACTATGGAATTGTGCAAAGGCTCACCTCAGAGGTAGGATTATTTCATTAACAACTGATAGGAAAATGAAAAGAGAAGCAAGAATGCTAGAACTTGAACAAACAATTCAGACTTTGGAACAACAGCATGAAGAAAACAATAACTCAGTGCGTTAATCAAAAATAAAAGATGCTCTTAGGGAATGTAACAGTCTCAGTGATGAAAAGACTGATGCAATTCTGAGATTTTTTTTAGGAAGAAACACTATTGTTGTGCTTGGGCGTTTTGTGATGATTTGTGATCTTATCTAAGTGGGTGGATTGTTCTTTGCACAACAAGGAATCTTTGCAGCCTTTACTGAACATCCATCAGTAGCATGGAAAACAAGCATCAGGAAACACTTTTCTGTTGGGTTGAGGTCTCTGGCTCGGCACTGACAGCGAGCTATGTCCATGCAGTGAGAGCCGTGAGTACCATTCAACATCCAAACACTAACTGACACATTCATACGAGAGTCTCGCTGTGTCTTTTTGCGCACTCCCTTGACTCTGGATAACCAATCAACTGGCTACACAAAACTGTTTCAGGGCATAGAGCTTTAACTATTCACTACTATCAGCTCTACACTATGAAGGACTAGTCCACTTTTGTCAAAGAATCACAGAATCATTTGCAGGGTTTTATAGATCCCTTCAGAAAAATTCAGACAGGTGCACATATGATGATGATGATGTGCCTTGTTATCAATTTTAACAAAAAATATAAAATGTACTGAATTGACAAACACAAAGACAAAAGAGCTAGATGAACCGATTACAGACATCATGGAAACTATTTCAGTGCTGCAAAAAAATAGAAGTCCTGGACCAGATGGTTATACTAATGAATTTTATAAAATTCTAAAGAAATGATATCCTCATTCCTCTTAAAAAAATTCATTACTCTTTAGAATCAGGCGTGTTGGCTCCATCCTGGAGGGAAGTGATCATAGTGTTTCTGCATAAGGAAAGTAAAGATCAAACTAAAGGCCAGTCCTATAGACCCATCTCACTGCTGAATAGCATAGTAGAGTGTTGCTAAAGTTGATGTAACACAGAGATGAACATGCCTCTGTCACAGCTTTGTTGGAACATGTTGCAGGCAATATAAAAAACATAAGTCTATCAGATTGAACAAACATTTCCTCTGCCCTCTCTCTCTCCTCAAAGTGTGGACGTGACCTTCAGTGTGTCTCTCTCAGCTCAGGCTCAGACCTTCCTCCTCTCAGCTGGACTTTATCTAAAGCTCTGTCCTGGACCAGCAGGGGGCCTCTGAGCTCCGTCTGTCTCTTCTGCAGCAAACATGAAAACCCTTCTCCTGATAACTGATGATGTGTCTGCAGCTCAGCCCCTGATTGGCTGCTGTCTGAAGAGGAAGTGAAAGTAAAGATCAGGGACTTTCTTTGTGTTCAGGCATCTGCTGACAGTCGGTCAAAAACAAAAACCAAACAGCAAAGTGCAGAGCAGAGACGCTGCACACACTGACAGAGTCAGCTGTTGTTCATGTTCCAGATCAGGTTTCATTTCTTCATGTGTTTTCTCATTTCAAAGCTTGACGCTCTCTAAAGATCAGATTTATCCTCAAATATGGACCTGATCTGCAGCCTGCCCCCATGAAGGTCCATTAGATTACTGTCCCCTTTGGGAAATTTGTCTTGGACAGGAGTGCTACTGGCTAAGGGCACAATATACATAAAAACCACAAGACAACAAAAAAAGTTACAAAAGCATGAAATCGACGACAAGCATGTTCAGGACTTATTACACAAGATTAAAGTATAGTTCTGATGAGCAGCGAAACAATTAAGATGTTTGAAGAATGATAAGAATAATAAAACAATAAAAGCAGGATGACAATAATAGAAAACCGGTGGCAGTAAATACATTGAAAAATGTGTAATTTATATTATAACAATGGCAGGAGAAGAATTACTTGGACTGTTATCAAGAGATGTGAATGTTGAGAGAAAAGAGAGCTTGTTTTGTGTTTGCTCTGTAATGTCTCCCCAAGGCTTCACATCTGACAAAAAGCCTATGCTAAGTGATAAGTACAACATAGTTGTTATCAGTTTATGGCTACTACTGTTGTGGGTCAGATCCTACCCTAAATGACATTATTATAGTTCTGTAGGAGCCTATTAGATGGCATATTTTTCTGCTCTTTTATGATCTTAAGCACAAATAGTTATTGATAATAATATTAAATTTTATTTAAAAGTGCCTTTCATGACACTCAAGGACACAGTACAGGAAAAAAACAACAGTGAAATCAGTAAAACACAACAGACAGTGACGGATATGTGGATGGGAATGACAGAGACTCTAATTGTGTTATGTCACAGTGAGTAGATAGACAGCTAAACTCTAGTACTCTGCTGTCCTGTATCAGTGCCTTGTTGAGGTATCAAACCTCTGAGATGGCGGTGGTGATTGAATTCCTCTCTCCTTCATGACAAAGAATTTATCACCTTTATCACAAATGAACTTAAATTTTATTGTTGAATGTAAATAATACAGCAGAAATCTTCCCCCTTATACTGTGGGACTTAGCAAAAGCTCACCCCAGGGGTAGGACTATTTCATTAACAACTGACGGGAAAAAGAAAAGAGAAGCAAGAAGGATAGAACTTGAAAAAATAATTCAGAATTTGGAACAACAGCATAATGAAAATCATAACTCAGTACTGTTGGCAAAAATAAAAGATGCCCCAAGGGAATATAGCAGATTGAAGCTAATATAAGATTTCTTAGACCTAAATACTATGAACATGGTGATGGGACTATTCAACTTCTGGCAATAAGACTAATATCTTCAACTATTGAACAGAAAATAACCCTGATCTCTCTGCAAAGGTTATGTTCAAAGCTGTTTATATGGAAATGTTTATATTGTAAAAAAAAAAAAAAAAATATATATATATATATATATATATATATATATATATATATATATATATATATATATATATATATTATGTATTTTAAACATCTTTTTCTCACTGTATCCTTATTCTCTGTATAATTGTTGCTTAGCTGACTGCAATTTTTCTCACACATAGACACACACACACACATGACCTTGCACAGCCCCACTTGTCCCTTGTTTATCTTTGTTATGTCTGCGTAGAGCCTGTGGGAAGGCCATGCCACCTCACATGTTACATACACAAACACCCTTATAAAAGAAAGAATATATTGTATTTCTTCAGTTCAACACCTCAGACTGTATGACACTCTGTATGTTGTTACTCCTTGCTAGCAAGTAAAATTCGCCTTGATTGCATCCAGCTGCTTCTCGTCATCTTTATTCTGAATTATGCCAGGTGTGGTATGAACTGGTTTCTGAGCAATCTTAGGACTGTAAGGGAAAAAATCCTGACAAAAGCCTAGTGAAATAACAGAATAATTTGCAGATTTATAAGATCCCTTTACAAGATTTCGTACATGTGCACAGATGATACTGCCTTGCCATCATTTTAAGAGATATGAAACTGACTGAATTGAAAGACAGGATGACAAAGGAACTAGATGAACTGATAACAGAGCGTGAGATTATGGAAACCATTTCAATGCTAAAAAACAGTAAAAGTCCTGGACCAGATGGTTATGCCAATGAATTTTACCAAGTTCCAATAATATCTAATAATATCCCCACTCCTCTTAAAAGCATATCATTACTCGTAAGAAACGATGAAAGAATTGACCATTTTGGTTCAGCATAAGGAAGGCAAAGATCCAACTAAATGCTCATCCAAAAGACCCCCCTCATTGCTATTTTGTCATAAAGGATAAACAGAATTATAAATCAAATTATTTGTCCAGATCAAACAAGCTTTTTAATGGAAAGGTATTGTGGGAATGACATGAGCAGAGTGCTAAATATAATGAGCTATGTGCAGTCAAGAGGAACAAAAGCCATGCTTTTGTTACTAGATGTATATAAAGCATTTGATCACATTTCCTGGCAGTATTCCAGATGCTCAGATGGTTCGATTTTGACCCTTGCTTCATATAATTTGTGCAAACACTCTTTCCAAATCCACTTGACTCAGTCAGAGTTAATGGGTGTAGATCCAAAAACTTCTCATTGGAATAGGGGGTGCATTATTTTCAAACAAAATATCACTATATGCGGATGATGTTCAACTATTTTTAACAGAACTAGAAACGACAACCTCAGACCTTAAAGAAGTCATTGCTTAATTTGGATTCCTTTTGGGTTATGAAGTCAACATAGAGAGAAACTAAAGTAATAGACCTCAGTGGTCAGATTTCTTGGAAAATAAAGGTTAGATGTGGATTTGAATGGCACAAGAGTATGGTATATGCAGGCCTCACTGTTTCACTTTCAAAAGATCAGTTATATGAGGCAAACTATGGAAGAATCATTCAAGGCATTAATCAAGATCTGGAGCCTTGGTCTGCCCTACCTCTAACTTTGGAGGGCTATATTGAATCAGTGCACATGAATGTTTTACCAGGGTTACTATATTTGTTCCAGATGTTGCCAATAGATGTCACAAAAACAGCTTTTGGTAGTCTGAATAAAGTTTTATCAAAGTTATATGGTAGAGGAAAGTCCAAGAATTTGATTCAGAATCATACTATTATCCAGATTTCAGGGGAGGTTTTGACTACAAAGTTTAGGTATTACTTTTGGGCGGCACAATTGAGACCTCTGATATCAGTGATGAGGGACCACACAGATACTAGACAGGTCAATATAGAAAATAGCCTCAGCTTAATGCCAGTTAAAGTCATACCATTCACAGATCAGTGTTTAGAGAAGATCTAAGGATCAGACTTTTTCTCAAATATGAATCTGATCTTCAGCCTGCCCTCATGAAGCTTCATGCTCTCAGAGAAAGACCCTCAACATTTATGAGACGATTTAATCGACAATTTCACCCACAGAACATCCATCCATCCATCTATTCATTATCTTGACTGCTTCATCCCTGTCACTGGGGAGAAATGGGGTCCATCTTGGACTAGTTGACAGCAGATCACAGGGCTGACAGGCAGAGACAACATACCCCCCCCCCCCCCCCCCCCCCCTAAAAATGATTAATATCGGTGATCCAGATAGCCCACCATTAGTAAATGCTATTTTTTTGTTTCATTAGCTGTCTAACTAATAATGATATCAACATGATTCTGGGTGCTATGTGTGTTTTCAGAGTCATGAACCTTATTATGATAGTAACTTTATTATTAATCTAATGCATATAGCTGTAACAGACAAGTGAGATACACTATATTGCCAAAGTATTCGCTCACCCATCCAAATAATCAGAATCAGGTGTTCCAGTCTCTTCCATGTCCACAGGTGTATAAAATCATCACCAAGTACAAACATTAGTGAAAGAATGGGTCGCTCTCAGGAGCTCAGTGAATTCCAGCGTGGAACTGTGATAGGATGCCACCTGAGCAACAAATCCAGTCGTTACATTTCCTCACTCCTAAATATTCCACAGTCCACTGTCAGCTGGATTATAAGAACGTGGAAGTGTTTGGGAACCACAGCAGCTCAGCCACCAAGTGGTAGGCCACATAAACTGATGGAGCGGGGTCAGCAGATGCTGAGGCGCATAGTGAGAAGAGGTCGCCAACTTTCTGCAGAGTCAATCTCTACAGATCTCCAAACTTCATGTGGCCTTCAGATTAGCTCAAGAACAGTGCAGAGAGCTTCATGGATGGGTTTCCATGGCCGAGCAGCTGCATCCAAGCCTCACATCACCAAGTACAATGCAAAGCGTGGATGCAGTGGTGTGAAGCAGGCTGTCACTGGACTCTAGAGCAGTGGAGACGCGTTCTCTGGAGTGACCAATCACACTTCTCCATCTGACAATCTGACGGACCAGTCTGGGTTTGGAGGTTGCCAGGAGAACGATACTTGTGGGACTGCATTGTGCCAAGTGTAAAGTTTGGTGGGGGGGGGGGGGATTATGGTGTGGGGGTGTTTTTCAGGAGCTGGGCTTGGCCCCTTAGTTCCAGTCAAAGGAACTCTGAATGCTTCAGCACACCAAGACATTTTGGACAATTCCATGCTCCAACTTTGTGGGAACAGTTTGGAGCTGGCCCCTTCCTCTTCCAACATGACTGTGCACCAGAGCACAAAGCAGGTCTATAAAGACATGGAGGACAGAGTCTGGTGTGGATCAACTTGACTGACCTGCACAGAGTCTTGACCTCAACCAAATAGAACACCTTTGGGATGATTAAGGGTGGAGACTGAGAGCCAGACCTTCTCGTCCAACGTCAGTGTGTGACCTCACAAATGCTCTTCTATTAAACTCATATTCAGGATTCTAGCTCTTAAAATGGCACTCTGAAACAATTCCAATTATTTTACTTAAAAAAGGAGATATTTCTATGTAGTCCATGGTTTATACAGTTTGTGGGCTGCGTTCAGTAGAATGAACGTGACTCCACGGTCAAAATCACGTTTCCCACTGCAGTTGCGTCGTGTGTTCAATAACCTATTTCGGTCAATGTCACTCGTCGCCATGGTTCAGTGACGTCTCTTCCGCTCGAGTTTCACCGTGATCATATCATATGTCATATATAATATAATAGGATGCATAAGCTGACATTAATCCAACTGTATCCTTTTCACTCACCTACCAATCACAAAACACTGCAGCTGATGCCCTGCAGCAGCATCATCTGTCAGTTTTCTGCGGTCCGTCAAGGCGGAACTAATGTCCTCACTGACTTATGTTTCTACACGGAACTAGATTGTTACTTTGTAGTCCAGAATAAAAACTGTCACAGTTACTGTCACACACACACACACTGATTGGCAGTGTGAGATCAACTTTTTCAGCTTTGATGATGAGCAGGATTGGACTGCATGTGTCTTTTAAGAACTCTAAAAATTTGGTCTAAGTGAGGCTGTGACCTCCAGACCTTCTGCACCTGAAGATGTTATTATCATTGTGGAGAAAACAAACTAAAGATTTACTGTTTTAGCTGACATGTTACAGGCATCAAATTGTGTTAACATTAATAAAATAAGGTAAATCATTTTGAACAAACATTTCCTCTGCTCCCTCTCTCTACTCAAAGTGTGGACTTGGTCCTCAGTGTTTCTCTCTCGGCTCAGGCTCAGACCTCCCTCCCCTCAGATGGACTTTATCTTATGGCCTTTTTCCATTAGCCCTACTCTACTCGACTCTACCCGGCTCTACTCTACTCTACTCGGCTTGTGCTGCTTTTCCATTAGCCCCAGTAGCCTGCCCAACGGGGTGCAGTGTTGCTGTAAACAGCTGAGCTGCACTGCAGTGACAACATTTTGAGCGTGACACAACAATCTGTGTCTTTTTGTCACAAACTGAGTAAAAAAGGAAAGCAGAAGAAGGCTGCAGGTGGTAAGAAGAAATACCCCTTGAGAAGCACAGGAGAGTTTTGGAAGCTATACAACAGAATGAAGCCGAGGACGAGAGCAATCCAGCTGCAAAGAAAAGACGTATGAAGGTATGATAATGGTAGCTCGACTAGCATGCTAGGTCGTCGCGCTCGTGACTCATCGATGACGACATTGTCTGACCAATCAGTAGCCAGCAGCCGGTGATGTCATCTTTTAGTATCAACTCAGCTGGCTTGGAACCAGAGCGGAGTAGGTACTAAAACAAGCTTGTTTTAGGAGGTACCAGGCTAGTGGAAACACGCTGCAAATCAAGTAGGGCCAAGGCGTGCTGGTGAAAAAGGGCCATAAAGCTCTGTCCTGGACCAGCAGGGGGCCTCTGAACTCCGTCTGTTTCTCCTGCAGCAAAATGAAAACCCTTCTCCTGATAACTGATGATGCGTCTGCAGCTCAGCCTCTGATTGGCTGCTGCCTGAAGAGGAAATAAAAATAAAGATCAGGGACTTTCTTTGTGTTCAGGTGTCTGCTGACAGTCGGTCAAACAAAACCAAACAGAGCAGGCACGCTGCACACACTCACAGAGTCAGCTGATGTTCATGTTTCAGATCAGGTTTCATGTTTTCTCATTTCAAAGCTTGATGCTCACTAAAGATCAGATTTATCCTCAAATATGAGTCTGATGCAGCACCTCAGGAAGGTCCGTGCTCTCAGAGAAGGAGCTTGAGCATTTATGGGATGATAGATTAGATTAAATTAGATAAACTTAATTGTCCCTTGTGGAAAATTAGTCTTAGACAGAAGCACTACAGGCCAAAGGCACAGAAAACATGAAAACCAGAAGATGACATAGAAACGTTACATAAACATGAAATCAGCAACAAACATGTCAGGAGTTCAGACACAAGATTAAAGTGCAGAATTTGTTCTGATGAGCAGTGAAACAAGCAAAGATGTTTGAATAATAATAAGAATAATAAACAGTAAAAGCAGGATGACAATAATAGAAAACTGGTGGCAGTAGAATTGGTTAAAAAATTATGAAATATATTTTAACAATTGCAGGAGAAGAGAAACTGACTGTCATGAAGAGATATGGATGTCAGGAGACAAGAGAGCTTATAGAGGTTTGTTTTGTGTTTGCTCTGTATTGTCTGCCTGAAGAAAAAGTTCATATTCTTGAAAAAGAGTACGACAAAAATCTTTCAGAATTTTATGTGCCTGGTTAAGAACAAGACTATCAATGGAAAAGTTGGTTGTTTTGACCTCTCACCTTCAGAGCAGATTGAATCAGTTTTTAGTTTTTTGATTTACTGAGGATGGAGAATGTGTCGAATCAGGCTGTCAGTCCATATCTCAGGCGGCTTTGTAGAAAATCAACACGATTTCACACCTGACAAATAGTCTGAGTCTGTGAATGAACTAAAGTCTTTGAGATCATTTTCTGCAGAGAAGGTCAACATTAGTATTTTGAAAATTTACAACTTCATGAGCTTTGAGAAGTTTATACAATTTAAATTTGCTTGTTTGTTGTATAAGGTGCTCCATGGACTTGCTCCACCCCCTATGTCTGACTTTTTTAAAATAAATAAGGCCTCAACACCAGGGTCTCATTGAGAGGGGACTGTGAGGTGAAACAGAAAAACAGATTTTGGACACAACTCTGCTTCTGTAAAGGCAGTAAGATCTGGAACAATCTCCCATTCGCCATAAGGGAGTGCCCACATTACAAACTTTTAAAACACATGGTAAGCAGTAGCTGAAAGAAATCCAGTTCTGTAACCATGAACATCCAAGGTTTTAGAAATGAACTGTGTTGTGATGTGCTCTTATTATGATCTACTGTCCTGTTCTATGTCCTGGTTGCTAGTGTGTGGTCTTTGCCATAATGTTTGTGTGTTACCCGCCTCGGGACTGTGGATGTAAATTAGCATTGATGCTCTAATCCCACCAGTGGCGGCTGCTGGTCAGTCAAGGAGGGGAAGCTTTTTTTTTTTCTGGCCTACATCATAAATTTGTTTATTTATGTAAATGATCTGTGACCCTTTTGTATCAACTAGGTGTCTTTTCCAAGGATTTTATTCCCCAAAACTCACTTTTGACCAGACAACACATTTTATTCGTGACAGCACTTACAGTGAGCCAGCTCACCTTGTCATACCAGAAATGCTGAAAAGACCTGTTTCTTTTCCCCACCTTTAGAACTAAATCAATCTTAGGAGTTGACCTTCCCTGCTCTTTAACTCTAATTTTCTCTTCGTAAGGAAGACTATCAAATGGCTTTTGTGAGTGAAAGGGAGAGAAGCTCCGCATCTGCTCGTTTGTAAAAAGAAAAAGTGACAGGAGAGAGTCTTCAAACACAACGCTAGTCGTTTTTAAGAAAGATAAAGTCGCTGGTGATCGATAAAGCCTCCGGATCAGTTCAGAACAACTGAATGTAAAACTTAGAAGTGGAGGGTTATACTTCAAGATCGCTGATTGGCTCATTTCACTGTCAATCAAAAAGGGATTCAGCCTCAGACAGATCATCCAATCATCATGCAGAAGCTGAGCGTCCAGGCCAGCCCACTGCCTCATAGACCCCCAGAGACGCTGAGCGTCCAATGGGCGGGACAAAGCCCAGCGTTTATCCAATGACCGTCCAGTTTCCACAGTGGAACAACCCACTCTACGCTTCCCCATCGAAGTCAGAAGACGCTCAGCGTCCGACTGTGTTAAAGCGCTGAGACGCTGCGGGGATGAATGAGAAAGAAGTCGCTCCAGTTACCTGTGATAAGTAGCTGATTCTGAACAAAAGATGAAGTTATTCTAGAGCATATTAAGTCAATGAAATGTACACACAGCAGGACATATCAACACTTTTTGGGGGGACATTTTAGGGGAAGCTGAGCTTCCCTTGCAGTCTTAGAGCAATCGCCACTGAATCCCACATATATCTCTTAATGAATTCAAGAGCATCATTAAGAGTGTGGTGACAGAGGCATATGGTTGTTTTTCTTAAAAGCCAAATGTGTATTTGCTTATTTATTTTCAACCTGTTGATTGTGTTGTGTCATTTTCTATGTACTGTGACTCTGTACCGCTGCTATTTTGGGCAGGTCTCTCTTGTAAAAGAGGTTTTTAATCTCTTCCTGGTTGAGATGGGACTTCCTGGTTAAATAAAGGTTAAATAAAAAATATTTACATCAACTGTTTTTTGAATAGATTTTCATTCATGTGCATGGTTCCTATTAAATAAATAACAAAATAAATGATAAACTGTTTTAAAAAATTTCCCATGACAATACACAGATATTTGTAGGAGGCAGCTTAATCCATAACACTGTTGACATTCACTAGAGAGTGTATTGCCTCCAACGGGTCAAAAACCATTTCTGTAGGTACCATCACCAAGGAGGTTGTGTTATTACTGTTGTGTGTTTGCTTAGATTAAGATTACACAACTGCTGGACTGTTTTTGCTGAAATTTTCAGTCGTTAGTAATGGCCCAACTTAAAAAATGATTAGATTTTGGTGGTTTTCCAAATAACCTCCATTAGTGAACAGTTTTTGCTCAATGACTGTCTAATAATGATATCAATGTGATTCTGAGGGCTAAGTGTGTTGTTTCAGGGTCATGAATCAGATTATGATGGTAACTTTATCATGAACTATTGTTTATAGATGTAACAGACATATGTGAGCTAGTTTGGCGAAGGTTCAAACTCTCTGAGTGCTTTCTAAAGTAAAGTACTACACACCACTGTAGTAAAAATAAATGTATCACAGTGACCAGCTAACCAGACTGATAAACTTAATAATAATGTTCTGAGACACTTTCTGTGCTTTAACACAACATACATGGAAACATTACCATGCTAACATCACTCAGCGTCTCTATAGCTGATCACTACAGGACGGAACATCATGGACTGATTCAGGATCTGGTTCAGTTCAGAGTCAAGTCCAGCTCACAGAGATTATCTTGTTTAACCCTGAAGATCATCTCTGCTGTTTTTATTCTTTAGTTCTTTTAATGTTTGTGGCTGTTACAGCTTATGACATAAATTTCTGTAAGAGTTTGTCTCTACTGATACATTTGTATCCTTTGGGGACCCTTGGGATAAAAAAGTAGACCGAAAAATGCTCTAAACCTGCCATACATCAGTATTTTTCTAGATTTTTTCAGCATAAATCTCTAAAAAAAAATCTCTCTGCTTCAGCTCTGCTAAAATCACTAAATATTCACTCATTCTCAGGATTTTGACCCATTAAATGCCAGTTTAAACACATGATGCTACTTTTTTTTACATAACTTAGGAGATCTTTCCATGCAGTCCATGGTTTGTGCATTTTTAGAAATGTGCTGCAGGTGTATTTTTCTTAATGTATTTTTTTTGTTATTTTGTGCCTTTATTGATAGGAGAGAGACAGTGAATAGGCTAGTGAAAGGGGAAGGGAAAGTAGGGGAAGAAACTCTGCAAACTGGTCACAGGCGGGATTCAAACCCAGACCGGGAGAAGTAAATACATGGGACATGCATGGTTGCTAACCACTCCACCAAACCAGCAACCCTACTGAACACATTTTTGAAGAGGTCTTATAAATAAACCTGAGTGAGGACATGACCCCCTGACCTTGCTGCAGTAAGCCTCTGCTGTACATGCCTCTAACCCACGACTGTGCGCCTCGGCACAAGAACAGCCTGATCCTCAAGTTTGCAAATGACACTACAGTCGTGGGCCTTTTTCAGAGAAATGAGGAATCCTGGTACAGGGGAGGAGGCGACAACAACCTGGTGCTCAATGTGGATACGACCAAAAAAATTATTGTGGACTTGCGAAGACCACAACCGCAGCACATACCACTCTGCATCAGCAATCGTGAAGTGGAAAGGGTTGATAACATCAAGCTCCTGGGAGCAGATCTCTGACAACCTCCCCTGATCAAAAATAACCGGTGGACTAGTGAAGCGAGCTCAACAGATATTGTACTTCCTAAGGAAACTCAGACAGGCCTCACTTCCCACCATCACCCTCACTGCCTTCTACAAGGGGGCAGTGGAGAGCCTGCTGACTTGAGCCCAGAATATTGTCAGGGCCCTTTCACACCCACAGATCAGTTTCTTTCAGCTCCTACTGTCCAAGAAGCGCTTCTGCAGCATAAGATGCTCCACCACCAGGCTGCTGAGCAGTTTCCTGCCATAAGCCGTTTGGCTGTTAAACACACAGTATGGCCTAAATCTCTGCAACTGTCTTGAATTATTTGTATTATTAATTTAATAATAATAATAATGATAATTAGAATAATAACTAGAATAATAATAATAATTGTTATTATTATTTTATTTTATTTTACAGAGTTTTATTTAATTTTACATTTATTATTATTATTATTATTATTATTATTATTATTATCATTATTATTATTATTATTATTATTATTATTATTATTTATCAATATCTATTATTGTTTATTTTTTATTTTTGTTTTCAGTGGGATGTATAAATTAATCCATAAAAGAAAGTATGTGATCCTGGAAAAATGACTTCTCGTTCTGTTGAAACATTGTTAACTGAATGACAATAAATTTGATCTTGATTGTATTGTGGAGAAAACAAGCTCAAGCATTAGTTTTTTTGCTGGTTTCTTTGACAGCCATCACACACTAACTTTTATAACTATAAATATTGGGTGGCTTAAGAAGAGCTGAAGTGGTTCAAAGATTTTTGCAGAAAAAATATTGATAATCAATATTTTTCATGGAACGATGTTAGAAAAAAATTACATGTAAAAAGAAACGTTCTTGCATAAAATCCATTTACTGTAAAACAGCCATGATGATGAAAGAATAAAAAAAAAGACACAAATGCCTGGGAGGTCTCTTTGGATTGATTTAATGTAAAATACCTCCTCCATCATCACACTGAGATTTTTTTTTTTTGTCAGATTTTAATTTAGTCTCTGTGATCCTCCTCCTCTTTCACCTCCTCCAGGGGGCCCTGCCCTCTGTCTCTGTAGTTTTGAGGCCCTGGGCTGACAGATTCTGACTCTCATTCATGCTGCTTGACTTTCCAAAACAACCTTACCTGGTAACATGTGAGTCATCAGCAGCTCTGCGTCTGATTGGCTGCTGATGTTGAAGTGAAAGTAAAGAGGGGCGACTTTCCACAGAGGCTGTTGTGTTCAGGTGCTGTAGGAAATGTCAGCGTCCTCACGTTGGCCCAGTGTCAAAGCTGTTGTGTAAGTGTCAGAGGTGAATGATGTAACTTCTGGTTTTATTCTGACACCTGAAGACATCATCAGTAAGGACGGTTTGTATGGTGACCACAGATACTAGAAGTTAAAGCTTTTAAACAAACCTGTTTACCGACAAACCAGAGTCTGATGTTGACAATTATTTTATGACCATGACTTTAGTGCAGACTCTGTTCAGGTAAGTCAATGATACAACAGGTTTTTAGAGATTTTGATGTGTTCCTCAGATGAGCCTCAATGGAAAATTTATTTAACTAATACAGTACTGCTCTATTAAGCGATATATATATAGGAAAGGAGGACTAACATCATTATCATCATCTGCAAGTTGTGTCATGTTTGCAGATGACACAACTTTAGTTTTATCTCATTCAAACTTATGTTCTTTAATCAAGAATGCTAATATGGTTTTACAGCTTATGCTGATTGGTTGAGGTTTTAAAAAAACTCTCTTTAAACATAAAAAAATTGATTTTCATTATTTCAATGGTAAAAAGTCATACAGCAAAAACATCTCAAATCTCACTTGAATCTATTAAGATGCCACAAGTGTCAAATACAATTTTTTGGGAATTGTTATTGATAAGACTTTGAGTTGGTGAGAACACATTGACTGGTTGAACAGAAAAATAAACAAATCTATTGGTATAATTAGGAGGGTTAGTTACCTGGTCAACACTAATGGTCTTCTCACTCTTTACCACAGTTTAACTTATCTCTCATATTGTAACTTAATTTGGGCACATTACCTCGTATTCTTCACAAAACTTTGGTCCTCCAGAAACGTGTTATTAGGATTACAACCCGGTTTGAGCCTCATACATTGTCATTTCCTCTCATGAAGGAACTCCAAATCCTTACCATTTATGACATTAATATCTTTCAAATATGTGTTTTTAATTTACAAGATACTTTCAAGTGAGAAGAATTTTCCTGAACAGTTTAAGATCTATTTTGAAGAAAATTCACAGGTTCATTCTTACTCTACCCGTCATTCTTCTGATCTTCATCCTCCAAAAATTCTTACTTTCAGAGGTCAATTTTCATTCCGATATAGAGGCAGTAAATTATGGAATAACTTTTCTTACCTGTTAAAGAAATTTTCCTCAACAAATTGTTATAAAAGATGTTTAAAAGATCATTACATTACAGTTTTAAAATAGTATCTCTCTTTCATGTTAGTTATGTGGACATTTTTTTTTTTTTTTTTGCATTTATGGTCCCTTTTTTTCTCTGGAGTCATTTGCAATATGATCCTTCATAGAACTTGCTCATACAGACCGCTTGTGTTTTTTATTTGATCTTTTAATTTCTTCTTTTTTTAATTGCAGTGGAATGCAAATTTTTAGAAATTTGTCATAACTTCTGAGTTACTTGTTTTTGTTCATTTGTTTTTTCTCCTTTTTTTTGCATGTTTTATGTGCATATAATGTTGTGTAACTTTAATATACTTTCAGTGGAGGCTTCAAATAAGCTCTTTGGGCCTTTTGCCTCTTCCTGCACCTCTGATAATTTGTTATCTTTGACTTTTGTGTATTTAATATTGCGCAAAATAAAATAAAAAAAACCCAGGAAGACAGAGGATGGGAAGGAGCAGGAGCCAGTCTGCAGTATATATATTTTTTTATACTTATTTTTGTATTTTTATTTCTTTTTATTCATAATTTTATTTTATTTTTTTTTCGTACATTTATAAAAATTTTCAATTAGATCAAATTTTCTTTTATATATCTTTTTATCTCTAATAGTCAACCACTACTGACTCTTAATTTCACTGAGGGAATTTTTCCCAAAGGGATTAATAAACAATCTCATCCAATCTAATCTAATACAGCCCTGTGACTGGCTGATGACTAGTCCAATGTGTAGCCGCACCTCTCCCTCACTATCAGCTGGAACAGGATCCAGACCGTGTTATTAACTCTGATGGGTGAAAGGTGGCTGACAGATGTGAGATTTCACTTTTAGATCAAATTTCGTCAGTCCGAAATTTTCACAGTTCATGTTGGACCCCCACAGCAGGACAGGCATGCACAGAGGGGGGAACCTCCAGAGCTCCAGGGTCTCCTGATCTCTTAGGAGTTCCACTGTACCTCCACCAAGGAGGTCATGTTTTTGTCAGAGTATGTTTTGTTTTAATTGTTTGTTGTTTGTTAGCAAGATTGCATCAAAACTACTGTGCAGATTTTGCTGAAATTTTCAGGAGTTGCTGGTAACGGCCCAACAGACAGGTATTGGTGGTGATCCAAATAACCTCCATTAGTGAACAACTGTTTATGTTTAATTACTGTCTAACTAATAATTATATCAACATGATTCTGAGTGCTAGATGTGTGTTTGCTGGATCAGGAATCAGATTATGATGAAACTTTATCATGAACTGTTGATTATAGATGTAACAGACATATGTGCCTTGGTGGAGGTTTGGGGAGGTCAGTGTGCAGGCCTATTTTTGCCCCTGAAATAGAAATCAAGTGCCAATTCATAACAAGTGTTATCTCAAGACACTTTAAAATAGAGCATTAAAGGAAAAGTTCAGTTTCTACAGCTTTCACATTATTTATAGAATGAAGTAGAACAATATACTCTCCCAGAAGGCTTTCCTGATCCAAACAGTGCTTCAGGAGATATTTAGATCCAAAATCGAGTGGCGGACATCCGTATAATGGTAGCACATAGGGCATACAGCGCTGCTCCTAAAACTGCATTAATTGTCCAAAACTCATGTTTTTCACCAATATTCCATCATGATCCGCTCTGGGTTAGTCTGTGTCACTCCAGACAGCGTTGTGTGGCTGTACTGACCTCTGAACTGAAGTAGAAGACTTTGATTACATGTCCCTCCGCGCATATGCAGTACAGCTCATTGTTTCAGGGGAAGCGATTGGCTACACAACGACTTTCTTCTTTCAGTTTTGTGCAAAATGGACGAATATCTATCGGATGAAGATGTTGTGGAGGAGAACTTTGAATATCCCTTTAATGTCCTCACTAAGAAAAAAGCTATGGAAAAATTATTTCTTTGCATTTTTATTTCCTTGGGGCAATAATAACAATAAAAAAAAAAGTTTTCAACAGACCCCACAGTTTATAAAAAACAGGCCTCAACCAAACGGTTGAGATGTCAATTCATGGTAAAAGTACACTACACTGATTTTCAGTGGTATGCTAAACATTTTTTTCCATTCAAACACAGGAACATTGAAAATCTCATGTAAACACTACATTTCTAACATTTCATCTTGACACCCCTCATCTGTGTGGTGGTGCGACAGCACAAATGCTTTTTGGGGGGCATAAGAGTCACTTTACTTCCTATGGTATGCTTCGAAGCATTGCTGGTTTGCATTCAAACACAGGTAAACATTGCACTTCTGACACTTCCATCTCGACACACCCTTTGGACACAGGTTGCACCGCCCACGCTTGTCACAGTGAAGTGGCCAATGTCCACAGCTGTCATAATGCACATCTGGTTGTGGTTGTGAGGGTCTTGCGATGTAGAATTTCTTCTGAGGTGGTGGACAGCAGGATGATGGTCGGCCGACTTTGGGTGCTGGCTTGTTGACTTGCATCAAACTGTGGGCAACTGCAAGGTGGAATCTTTTGAGTGGCATTGTTTTCTCATGCAGCATGCCACAATCCCTCTTGTAGACCAGCCAGGCATTTGAGATGGTCAGGTCAAGGATGCACCCAAAGAGGGGAATGTACCATCTCCAGGACTTCGCTGGGGTCTTGTACAAGTGTACCAGCATGTCAGAAAGATCAATGCCTCCCATGTGATGATTGTAGGCTGGAATGAGTGATGGACATGGGAGGGAAATCTTTGCCTGGGTCGCTTTGCTCCATTGTTTGACTGTTGAAAGAGGCTTGATCCCGCAGGC
Source organism: Scarus forsteni (assembly GCA_036419115.1). Classification (NCBI taxonomy): domain Eukaryota; kingdom Metazoa; phylum Chordata; class Actinopteri; order Labriformes; family Labridae; genus Scarus; species Scarus forsteni. The sequence continues at coordinate 435,921 of JAZDUH010000255.1, forward strand.
ATTGCTCATAAGGTGGACGCATTTGTTGTCACACCATTTCACTGCGATCACTCCTTCAGCAGACTTGTAATCAAAAGCTCCACGTCCTTTCTCCATCAGCTTTTTGTCATCCATCAAGGTAGCTCCACCCATGCGGTTTGGTCGAGCAGAGCCAATGGAGCTCTGGATCAAGTTGAAACTGGTGAAATAGATGTCAAAGAAGACAACAGAAAGACGTGGCTGTGTTATTGTTTTACATAAAGTTGTTACCACTTTGGCTCCCAGAGGTAGCACCTGCTCCTCCTCACTGAGGGCAACATTGAAGAATGTGGATGCCCCTTGATAGAGCAGTAGGTCATGGACGATGCCAGAGGAACTGGCCCGGCAGAACAATTTAAAGCCCCACTTGTCTGGCTTGTTGGTAATATATTGGCAGAGATTGCCAGCCCTTGTGCCTTTATATGCCACCATAACCTCATCCACGCTGTGCTTGTAAGTGGATGGGATCATGAGACACTGCTCACGAAGCACCTCAAAGAGGGGACGGATTTTGTAAAATCTGTCTGGACTGCCGGAGCACTACTGATTATCATTAAAATGAATGAAGCGCCGCAACAGCTGGAATCTCTTCCTCGGCATAATATCAGCTATCAGAGCTAAATGTGTGCCATGGTGCCAGTAGTCTTCTGTGGCTGGGAAGTTCAACACACCCATGAGGAGCAGTATTGACAGGAAATCTTCAGTCTCTTCAGGGCTGGTCTTGATTGGATCCCCCAACTCTTGAGCAGAGTACAGATTGGTATGATGAGCAATATGTTCAATCATAATGAAGTACTGGAAGGGAGTCTTTACAGCCTCAGGGGGTTCAAATCTTGTATCAGGAATGTGGAATTCCTGAATGTCTTCGTGCTTCCAGATTCTCCTTGTGCTTTTGTTTGACTCTGAAGGTGAACTTGGGTCAGATGTGTCCTGTGGCTCCTCCAAGGAAATGGTTTTTAGGGTGTTTTTCCCCTTTCTGCACTTCTTATGGGGTGGCAGTGCAGAAGATGCCCTTGCTGGGGCAACCTCCTCCTCATCCATGAATTCAAATGAAGTGTCTCCATTCTCCTCTGCTTGTGTGGGCTGATAATCGGGATCCTCAACTTGGTCATCATCATTACTCAGATCAGCATCAGAGTCTTGAGAATTATCAGGTATAAGTGCCAAAAAATTGCATGGCCTTGCCCCATAGAAAGTTTTGGCGTCCATCTATTGTTTGTAAACCAAAAAGAAAGAAAAAACATAATTAAAAAAACACGTACTCTTTTAATCAAATCAAAATCAAATCAAATTTTATTTATAAAGCACTTTTCATACATAAAAAAATGCAACACAAAGTGCTATACATGTTAAAAACAGTCCCCCCCCTCCACCCCACTATTCAAACTCCACCCCAACGCATACCCCCCCCCCTCCCCACACACACAGACACAGACACAGACACATACACATGCACACGCATAACATGATTTAAAATCGTGTGGCTGAGTACAGATTTAATTCTAGTAATATGTTAGTATACCAAAATATGTCAGTTTGTTATCTACAATATTTATTTTTAAGAAAACATTATAATGAAAAATGAATGAAAACAAATCTCAAAAACGGTCATAATAATCTTTTGTGACCTACTATAGAACAAGTACGTCAGCATCTAAAAATAGATATGCAAATGAATGTGCCAATTCTCCTGCCATTTAAAAGTTGAAAAGAATATTAAGTACATTAAATATATGATATTAACAACAGTGAACATTCATATGTATGTTTTTTGTTATTAAAATTTTAATGTATTATCTTAGAATCACATTTACTATTTGCTAACGCTAGTTTTGGAGAAACCATACTTGTAAAATTATTTTGGCATATATATGAAGAAATAATCTTAAATTTTTCATATTTTCAACAAAAAAAGTCATCTATCAGGTCTTATTTCATAGCAAAAAGTGAATTTTATTAACATTAGCTGACTTCGCTACCTTTACTATAAAGTGACATATCAACCGTTTGGTAGACCATGTTTTTAGAAAATTATTTCACCCTTATTAGATCTTTTTTTTTTTTTTTTTACCAAGTTACATAATTTTGTTAATTGAGACCTTAGGTTCTGTAATATGTCAAGAAAATTTACTTACCTTTGAAACTCTCACTAAATCATGTTCACTTGTCTGAAGAGATTTTTCTCTTGCTAACTTCCTGTTAGCAGGCAAGCTGAGAAAGCATGTCATTTCAAAACACAGTGCCCTCTAGGACTTTTTTTAGCATAAGTCACTCAAACCAAGTGGTAGAGATGGCTCATTCAGGTTGAGTTAGGTTCGACTCATTTTTCAAGAAGAAATAGTAACTCAAAATGTGCTCTACCAAATGGTTGAGCAGGACGTAAAAGGGATATTATGGGTGTTCTTACTGTTTCCAGCCAGAGTTTACAGATGAGGAGCTCATCGAAAGGAGGACGTGGAGGCAGCGCTCCAGAGAGTACTGCGCAGGTGCGGAGCAAACATTCTTCTTCCTCAGTTCAGAGGTCAGCACAGCCACACAACCCTGTCTGGAGTGACACAGACTGTACTGGAGGAGGAGCCCAAACGGAACATGATGAAATATTGGCGAAAAACATGAGTTTTTTGAACGATTAATGCAGTTTTAGGAGCGCTGTATGCCCTATGTGCTACCATTATACAGGTGTCCGCTGCTGGATTTTGGATCTAAATATCTCCTGAAGCACTGTTTGGATCAGGAAAGCCTTCTGAGTGAGTATATTGTTCTACTTCATTCTATTAACAATGTTAAAGCTGCAGAAACCGAACTTATCCTTTAAACTCTTCATTTTACGGATACACATATAGGCATAGATACATATGTACATATAAAATACACATATTAATATATATCCATCCAACACCAACATGAATCCATATAGCCAATCATGAATCCCTCCATCATGGCTCAAGAAAAAACCTTCTGTTAAGCAGCAGGAAATCTTGAATGTGGATCCCAGTCTCATGATGAACAGCAAATCCACACGATGCTGTGATGGTGTGAGGGTGAAGGAAGGGAAGTAGGAGGAGACAAGTGGACTAAAGTAAGAACTAAAGTTAGGGACAGATCCATGAACCATAGACCTGTCGTCTGATTTATTAGAGGTTAGCCTCTTGAGATTCTACATCTCATTTCCAGGAGGGTCCTCATGTCTGAATGGTTGTGGTGATCATTTTCTAGAAGTATAATCTTAGATATTCAAACTGAAAAGAATTTATGGTAGTGACAAACTCATGGGTGTCCAGATAACAAGGTCATCCCTACCATATTTGTCTCTGTTAAGTATAAATGTATTAAAGTCCTCTTGAGATGTGACATCCCATTTTCAAGAGGGACCTCATGACTATGTGGTGATAAAAACAGTCACTATAAATGTATCAACCATGGATAGAGAGATCATCCCCCTGTGGGACTAATAAAGGTATATCTTATCTTATATTTAGCAACATTATAACAATGACAGCATAATTATTTTCATAAACAAACAAACAAACAGTTTGAGCTGTTAATTCTGATCTGTATCACTTTGATTCAGTGTCTTTAGCTCCTGAACACCCCAAATAAAAACTGATTCAGTTTCTCCTCCAGACACGCTGAATAAAAAATCTGAAATCTTCAGTCACCTAAAGGACCAGATCACATTGAACTAACACATGACCTCTGCTCTCCTCAGGTTTGAAGACAAGACTCTGGATGAAAAGTCAGATTATATTCGTGTTATATTTTTAAATGTTAATGGTGTAATGTCCTTGACCTTCTTTACAGTCTCACTTTTATTTCCTTTTTTCCATCATAAGGAAGTTGAAGTGTTGCTTAAAGGTTCTGCATATTGCAACCTGTTTACTTATTTTTTAAAATTAAATTTTGTAATGCTCTTGTTTATTTTAAAGTCTTTACATGATATTTGTACTGCTGTACTGTGTTTAAGAGAAACTTAAACAACTGAATTTTCCTTTGGAATTAATAAAGTACTTCTGGTTCTGATACCTCTCAATTAACACCATAGTCTATCTCTGTATATGTATATTTAAGTGCACACACACATGTATGCTATGTATGAATTCATTTATATTCATAAATAGGCACACAACATTATCAGTATGATATATTGCAAATTTTGTATTGACTGAAAAATTTCTGCTGATATTTTGTCAGTACATATTGGGCATATATATATATATATATATATATATATATATAAACCCGAGGAGCGATTCAAGAAGCGCCCCTCGGAGATTATTTTCAACGACGCTGATTGGCCAAATTCACGTTGATATGCCCTTATCTTGTCCTAGCAACAGTCCCTTATTGGCTAGTCGTCACTGTCTCAGGGGTGCCTTTTCTAGCGCCCCTGAGACACGGAGGTAGAGACGAGTAGACTTCCTTTTGTTTTACATTAATGAAATTAATTACTTTATACATTAATATGTATATATTTATGTTTATATTTATATCACACATATGAATAAATAAGTTTTGGTAATATTTTTTCAAAATAAAGAAAATACATTCAATATCACACTCTACACTGGGGGGGCAGCGCCCTTGCACCCTCTATTGGCCAGCCGCCACTGTGTGTGTGTGTGTGTATATATATATATATATATATGTATATATATATATATATATATATATATATATATATATATATATATATATATATATTAGTGCTCTCAGACGATTAAAAAAATTAATCTAATCAATTACAGCATTTGTAATTAATTAATCTAATTAATCACATTTTAATCTCATATCTGCTTAAAGTCCCCACATCAAGAATTTAAATTCTAGGACATCACAAAATTGTAGTGGATGACTAATCAAATGAATACACTAAGAAGATTTTATATCTATATTTTTATTGGTGACTAAATAAAACCAAAGTCAGGGCAACTTGTCCAGAAAATTCTAAGCTCAATCAGGCAACTCAAATTACACTTTAAGTGTGTTTCATAAATCAAATTCAAAATAAGAAAAAGGTCGAGGACATCCAGCAAACCAGTTAGGCCTGATGCATTATTAAAGAATGTAGTACAAATATAGATAAATAAATTCAAAAATGAAATAAAACTAAGTCTAAAGTAGGCAATTCCTGTTGTCATCTCGGCTTTGTTTGGTTTGGTGAGCAACGTATGTGTGAAGTGGCATGCCACTGCCATGTACGGGTCCTCCAGCTGGCTAATATCAAAATGTTTGTGTGCTACGATTAATCGCGATTAATTTTTTTAATGCATTAATTTGTGTGTAATTAATTAATCTAATTAATGCACTAAAGTGACAGCCCTAATATATATATTAGACTGCAGAGGGGGTGGATCTCAGTGGTTTACCTCATCACTGATGTCCACTTTTTAGATTAAAGAAGTCGTAAATTAAAGAAAAAAGTTGCTATGTTGCTTTATATCTGCTTATATCACAGCTGGACTGTTATGAACAACGGGTAATTTTAGCATTGGTATCAATGTCAGCATTGATTATGAGCAAAGAAATATTGTCATGCTGGATGTTGCCAAAAAGAAAAGATCCACGGATCCTTAAGTTTATAAATCTGTTTAAAATGTAATTTGATTTTTTTAAGAACACTAATGAACACAGTTTCTGCAGGCTGAAGAAGCCCTCATAACATACTGGGGTTCAGTTTACACTATTCAATACTACTACTACTACTACTACTACTACTACTACTACTACTACTACTACCAATATTAATAATAATAACCGTCTCTTTTCATATTTATGGAGATAATGATTTAGTTCTTCTGTTTTAATCTGAAGTGTAGATTCGGTGGCTCTTTGTCAGGCTTGAGTCTAAATCTCTGCTTCTTCTATGTTATAATGAATCTCTGATTTCATTCTTTTCTGTTTGTCGGTTGGTCAGATTTTCTCCTCAGCATTAAAGGAGACATATCATGCTGATGCATGATTTAACACTTACGTATAATATAATAAATTTGAAAACAAGACCTTACACCCCCTTAATTTTCAAAAAATGAGATATTGCATATTTTCTGATATCCTAGAACGAGATTTGATGCCTCTGAAAATAGGTCATTGCGAGATGTCCGCGAGATTTAAATCATCGTGACGACACGAGGTACCTTTCTTTTTATTGGAGTAATCTGATAAAACACTTCCTCCTCTGTGATGTCCGTTAGCCACAAAACTGTCACAGAGGAACACATTCGTCCAGCAGGGGTATATAGATCCCTAGCTCACACTCAGTCATTACCAGCTCTGGCCTGTAGGGGAACTCAATATGCGGTCGCTGCTTTGTGCCTGCCGGAAAATACAGAAGAAGGACAGGCTGGCTCAGCCACCTCGGCAGGTCTGACAGAACTGACCAATCAGAGCACAAAGGGCTGTGACATTGTGAGGTTACCATAGGGCAGCCTGAGAACCGAGTGTTTCAACGAGAGCTTGATAATGGCCTAAAATGAGGATTTTGAGAACGCTATTGTGGGGCAATGAAGGAACTAAATGACTTGTACTGAGGGCAGAAATGCTTTACAGGCATCCTAGTCTGGCATAGTGAAAAGGAGAAACAAGCATGATATGTGTAAGCCTTTCGAGGCTAAGTTAATTTAGATGATTTAATATAGGCTAAATCTGTACAGAAGACTAAGTTCGACTGTGGAGCCCAAAGGAAGCCGGACGACATTAAAAGAACACCCAGGACACAGAAATTACTCGTTAGAGGAGTTTCCTCATATTTAGTGAATTATTCAAATTCAAAAAACACATTCATCATCACAAAACAAAATAAATAACATTTACCCGGGTAAAGTAAAAAAATATATAAAATGCAATAATCAACTTAAATAACAAAAATAGACTGTTCACTGTAATAATAAAGTTCTCTAGAGGTGATTGTGATCACCAAATTATTTTCGTTCTGCACAAGTGGCTCAGCCCACTTTGTGCTTCGCACTGTGAAAGTTCAGTTCTTAGCTTTTAGTCCAAGGTTTCTTTCTATCTCCATGGGTAGCTCGCCATCTCTTCTCAAAGGATTCTGGGTCGAATGGGTCCAAGGTCCAGGGGTTCCAAAAACCTGACCTATGGTAAGGTCAAATTAAAACAATTAACCAAAATCTAATAATACACCATTTGGTCAATGTTAACAACTTATATCATTTCCTTCTTGTTCCACTGGTTTGAAATAAATAAAAAAATTGCACTTTATCAAAATAAACTTAAACTATTTCTTCTTCATTGAAAACAAAACCATGAAATGTAAACAAAATTAGTGCACTCATCATCATAAAACAAATTCTTCCTTGTTAAAATAAAAGTCATTAAATGTAAATAAAATAAGTGCACTCATCCTCAAAATCAATGAAAACTTAAAATCACAAAAAATCCATTACATTTCTTACATTCTAAAGTGCATAGAATTCTGTATTGTTCATAAAATAAAAAGTTTCAGTTGATCAATACAAGAAGGAAAAGGAAGAAAATCATTCAATTTGTTTGTGCTTGCATTAAAACAATCAGGGTCTATCAGTCAGTCTTGATTATTGCTGGCTAATTGAGCTAACAGCATGGCATACACAGGGTAGTCGGCAGGCTAAAGCTACTAGCTCTGCGGCTAGCGGAGCTAACATGAGCATGTCACACTTCAAGCACAATTGAGAGTCGCCTCACCATGCAAATCTTCAACCGTTCGTGCAGTCTTCCTTCTCGTAGCCCCTCGACACAGCAACAAGAACTTTTCAGGTCTCTTTTCACTCGGTTTCTTCTTTTTCTTCTTCCCTGATCATGCTTGCGTCCTACCCATAGACTGTAAAAAACATGGACGCCATGTCGCTGGGCTCAAATTGAAGCCTCCACGAAAACTGCTCCCCCTGGTGACTGGCTGCAGTATAGGTCAACTCTCCGTCTCCCCCATTCATCTGGACGGGCCGTAGTGAAACTGCAAAAAATTATTACACCTCGTACAAATATTTATCCCATCTGTATGCTGTGGTGATATGAAAGTATTATTGGGCTGCGTGTTCTCCAAGTCCTCTTTTTTCTGAAAAGTTTCTTTTTTATAAGTTATTAGACTTTAAAAATAATCACGGTTTACGGCAGCTTCACTAATGATTGTGTATGGCGTATGCTGCGGAGTGTTGCGACCGTTTACGACAACTGCGTCCGGATTATGGCCCAGATTCTCTACTGGTTGCACAATGGCGGCACCCTGACGAAGGATATTCTGGCTTCAAATCCGTTACATGGTGGAGGGCGGAGCCACGCTATCCAGTTCTTATAATACATCCATGGTCCTACCAGCTGTGATGCTCCTTGCAAAGAGACCCGCTGATTGCTGTCACCTGCGCGAAATAGGTGTCTCCAGGAAATCCACAGCACCACAGTACCCTTCACAATAAGAGCCTCAGGGTCTGTTATTTAAACTGGGTTACATATGTCCTCCTTCATCATCATTTGAAGAACTGAAGTCAACTGATTTAAACATTTTATCTGCTTTAACTTTTCCTTTAACGAGTTTGATAGATCTCAACTTGATCTCATTTTAAGCAGTAGGAGCTGACACAGAGATAAAATTAAAATTGAATGAGTTAATGTTTGAGAAGCACTTCTCCATCAGCAGGTCAGAAGTGGAACAATCACAGAAGGAAATAAAGGGTCCAGTGATCCATCAGCTAAGAAGTTTTTCACTGTGAAACTGATGCGAGATTTCGGCTCAGATTTTCATTAGTTACACTGACAAGCTTTAACTTTAATTTATGAACTTCTAAACCATCCAAGTTTATTTTTCCAGATTTAATTATGATATTTTTCCTTCCAATTCTTCACCACATACAAACCAGTCTAAAAATGATCCCAGAACCAAATGGCTTGATCATGTTTACAGTTGGAACACATTAAAAATATCATTAATGTACAAAATCAATAGGTCTGGACCCCTGAGGAACTCCACTGTTGATGTTCCTAAAATTTTATTAAACTTATTTATCTGAACTTTTTTTCTGTTTTCTAATTAATGATGTTGAGCTTCTCCTCTTATTCTGTATTAACTGAGTTTTTATATTTGTGTTATATTGTTATATTTGTTTTTATATTTTTTATTTTTGTGTTTAAAACAAACAGAAACAAACTAACAATAAAAAATACCATACACCGAACGACATGAGAACAGCACTTTTATAATAAATTATTTTTCATTCCATATTGAACCCACTAATGTCTCTTTTCAAATTATATAATAAATTAATAATGATGTACAGTCCAGGGAAATAAGAAACCAGACGGACTCATTTACAATATTTTCTTCAGAGCTGTGGTTCAAATGAATGAAAAATCATAAATAATAAATGAGAAAGAACAAAGTGTGAAGGTGGAAAGTTGTTGACACTCAGTTTTGACAAACCTCCTCTGACAAAGGGTTCAAATAATGGATCTCCCAGGTAATCACATTGCAGGACACTCAGAAGAAGCATAGGGAGATACTTAGTTTACAGAATATTTGAATGCCTAAAATTAGAGAACTACAAGAAAGACATTCAGAGAGACCCACCAAGGAAGTGGAAGGTGTGATCTCAGCTACGACTGCGCAATAAAACAAAGACAAAATAAGAACCATGTCTGTATCAAATGTGGATTTAAAGAAGAATTATTAATCTCAGTAAATTAAAGAAAAATAGGGTTTTGAATTCAGTGTAACAACATCAGATGATGACTGGAGGAACATGAAACCCACCGAACATGAAACCAGCTTGCTAACTTTGAGGCAGTTTGCCTGGAAACATCTGACTGGTTTCTTTGTCACTCCAAAAACCATAAAAAGAAGTGAACAAGTGGATCATCCTGGAGGGACTGCGGAGTCCTGGAAGCTGATCATCCTCAGATATTCAGAAATGTCATAAAATTACTTTAAAAAAAAGTGCATTACCGTACTAACTATACTAACATATATGAGTAATATGAGTTCATTATGCTTTGTAATTTAAATTCCTCTGAAGGACATGTTCAATCAAGAGACAGACATGAGATTAAAATTCTGTTAATAGCTGCAAAAAATCAGTTATATGAAACTGGAGCAGAGTAGACCCCAGGCACAAACGAAGGACAGACGAAGGAAGAATTGTCTAAGGCTACAACACACAGAAGGAGGTCATGTGAAAAATGGATGTCATTGAGGACTAAAAACTGTTGAAGTTTTGGATCCTGAACTGTTCTCTCTTGTTGTTCTGGTCTCCTTATTTGTTTTGTTTGTTCTACTTTTGTTTTTGCTTTTTTTGTCTACATTTTTTGCCTGCGGGATAAGGAATGTGAAAAAAATAGTGGATACATACATATATACATATATGTATATTTGCATATAAACAAACAAAAACAGCTGTTAAAGTGAACATTTGATTTATATTTGAATTTAGAAACATTTTTAAAACAAAAATTAAATGAAAGACACAAAAGAGACAAAATATGAAACTGTCCATTTCATTAAATAAAAGTGTTTTATTATTTGGAAGAACTGCTTCAGTAAATCCTCAAAGTTCACTTGAAATGGTCTTAATGATCTGCAGACCTCACAGACTGGTCTTCAGTTCATGTTCAGCAGCTGCAGTCTGCCTGCAGCAACCAGTGATGTCACAGTATCTGATTGGCTGATTTTCTGTTTCAGAGTTCAGCTGCTGAAAAGATTTTGTCAAACCTCATCAGACCAGTTCAGGTCTTACTGAGAGTCCAAGTCCCCAGACAGGTTCAGATCAGGTCTACAGCTGTTCAGGTCTGTGAAGATGAAGGTGGTTCTGGCTCTGGTTCTGTTCGGTTTCCTGGTCTCAGCTGACAGTGAGTCTGTCTCTGTGAACATCTGATTGACAGTTTGTTTTTTGATTCTTAACAAAGAAACATGCTGTGTCTGTCTCTGTGTCCTCCTCAGTTTTTCATGACAACCTTCATTACCTGGGCTGTTCAGACACTGATGGAGAGTATATGATCGGTCTGGATGATGAGGAGCTCTGGTACGCAGATTTTAAAAAAGGAGAAGGAGTCTATCCACTGCCAGACTTTGTGGATCCCATTAAGTACCAGGATCTTTTTGCCCGAGCTCAGGGTGCCCTACAGATCTGCAAAGACAACCTGAAGATCAGTCGTAAATATCACAAAGACCAAAAACCGGAGAGAGGTAAAAAAAAAAGAAAAAAAAAAACCCACCTCTGATATATTTTATCTAAGGAAAATATCATCTCTGTGCCACGAATGAAGTTTACAATAAATAAAAATAACATTTATTGGTACTATTGGAACTATTACACCATGCCAACAACAAGAAAACTTGTGAATAAAAATGATTGATCAGTGCTTTGTACATCAAACTGAGTGATCCATGAATAATTAATTAAACTGAAGTTAGTCAGTGTTCTGTCCTCTAACAGCAGAGCAGAGCAGATGTTTAGTCATAAGGATGTAACAACACGCTCTGTTCTGTTTGTACCTCAGTTTTTTTAATCATTTTACAGGTCTGTTTGATTATGACATCTTTGAAACTGAAGTCATTTTATCTTAAAGTCTGAGGTGGCTTTGAATTGAATTGAACTGATTTATTTATTTCGGTCATGTCAGCACACTTATACAACATCACACATTGTCAATAGTTGATCACATTATACATGTCCGAAAGGGAAGATGGAAGAAGCAGAGCTTATCTCGTCCCGTCCCCATTTTCTCAATATTTAGTCTCCTGTTTTCCACATATCATCAAATTATTATACATTTTTATTCCATTTGCAGAAGTATGACATAATTCTTGACTGTCTTTTAGTGTCCATATATGACCTATTATGACTAATCCTTTGTTCCACGTAAGGCATAATTCATGACTCTCTTTTATTTGTTGTTAGTCCCGGCTTGTGATGTTGGGTTGGTGATGTTTGGTGATGTTTGGGTGGTGTGTCCGCGTTGCCCTACTTTTTTCCAGGTTTCAAACCTGTTAACCGCGTGACTCCTCGTCACTCTCCTCTTCACCCAGGCGTGCTCCTGCACTGTCGTCCCGCGTTTCCGCCTCCCAGTCGGATTTTGTTGAGGGGTGCACGAGGCATCTTTCTCTGACCACCGGCTCTCTTGATCTCATCGCGTGCTTGCAGCATCGCCTCTGTTGTTGCCGAAAACTCAGCCTTCATACGTCTTAGCCTCCACATAATCCCTCCGAGGCCCAGTCCCATGATTGTAATCGCTGCTCCGATTGCGGCAAACAAGAACACGTCTTCCACGTCCTCGACCTCCAGGATTGACAGACACACCACTCTCCATTTATTCCAACTGTACCCAGCTAGGAATGTTCCATCAGGGCATTTTGGTTATCCCGGGCCAGCTTGACGGGTTGAGAAAACCTTATCGATTGCGTTGAGAGCCCAGCTTAGTGGATCCATTTTGAGACTGTCTGTCTCTCTGTAGTTAGTTGGATATGTTCTGCTGCCCCACTTCACTCACACCATCGGGTCATTCACTATCATTGTTTTGGTAGGCTACATTTCGTCTTTCCTGCTGTCTTACAGACCAAACAAGCCACATGTTTATTTCATCATCCTTCAGCTCTGTACATGTTTTGGATTATACACCCTTAGATATTATCATATTTATATCTGTCAAGGATCTTTTTGAGCATCCTACGCTGAAATTGTTTCATGGTCCCGCTGCACCTGGTTTCTTCTTGTAAGCTGTTCCATTGATTTACTCCATTAACTGTGATAGTCATGGCTTTCAATGTAGTTCTGACTTGTTTCTTTTTGAAAATCATAACACCTCTTAAGTTCTGTTTAGTCTGTCTTTTTATGAACCTTGTTTGTAGGTTCCTCGGTAGCTGACCATGTGCGACCTTGTACAATACCTGCACAGTCCTGTATTTTATTAGGTCATATAGTTTCAGGATCTTTGCTGTATTAAACAGCTGATTTGTGTGTGCTCCATAGTTTGCGTGGTGAATAATTCTCACTGCTTTTTTCTGCATTGTTAATATACTTTTAATATTCGTTTTATAGGTATTTCCCCATATCTCACTGCAGTATTGTATGTGCGGTGCCACCAGGGCCCAGTAAACAGTGAGAAGTGTTTTCTGATTCAGCAGTTTTTGTGCTTTCCACAGTATTGATACACTCCTGGCAATTTTTTTTTTGTATATAAGATATGTGAGGTTTCCAGTTTAGCTTATCATCGATGGTTACTCCTAGAAATTTGAATTCATGAAACAACAGGGCGGCACGGTGGCGCAGCTGGTAGAGCGCGTGCCTCACAGCAAGAAGGTTCCCGGTTCGATTCCGGGTCTGGAGGGCCTTTCTGTGTGAAGTTTGCATGTTCTCCCCGTGCATGCATGGGTTCTCTCCGGGTACTCCGGCTTCCTCCCACAGACCAAAAACATGCTCATTAGGTTAATTGGTAACTCTAAATTGTCCTTAGGTATGAGTGTGAGCGTGAATGGTTGTTTGTCTCTCTATGTGGCCCTGCGATCGACTGGCGACCGATTCAGGGTGTACCCCGCCTCTCGCCCGATGATAGCTGGGATAGGCTCCAGCCCCCCGTAACCCCGAAAGGGATAGCCGGGTATAGAAAATGAATGAATGAATGAATGAAACAACAGGGTTCATTTAGGTGAAAAATGTTTTTTTTTCTTTTCTAATCAATTTCTTTGTTTTACATTTTTCTTGAAAAGACATTTCCATAAACACCTCTGATGCATTTTATGGTGTTATGATTTGGAAGAAAAAAAACACGTTGAAAAAGAATAACCTTTAAAAGTGCTAAATGCAATATCATCAATTAAACTAGTCTCCTAAACTTGGACTGTTTAAATGATTTAGATATTATAAAAATATTTGTCTTTTTCACATTACAAGAAATATTTTGGGTGGATCAGAACAACTTTAATGCATAGTAATAGTAATAATAACAATAAGAACAACAATAATAATAATAATAATGAATTTTATTTTAAAGCTCCTTTCATGACACCCAAGGATGCTGTACAGGTTTAAAACAACATTTAAAGGTGGCTCAATCAGTTTTCTTCAGGGGGGCTATAACTCCAAACTGGACATATACCAGAAACGGGGCTTCTGCAGGTTTTAACACAGTTTAAGGCTTTAGAAAAAGAAGACCTAAAGACCTATTTAAGACCATTTGAACTAAAATTCAAAATCTACACAAAGAGAGACTAAGGAAAATGGCAGTTAAATTTGATAATCTCAATTTTAGGCCTAAAAAATGCTTAAATAATAATAATAATTTAGGTCCTGAATAACATTTTGTCATATCCTAAATTATGTAAATTCACTGCTTCCATTGTTGCCCGCTTTTTTATGTACTTGTTAAACTAACTACAATTAAATCATAACAGGAAAATACAATCTTAAAAAATAAAATAAAACCCAGTTAGATTTTAAAAAGTACAAGAACCATGACACTCATCTATTCACTCCTTTTCATAAATCACATTTGTCCTTGTTTGGCTGTTCTGTGGCAATAAATTTGGTTAGTTTGAAAGCAATTTTGTGACATCCTGCAAACTCTTTTGCATGGTCTAAGATCTCCTTCCAGCTTGGAAGGAGAGCAGGATGCTTCTGCATCTTTAGCCATCTGCTCACCTGTTATGTTGTTTTAAACATTTTATTGCAGATGATCCAGTCAATGTTTTGATCAACTGTCATACTTTAAAAAAATCAGCTGCTGCTGTGAAGGGATGGAGTGTCAGACTTTTGAAAACGGAGTCATGATGCCAATAAAGCCTCGCAAAGACAGGAAAAACAGGGAGCATAAAGTCATCATACCACAGTCATGTCCCAGAAAGTCATAAACTTAGCTTAGAAAGTTTGTTATACGTAACATTTTCTCTACCAGTGACTAATGAATGAGTCCCTCATTATTATTATTATTATTTGAAATTATTATTGTAAAAGAAACATGATCAGACTGTAATTTGTCTCTCTGGACATCCTGTCAGCTTGCTGCTCCTCCATCTGCATGTTCACAAATAACAAATGCATGTTGGTGTAAACCATGCAGACACTTTCATGACCATAGAGGGCACTAGAGAGCAGAAAAAAACAGAATCTTACATACTGGGGCTTTAAATGTCAGAATAAATTTTCAAGTTCTTTATTAGAAAGATATGACATTATCATTTGTTTTTGCCATTGCTTAAGTTTGAATAAAGTTTTTGAAAGAATATTTGGATTGGCGTTGGCAGTGATCATGTTGACCTTGTGTCATCACTGACAACGCAAACTCTTGCCTGAGTGTCTCTTTGAGAACAGCCACACTGTGGCTCTAATGGAAGCCTCTGATCCTGTGTTTTGTCATAATTCATTCTCTGATCACGAATATGTTCACTCTCCTTCTGTGCAGATGCTCCGTCCACTCCATTTGTCTACCCTAAAGACGAGGTGGAGCTGGGAGAGAAGAACGTCCTGGTCTGTCTTGTGACCGGGTTCTTCCCAGCTCCTGTTGAGATCTACTGGAAAAAGAACAAGCAGAACGTGACTGAAGGAGTCAGTAACAATGTCCCTCTCCCAAACAACGAAGGACTCTTCAGTCAGATCTCCAGACTGGAGTTTACCCCTCAGCATGGAGACATCTACAGCTGCTCTGTGAGTCACATGAGCCTGGACCAACCACGGACCAGGATGTACGGTGAGAAAACTTTATATAAACACACACAAATACAAATGGAAGACAACGAATTCTAATGAGTATTCATAACTTCACAAAGTATATGGTCCTTTGTAACTCATAACTGTAATAATAACAAAAATGATATTAATAATACATTTTATTTCATGCCTTTCATGACACTCAAGGATGCTGCACATGTATGAAAGATCACAACAACAATAAAATCAACAATAAAATAATTAAATGGGCTCGACACATCAGACAATGACAGGCATGGAGATGTAAATGGCAGGTTAATTGTTAAGCAGAGAAAGCAGTCGTGAACAGATGGGTTTTGAATCTGCAGTTGAAGAGGGGCAGAGAGATTAAGTCCCATATATATATATATATATATATATATATGTATGTGTGTGTGTGTGTGTGTGTATATATATATATATATATATACACACACACACACACACATATATATATATATATATATATATATATATATATATATATATATATATATATATATATATATATATACTGTATATATATATTTATATTAGGGGTGTAATGGTACACAAAAGTCATGATTCGGTACATACCTCGGTGTGGGGGTCACAGTTCGGTACGTTTTTGGTACAGTGGGGGAAAAGTAACAAAAGCTGAAATGTACTAGAATATATTTTTTTCAGTTATTTTGAGCAGACCACAACTTACTGGAAAACTTTTCACCATCTCCTTTTATGATAGTAAAAAAAAAAAAAGAATTGTATTAGGAGGGTTCTCTTAACATTTCTTCTATTGATACAGAGGAAAAGAGAAAAAATCATACAGTAGTGCTTTACTGAGCTAGTCAAGTATAAACTGATAACTTAGTTTCCTTTTAAATAGTTACCAAACACTTTCGGTGTTGTATTGCACAGTTTGATACATATATCCCAATCACCTTTGTAATTTTTATGGCCCTGTCAGTGTTATTACTCAGAGTCTGGTTAAATGCACCGGGGATAGGCTGTTGCACTGTTGATGTTTTTTTCCTTGCACCAGCTAGCGACACGTCGGGATGATGTTGCCTCATGTGTGTCAGCATGTTAGGTGAATTACCCCCGGCATACCACACCTCTGCAGAACATCGCCGACAGACGGTCTTTGTCCAGTCCACCACTCTTTTGCCATCGTTGCTGTATTGTCGAGTCGAGTCCCGGTTGCTAAGGGACAGAGCAGGAAGTGTTCTTGGCTCGCTTGGTTCGACGAGTAGTGCATGTTGCTCTCAACTACGTAGCAAAAATCTGTAGCTGTAATCGTCCTGAGGAGGAGGACCAGAGTAGCAGCATCAGCAGCGGGGAGGAGAAGGATGTGGGTCCACCCGATCCTGATGGCAAGGCAGGTACTGGAGGAGTACAGGCTCGTCTGGAAGCTGCATTTTTGCAAAGAACACTTCGAAATGTACTTCAGGCTGACCAAGGACCAGTTTGAGAGCCTGTTGTCACGATTTGGTCAAAGTCTGGTAAGAATGCAGACAAACTTCAGGCAGCCTGTCTCTCGTAGCACAGTTCACTCTGTATCCACGGCCACTTTTTTTTTCTGAACTGGCCTCTCCTATTGGATGCACTAAGATGTCGTCACAGCGCGCTGTGCCCTAATTGAGAATTTTTCAATTTCGGGCAGCGCTGCCCTTGCACACTGTTGAACTCCGCGCACTGCAGGGCTGTGCTTGCGCAGTAGTAGACCGCCTGCGCTTGCTGCGTTTGGTGTGTAGGGGCCTTTAGGCTGGTTACCGCCACCGAAGATTGGAGTCAGGACTTGCCTTTATTAATTAATTAATTTATTTTTTAATTAGTATACTCATGTATTATATGTGATTATGTGTACCGACCATGACCCCGTACTGTGACGATAATACAAGAAAAAGAAAAAGAATAGACAAAAATACAAATAACGTTACACTCCTAATATATATGTGTGTGTGTATATACATATACATACATATAGGGATGTAATGGTATGAAAACATCATATCAGTGTTATTGTGACCAAAAATATCACGTTTATTATTATCGCGGTATTGTTGTATTGTACTGAAAATGTTCAAAAAGTACTTTCACACAGTCTTAAAATCATTTAACCCCTTTAATATTATAATCATAACAGTTCTTTTTTCTTTTTTGTCAATAACTGTCAGGAAATGTCCTTAAGGAATATTTGTTTAAACTTTTTTCATGAGAATTAAAAGTAAACAATACTGACAAGTATTTGTGATTATTATGTAATAAATGCTTAAACTGTGTTATTACAAGAAAAGAAAAAAAACTGATTTGTACTTTTACCAGGTTTCTCTTCATAAACAATTGTTAATGAACATGTTCAAAGTTTTTAGATTGTCAAAAATAAATGTAATCTATTTTACATATACTGCACATGCAACCAAAATTTGTGAGAGTGCACCTAACATTTTTTAAAAATGTTAGGTGCACTCTTACAAATATAAGTTGACAAATGTAACTCACGTCTCACGTCTTCTCCCGCTTATCCGTGGTCGGGTCGCAGGGGCAGCAGCCTAAGCAGAGAAGCCCAGACTTCCCTCTCCCCAGCCACCTCGTCCAGCTCTTCCCGGGGGATCCCGAGGCGTTCCCAAGCCAGCCGAGAGACATAGTCTCTCCAGCGTGTCCTGGGTCTACCCCGGGGCCGCCTTCCGAGGGACGTGCCCGAACACCTCACCAGGGAGGCGTCCAGGAGGCATCCGGACCAGATGCTCGAGCCACCTCATCTGGCTCCTCTCAACGCGTAGGAGCAGTGACTCTACTCCGAGCTCCTCCCGAATGACTGAACTTCTCACCCTATCTCTAAGGGAGAGCCCAGCCACCCTGCGAAGGAAACCCATTTCGGCCGCTTGTACTGATCTGAAAGCCGGGTCACGACCCAGAGGTCGTGACCATATATGAGGATAGGGGTGAAGATCGACCAGTAAATCGAGAGCTTCGCCTTACGGCTCAGCTCCCTTTTTACCACGACAGACTGGTGCAGAGCCCGCATTACTGCTGACGCTGCACCGATCCGCCTATCGATCTCCCGATCCACCCTTCCTCCGCTCGTGAACAAGACCCCGAGGTACTTAAACTCCTCCACTTGGGGCAGAATCTCTTCCCCAACCCGGAGAGAGCACTCCACCCTCTTCCGGGTGAGGACCATGGACTCGGATTTGGAGGTGCTGATTCTCATCCCAGCCGCTTCACACTCAGCTGCGAACCGATCCAGTGAGAGCTGGAGGTCACGGTTCGATGAAGCCAACAGGACCACATCATCTGCAAAAAGCAGAGACCCGATCCTGAGGTCACCAAACCGGAACCCCTCAACGCCCTGACTGCGCCTAGAAATTCTGTCCATAAAAGTAATAAACAGAATCGGTGACAAAGGACAGCCCTGGCGGAGTCCAACCCCCACCGGAAACGACTCAGATGTACTGCCGGCAATGCGAACCAGACTCTGACACCAGTCATACAGAGAACGGACGGCCCGAAACAGGGAGCCCGCTACCCCATACTCCCGGAGCACCCCCCACAAAACCCCACGAGGGACATGGTCGAATGCCTTCTCCAAGTCCACAAAACATATGTAGACTGGTTGGGCAAACTCCCATGCACCCTCAAGGACCCTATGGAGGGTATAGAGCTGGTCCACAGTTCTATGACCAGAACGAAAACCACATTGCTCCTCCTGAATCCGAGGTTCGACAATCCGACGGACCTCCTCTCCAGTACCCCTGAATAAACCTTCCGGGAGGCTGAGGAGTGTGATCCCCTCTAGATTGAGAACATCCTCCGTCTCCCTTCTTGAAAAGAGGAACCACCACCTCAGTCCGCCAATCCAGTGGCACTGTCCCCGATGTCCATGTGATGTTGCAGAGTCATATCAACCAAGACAGCCCCACAACATCCAGGGCCTTAAGGAACTCCGGGCGGATCTCATCCACCCCCGGAGCCCTGCCATCGAGGAGCTTCTTGACCACCTCGGCAACCTCAACTCCAGAGATAGAAGAATTTTTATAATTTAGTTTAAGAATTTTGTTTTATTATTGACCTTAGTTTCAGTTTTGTAAAATTTGACTACAGTGTGTAAAGTCTTATCCTAGGTTCAAATTTATTTGAAAAATAAGACCATCCAGTTTAATGTTATGTTTTGATTGTTAAAATCTGGATACTTATTTCATTTTTCAGTTTGTACAACACCTTAAACATTAGTGTTTTTATTTTGAAATAATTTATTTAACTTCAGATGTTTGAGTTTGAAATATTACATTTCAGTCCCTTAAAGCACTTTAGGCATTTTTATTTGGAAATGTTTTGTTTTGCGTAATATTTAGTTTGAATATGTCAGTTTCATTCAGTGAAGCACTTAAAACGCTCTGTTTTTCTTTTAATATATAATTTTGCTTCAAATAAAGACAAGTATTTCTTTACATATTGTTGTTTTAAAAGCATTTACATGATATGTTATAGAGAGTTATAAAATGGTGACCTTATGGCTTTAAAGGAGACACTATCAAAAATTTGGGTGCACCTAATTTTTGTACTGGTGCACAGTGTTGTAACGCAACAACTTTTTCAGGTGTAAAAAAAAAGTAACGCAACCTGACAAGCCAGATAGACAGCTCCATATATCTGCCACAGAAATATTTCACTAGTCCATCTGGGTAGGAGCCCTTTTAATTTGTTTTTAGGGGCAGAACATTAAAAAAACAAGCTTGTGATTGGACAATCATTTGGCTCGTCACATTCATCACAGACCAATCCACATTGAGTAGAGTTGCCTCCTGTAATGTAGCATACATAGTGGCTAATGTAGCGGCTAATGGCTAACAACAGTTTACAACAGTTCATGTATGTCAGCCATAGCAGCTAACTTAGCCACTAACAGCTAACAACAAGTAATGACCGTTACCTGTTAGCCGCTAACAGCCTCATACTATTGTCTTACACTAAATCGTACCACACAGATGATTTGGTTGTCGCCATGTCCGCATTCTGCTGCTCCTGCCTCTCTTCCCTGATTAGGCTGTCAAGAATTCAGCCGAGTGAATCCGTTGGACAACGAATGCTGGCAAGATGGACCTGCAGGATTTCAGGATCAGGCAGGTCTGTCTGCTCTGCAAGGCCAAAAGTATACTTCTGAAAATGTGGTAACAAAATGTAGTTCCTTTTATGTGGCGCAACGTTACTTTTCCCATGGACAGATCTGACACTGAAGCTGCCTTCTCAGCTGCTCGCACAGACACGAGCAGCGTTGCCAAGTCCGCACGTTATAAGCCTTAAGGGCCGCAAATCTCGTGAGTCACTTCTGTCTGTGTGAATCCATCTGATTATCTTCCAGCCCGTAAACACACTAATGCACATGGAGCATACTCCAGAGCCAAAGTTTCCAGGTCTGCTTATTAAAAGCGATGTTCTTTTCTTGAATAGATACTTGGCTCCGAAAATTAACACACTTTATGTAGATTTCTCTTTTTAAAAAGTAATATATCACATAAGGAAAGGAAATAGCTGGAGGTTGCTTATTTCGGGCTTGTTTTTATTGACCTGGTTGCTTATTTCAGAAGTAAATGTGGAAACACTGGACAGGAGCTCTCATTCCACAGGGTACGTGACATTTTGTAAAATAAAGAGCACAAAAAACTGTTATGTTCTCTGCAGTAGAACTTTTTGTAGGCCTTCACATTTAGGAACAGATATGGGGTTCTGTCCAAAGTCGAGAAATGTAAAAGTTACGTAAAAGTAACAAGTAACGAGAAAAGTTACTTTTCATAAAGGGTAACTCAGTAAAGTAACAACTTACTTTTTTCAGAAGTAACGAGTAATGAGCAAACACGACTTTTTAAAAGTAACTTCCCCAACACTGCTGGTGCACTTTAAATTGTTTTAAGTGCACTGTTTCTGTATATCAACAGGTCAGTTCTCTATGAACAGCTACACAAGCCCTCAAGAGTTCACAAAGGTCCCCACATAATATCCACTACTTCTAAATAAAACCCCTCATCTACATCGTGGCTACCTGTGTGCTTTTACTGTAACTGTTAAATTAATTATAACATGATCAGTTGCCTTTGAGCTTCTGTTAAAAGTTGTTAGAATTTATAATTCTAAACATTCAAAATAAATATTTTTACAGCAGAAAAAATGAACAACTTTTTTGTTCAAACAGTGTTATACTATTTAAATAAATTGATTTCTTACACATCTTAGCAGATGTGATGAAGAAGTGAATTGTGTTTTTAAGCCTCCAGCTCAGTGAAGTTTCCTTTTAATTCCACCCCTTCACATCCCTCCATGTTGTAAATGTTGGACTTAATTCTGAATATTTAGGGGTGTTTTTCAGCCACTGCATTTATCAACCACCTGTACTTTGTACAGTAGGACCAACCAAATGCTCATGTTTCGTGAACCACACCTGTGCACTGCTGTGAGATGATTTCTGTGCCCAAAGCGTCACAGGTTTTACATCAGACTGATAAATAAGGGCCAACATGTGTTAGGAAGTTTGTATTTGCACAACATCAGTACCTGCCTGTGCTTCTTTCTCCAGAGGTGAAACTGTCTGGTCCAGGTGTTGGACCTGCTGTCTTCTGTGGACTTGGTCTGATTGTCGGTCTGCTCGGCGTGGCAGCTGGGACCTTCTTCCTCATCAAAGGAAATGAGTGCAGCTGATTGGATGGAGCTGGATGGAGTTTTAGTTTGCGTCTGATTATTAACACACAGCGACCAGTTGACTATTCACACACACCATTCTGGCACACACACTTTACACACAAGAGGTGTCACAACATGGGGTGTTGGTTTGGTGGAGTGGTTAGCAACCAGGCACCCCATGTACATGCTTCTGCCGGTCCAGGTTCGAATCCCGCCTGTGACCAGTTTGCAGAGTGTCTTCCCCTACTCTCTCTCCCCCTTTCACAAGCCTATCCACTGTCTCTCTCCTATCAATAAAGGCACAAAATGCCCAAAAATATACATTTAAAAAAAAAAGAAGTGTCACAACATG
This sequence comes from Scarus forsteni, assembly GCA_036419115.1. NCBI lineage: Eukaryota > Metazoa > Chordata > Actinopteri > Labriformes > Labridae > Scarus > Scarus forsteni. Next base: position 458,604 of record JAZDUH010000255.1, read on the forward strand.
ACATGTTGTTTGGGGGATAACTTGTGGAGAAATTAAATAAAGCTGTTCAAAATTAAGTTTTTCTGTGTGTAATTTGATGTTTTGCTTATTTTTAAAGAGAAGAAGAACAATAAAGTAAAACAGTCAGTTGCATATTTCAGGAGAATCATTGACCTGGTGATGTTAGCATGAAATTTGGCACTAATACTTTCTTAGAGCCACTCTTTTGAAAAATGATGTTGGACACTTGAAAATTCAAGAAGAGGGCCATTTTTCAAGATGTTTGCTATTTCTCTTGAAAATAATAATTATTAATTATCATTTCAATATTTCAAATGGTAATATGAGAAAACAAGAGCATTTTTGCTGATTGCAAGCTCCTCTGGAAAAGACAATGGCCTACGAAACATAAACGTGACAATGTGTTTTTCCAAGATTGACGACATTTCTGTTGAATGGTATATGGCATAAAATACAGAAATACACTTTTAACACTTGGTAGCTTAACACCTGACGTGGACCTTGTTGACTCAAAAAGCAAATTACAACTGCATCCTATTCACTCATCTAGCAATCACAAAACTCTGCAGCTGATGCCCTGCCGCAGCATCATCTGACAGTTTTTTTTGGTCCGTCAAGGTGGAACTAATGTCCTTACTGACTAATTTATGAGGACAATACATTGTTATTAAAATAAAAAAATATGTATTTCTATAAACATTCATTGAGAGCAAACTCTGTACTTATTACAAACATAAATACTATTAGGATTCATCTGCAACCCTGAATATTTTTCATTACGTTTAAAATTTCAATGTACCTGAAATATATTAATGATCAATGGCAAATTAAACGTAACTGCAGTAATTAAATGGATGAAGCATTTTCAAACAAAAAAGAAACTGTATCTCTCCAAGAGTCTAATTGATGAATTTATCATAAATATATATAACCGACAACAAAAATATTTTTGTCTTCTATAAAATATGTTATCTGTAGAAATTGTGCTTCATTTGATAAAATACCTTAATTAAGAGCAGTCATCAGTAATTCAGAAAACATAGGGTGTAGAAAACTCTGGATCGATGCACTGATTTTTTAATATACAATACTCACGATACATATTAATTTTAACACATTTTTATCACATATTAACACTAAAAGTGATCTGTTTGGCAACCATCCCAAGGTCCCCTTTTTCTTAACTGTCAATCAAACTCCATGAACACTTTGTAGAATTAGAAAAAAAAAAGCAGAACTGAGTTAACATTTACCATTTCCTGGCTCCTTTGACCATTAATATATGGGACTTCAGAAATGTTTTTCAGATGAATTTGTAACCAAGTATCAATATGTCTCTCTAAATAACACAATGAGGAGATTTAAATGAGCTCAGCAGGAAGATTTATTTAGGGTCTGGTAGTAGTATGCTACCTAAGTCCAAAGAAATACATATTTTATGGACTGGAATGTATCTTCCCTTAAATTGTTAAACACCAAATATGTTTTCACTTGTAGTGACTAGGGATGTAACGGTTACCGGTAAAATGGTAAACCGCGGTAAAATTTCCCACGGTAATCATTACCGTGTCTTTTTAAAATTACCGTTTTACAGTGTTTGATCACCACACAGCGTCAGCATCTCATGGTGATGCTGCTCTTTGCTTGGAAAGCCGGCATAATGTATCTGTCATCGATTAAGCGTCCTCAACCGATGTGCACATGCGCAGTTTGTATTGTTTGGCCTCTGAGTCCGAGCGGAAGTTAGAGACACAGTGAAGACTTCTGTCGAAACGGACTCTGAACTGTGGTTGAATTTTGGATTTTACAAGGATGCTGAGGAGAAACTGATAGAAGACAGTTTCCATGTCTAAACACGAAGCTGCAGTGAAAGAAAAAGACGTGCGCCATTTCAACGGCAGGAACTCTTCGAGTAAATGAACTGACAGAGCTGCAGGGAGAGAGAGAGAGAGCGAGAGAGAGAGAGAGAGAGGGAGGATTCAGTGAGCCATACCTGAGAGAATAACAGGTGACTTATCAGTAGGCTAATTCTATCCAAAAATGTATAAATCTTATAAATAACAGAATAAGTATCATTCTGGACTGTGTTCTTGCCGTGTATTAGCCGTATTTTGACTTAGATCGTCTTTTTGCGTCAAAGTTCGTGTTTTATGGATTTCATCGATCGTTATTTGGAAATATTTAGAGGAGAAAATACCGAGGAGATCTGCCAGGGAGAGGGGAGACCAGAGGAGAATCATGAAGGGGGTTAATTGCTTCAGGGACTATCGTCATTAAAAGAAAGTCCTGGACATTCTACTTTAAGCTGTATCATGGACACTAACGCTGCAGGCACACTAAACGGTGTGAGTGTATGTAAAATAGGTTAAGATTATTTTTTGTCATCTCAAAACTGTGAACATGTTCATTTACAACTGTTTATAAAGAGATTCCTGTTTGAAGTTCAAATCAGTCGTTTTCTTTTCTTGTAATCACACCGTTAATAACATAACAATGACAAATAGTTTCCAGAATTGTTTACTTTTATTTCTCACGAAAGAAGGGTAAAAAAATGTACTCAAAGGGCATTTCTTGTCACATTATTGACAAAAAATACGAAACAGAACCATTATGATTATAATATTAAAGGGGTTAAGTGATTTAAATTGTGTGTTAAAGTACTTTTCAAACATTTTGAACAAATTGCAACAATACCGTGATAATAATGATAACCGTGATAATTTTAGTCACAATAACCGTGATACAAAATTTTCATATCGTTACATCTGTAGTAGTGACATACACATACCAACATTTAAAGGCACAATATATCAAAATAAAATGAAAAAAATAATTATCTTCAGCTTGTATAAAAAAAAACTCTTCAGTTTTAAAATAAACCAAACTCTCTTCAGTCTGAATAGGAAATATCTGACTTAATTCAGCAACACTTGTATAGTAACAATATAGTTGAAATATCACAACTCAAAACCTTGTGAACTGTGTCTTTTCAATCAGCATCCATAAAATAAAAAAAAGAAAAATCAGTTCTCCTGTTCTTGGATAATCAACAGTCAATCCTCTCCACGAGGTGTATGAGTTCCCCTCTGCATTTTCTTAGTCCAAAAAAAAAATAAAAAATAAAAAATAAAACAGGATCTCCCAGCAAAAGAAATAAAATTGGGTACCCAAAAGAAAATACTATAGAGCTCTATAGATAAGTTTGTTTGATACTCAATGTTCCACAGGACGAGCTGGATGGCGGCTGGTGACAGTCCGGGAAACAGCGACCTCTCCCTGGCTCCGGTCCACCCACGCTAGCAGAGAAACAGTACAGTTGGTAGTGTGTGAAAGGCGGGTAAGACTAGCTGCAGCTCGGCATGTCTCATGCTCTCCCCCCTCAGCAGTAATCAAGGACCACGTTGTAAACGCTTATGCAGTGATTACAATATTTACCATACACAAACAAATCATTACAGTGACTCATTTGAAGTATGTTTTAGCTCTTTGCTCTGAATTAGCAATTAGCTCGCGATTAGCTCGCGGTTAGCTAGCAGTTAGCTCGCGATTAGCGTCTAACATTAAAAATACACATTTGCCCATACTTGTTTATATCTATATCAGTTAACTTTTACAACACACACAAAATCACATAACAGCAGTATATGTGCTCACCTAGCAGAGAAACAGTACAGTTGGTAGTGTGTGAAAGGCGGGTAAGACTAGCTGCAGCTCATCATGTCTCATGCTCTCCCCTCTCAGCAGTAATCAAGGACCACCCCCTGAACTCTCCTGCTTTGAAATCGCCGCTCTACAGCCGTAAAGCGGAGCTCACTGCTGTAACATTTAGAGACAGTGTGCATACTGAACTGAATAATAAACCAGCTAAATAACCACTGGGTTACAAATTCACAAACTAAGGTTCATGATAAACCAAAAACTAGGTATAAGTGTTCATCCTTAGGTAACATGAATGACTATTGTTGTCCTACTTTGTTAATTTTTTGAGCATTATTACATTTTAAAAGGAAAATAGAAAAACAAACTAACAAGGACCACAGAAATGTAAGTGGATCCTAATGCCATACCTTGTGATCTTTTTTTGTAATAAATAGTAATTTACAAACCATGGCCACAGCCATGGGGACCAAGCTGACTGTGCTGTGCAATCATAAGGAAATACTAAAAATGAGGTTACGGTGTGAAACTGCTTCTAAGTCAAGCTTCCTAGTGGCTTAATATCTTTTTATTCACACAAATATTATCACAAAGAACAAAATGTTTATGTTTGATTTCTTTTGATTCAACACAGAACTTATGTTCAGCAATGATCCAAGAACACAATGAAAAATCCCATAAGAAATTTAGTCCAAGAAACCAGCAGCGTGTTAATTGAAGTGCTTGAGAACAATAATACATCTTCATCAAACTTCCCTACAGTCTTCACCACTGTAGCATCAAATATGAGAGTGATATCCTATGGGGCGTCGAATGTAAAATTTCAATCACTGTTTAATGGGCAACATTTTTTGAAGATTTAGTGCACTTTTCTCACATTTAGCTTGTTTTTCTTTCATTTGAGACAGAAATTCATGCAAAACAGATCGTTCTTAATACTTATTAAAAATGTGTACACATGAAAGATAAATCCAAATCTACATGTTAAATCTAAATCTAAATACTAAATCTATATCTAAATGTTAAATCTAAATCTAAATCCTAAATCTATATCCAAATCTTAAATATAAATCTAAATGTTAAATCTATATCTAAATCTTAAATCTAAATCTATATCTAAATCTTAAATCTATATCTAAATCTTAAATCTATATCTAAATCTTAAATATAAATCTTAAATCTAAATCTAAATCCTAAATCTATATCCAAATCTTAAATATAAATCTAAATGTTAAATCTATATCTAAATCTTAAATCTAAATCTATATCTAAATCTTAAATCTATATCTAAATCTTAAATCTATATCTAAATCTTAAATATAAATCTTAAATCTAAATCTAAATCCTAAATCTATATCCTAATCTTAAATATAAATCTAAATGTTAAATCTATATCTAAATCTTAAATCTAAATCTATATCTAAATCTTAAATCTATATCTAAATCTTAAATGTAAATCTTAAATATAAATCTAAATCTTAAATCTATATCTAAATCTTAAATATATCTAAATCTTAAATCTATATCTAAATCTTAAATGTATATCTAAATACTAAATCTAAATCTAAATATTAAATTTAAATCTAAATCTTGAATCTATATCTAAATCTTAAATCTAAATCTTAAATATAAATATAAATATAAATATAAATCTTAAATATAAATATAAATCTTAAATATAAATCTTAAATCTATATCTAAATCTTAAATATATATCTAAATACTAAATCTAAATATTAAATCTAAATCTAAATCTTAAATCTATGTCTAAATGTTTAATCTATATCTAAATCTCCAATCTAAATCTTAATTTTAAATCGCTCGCCAAGTGTAAAGCTAAATCTCTTGAAATTATGCAAAGTAGGCAGGTCAGCGCCTGTCTTCCACACCCACCTTATTTGCTTGAGATCACGCAGCCCCGCCCACACCACCAACAGCGTCTCAGCTTGCTTCCACCATACCAGAGCGTCTGAAAGAGAGAGTGGCGTCATTGTGGGTTCAGAACGCGAGAGGGTAACGTGGTTCATGTAGCAGCTGAATAGTTCCAAACAAGGCTCGGCGGGCCATTTAAATGAACTGTAAAGCTGCGGTTTCTGGAAATTACTTGCCAATATTTACCGTTTTTTTACACTCACAGGTAGATAAAAGTATATTTCAATGTGGCACATATTCTTTACCTACGTGTAGGAACATTATTATTTCGACAAAACTTTTAAAATTGGCAATATGTCCTCTTAAAAGAACAGTAAATTAGCTGGCATTACTGTCATCGCATATAGCACTGAAACGTCAGTACATTTCGTCGTTTACAACATCAGTGATGGTGATTATTAAAATTACTGACTTGTTTTAACATTTCGGACGAAGAAAGAAGCTTGTGAGATCATTCTGAGCAGTAAAACATGTACATATGTTTCCAGAACAATGTCTATGTTGTAACTAAGCTTTAGTAACTTCATAATATATGTATGTGTGTACATATATATACACACACATTATATATACATATTATTATATCTATCTATCTATCTATCTATCTATCTATCTATCTATCTATCTATCTATATACATATATACATATATATATATGTATATATATATATATATATATATAGAGAGAGAGAGAGAGAGAGAGGAAAACAGAGAAAGATATAGATACTCCTCTATATATATATATATATATATATATATATATATACAAATATATATATATATATGTGTGTGTGTGTGTGTGTGTGTGTGTGTGTGTGTGTGTGTGTGTGTAGGACAGGAGGAAAATCAACCCACAGCATCATAATTATTTATACTTGAGTAATTTTCTAGAATTTTCAATTTAAACCAAACAAAAAAAATGGCATTTTGTCTTTTAATTCAATCCTGTTGTTTCCAGATTAACCATACAGGCCAAATGCAAAAGAGTATTCACCAAGAATGTAACAAGAAGCAGACAAGTGTTCAATAACTGTGTAGGCACCCAGTAGGTGACAGTGGGTGTTTTACATGACACTCTGATTTTAAAAAGAAAAAAAAGAAAAATGAAAATCAGGAATTATTAATAACAACTTACAAAGTAATTATAAAGTTAATGTTAAACTAAATTTAAATATTGCCAGACTATCTTCAGTGCTGATGTGAAGCCTTTTGTTGCATCCAGTCTTCTAAGAGAGAAGTAAAGGCTGACTGTCTTCTTTGGAACACAAGGTCAAAATAAGTCTAGTCAATAAATGATCAACACAAATCAAGATTTAACAGTTTAATGATAATGGTAAACTTTATTTGTACAACACTTTTAAAAACAGAAGTTTACAAACTGCTTTGACAACAGACAGGAACACAAGACAGCAAAACACAAGAGATTGGCACAGGAAACAACCAACCAAAATAGGTAAAGTTTAGTGGTAATATGGAAAAAGCACTGAGGAAAAAACTTAATTGAACTATGAATACACACATTTGTTAGATACTGTAAAGTCACAATGCGTGGTGGATGTTGTCACCAGGGTCTCGGACAGGCAGAGTGGATGTGGATGGCTGTAGAGAAGCCAAACTCTTCATGATCTCCCACAACTGAAACCATAAAATCACTTTATTTTACAAGCTGTAGTGTCTGTTTCAATAACCATGGACTGTCCAGGGGCAGGGCCTCATCAGTGACAAATGTCCCATATAACAAAATATCTGCCCTTTAAGGTCTCACTATCTGCTCTATAGAGACAAGATATCACAAATTCTGCTGGCAAAACTGCAATCCATCAGCTCTGACAGAGGTTGATGATGGTGTTTCTATCCAACTCAACACATTAGTAGTCTATACCTGGATCAAATGTGCTTGTTTTGGTGGATTTTAAATTGTCATCGTTGCAAAATAGACTGCAACATATCTTGATGCATCATGATATCAAATCTAACTGAACAGCTAACAAGATATTTTTGATACAATTGTGAGACCAGTAAAGATTCACAGCCTTGTATCTTATTGTGTGTCTAACAGTAGAGAAAAACATGTATGCTCATTCTCTGTAATGTAAAAAAATAGCATGGACACCTTCTCTGCTTAAAGACCTGTTTATTTAAGAAGTTGTTGCTGTTTTCTCAAATACTCAATTATCTACTGTATGATCCCGTTTAAGTTCTCAAGTTCTGCTGACCTGAAAAATAAATATTGTGTTAATACCAGTCCATTCTTCTTTCTTTATGTTGTTCGTTCTTGTTCTCAGTGTCTCGAGTACAAGAGACTGACAAGTCCGTTTGAGAAGCAGGCCAAAGGGGAACACGCTCGGCCTCCTCTTCCTCTCCACAGGAGATGGCTGGCCACACCATTATTAAACTTGTCTTCATACTTAACTTTTTGTATTTTCAATACTGTGTAAGTCTTCTTGGGCAATAGCTTCCATGTGAAGGGCAGGTGAAGCCTCTAGCTGCCAGGTGAACACAGAGAAGCTGCAAAAGACAACACATTTAAGGTAAAGTTAGACTGCTACTTCGTCTTAAGCCAATTAACAGCTTAACAAGGTATAACTTAGGATATATAACCTTATACTTAGCATTTAAATAAACTTGAATAGCAACAAATTATAACTACTATTATCAAAATGGCTGGCTTACATTTAAAGTGTACATATTTTGCCAAAACAAACTTCAAAAAGCAATCATCAATATCAGTTATTTTCAGCATCATCCACTTACCTCTTCTGAGGCATAGTGTGGGGTTGTGAGTAAATATTAATCTATTTACATAACTGTAATGTACACAAGATTAAGTTGGGGACAGTTACTTATAATACAGGCATGGAAGACTGAATATAAGAAATAGCTGCAGGGCAAATGTTGTTTATTACCCGAGTTTTGCGTCGATGTATCTTAAACAGGTGGAAAATCTCGTTTATTACACACAATAATGACCAGTCATTAATAAAAGTTATCTTTGACATGTCAGAAGTCATACTTGGTGATGAAAATTGCTGAATAACCACGAACACTCATTAAAATAAGAAGCTTACACTTCGTTTCAGACAAAACAATCATGGTTTTATAAGATTATTAGCCCCCATTGTTGAAATGACAGTACATTAGCTGGTTATCATCCTTACTTTAATAACACTTTTAGTTGACAACAAAAATTCCAGCAATATCCCACTATCTAAGTTGGTGGGGGGTAATAGCTCAGCGTTAGCATTAGCCACGAAGCTTTGCTAACGTAGCGTTAGAAGTTATATTTTGCTTGAAATTGACGCGCAAACACGCTTTAAACTACATCGTTAAGTTGATTCAAGTGTGCTTGTAAAGTAGTCAATAGTTGCACGCCAACTGTAGCCTCCTACCTGAAAGATGACCTTTGAAAAACACAAGAAACATACCTTCCCCATAAGAGTCCTCGGTCGCTTTGTTTGGAACTACTGAGAGTCCCCATGAGCCGCCATTGCTGTCAAATAATTGGTCCATTGGCGTCTACGGAGATGACGCCACTCTCTCTTTCAAGCGCTCTGGACTAAGGTGGGTGTGGAAGACAGGCGCTGACCTGCCTACTTTGCATAATTTCAAGAAATTTAGCTTTACACTTGGCGAGCGATTTAAAATTAAGATTTAGATTTAAGATTTAGATATAGATTCAACATTTAGATTTAGATTTAATATTTAGATAAAGATTAAACATTTAGATATAGATTTAAGATTTAGATTTATATTTAAGATTTAGATATAGATTTAACATTTAGATTTATATTTAAGATTTAGATATAGATTCAAGATTTATATTTATATTTAAGATTTAGATATAGATTTAAGATTTATATTTATATTTAAGATTTAGATTTATATTTAAGATTTAGATATAGATTTAAGATTTATATTTATATTTAAGATTTAGATATAGATTTAACATTTAGATATAGATTTAACATTTAGATATAGATTTAACATTTAGATATAGATTTAAGATTTATATTTATATTTAAGATTTAGATATAGATTTAAGATTTAGATTTAGTATTTAGATTTAGAAGTACTAAGAACGATCTGTTTTGCATGAATTTCTGTCTCAAATGAAAGAAAAACAAGCTAAATGTGAGAAAAGTGCACTAAATCTTTAAAAAATGTTGCCCATTAAACAGTGATTGAAATTTTACATTTGGCGCCCCATAATATCCTGCACAACGGGGAGGACTATCAGTCAAAACTTCTGCTGAAGAAGCAGATTTTCCTCCCTTCTCATCGATTTCCTTTTGTCAGTTTGCAAAAACAGTAGATTATTACAGAGTCGATGTATTTTTGTAGGTTCAATGCAGAAATTCTCCAAAGGTTTTCTCAACTTAAAGCCTCTGTTTATTTTTTTTTCATGAAAGTTCATGAAACTTGCATGTTTTTCTTTTTGTGATAATCTTGACCATCTTTTCTAGTATTTTAGTATCAAGACAGATCTTGATTATCATAACACTTCAACATGGCAGTTCGACTTAGAGGCAGCTATAATTTCTCCAACATGTAACAATATGCTTTAAACTTCATGATCAGGAATTTCTTTATGATCAAATGCCCAGATCAAGGTGGTCCTCATGGTTTTGTCAAAGGTGTGTAAATCTTTTTAAACTAAACAATGATCAAAATGCAGGGATCAGGGTCCCCGGACAGTCTGTTAGTCCTTCTTAGCAGTTTGTAAGCAACCATTATTTTAAACACAACAATTAATTTAACCTCAAAAGCTGGCAGCATCAGATGCATTGTATTCGTGAGCCTTATTTCAGGAAGTTGTTCTAGGCTCTTTGGTTTCCATTCGTATTCTCCGTCTCTTCAGTTTGTCATCAGTTTTCCTCCTGCAGCCACGTCCAGGGAGGTTGGCTACAGTCCTGTGGACCTTAAACTTCTGAATAATCTGTGCAGCTGTAGTCACAGGAACATCAAGCTGCTTGGAGATGGTCTTATTGCCTTTACCTTTAACATGCTTGTCTATAATTTTATTTCTAATCTCCTGAGACAGCTCTCTCCTTAGCTTTCTGTGGTCCATGTTCAGTGTGGTACACACCATGATACCAAACAGCACAGTGACCACTTTTCAGCCTTTAAATAGGCAGACTGACTGATTACAAGCTTGGAGACACCTGTGATGATAATTACAGGACACATTATTCTTAGTCACATTATTCTCAGTCTTTTCTTGGGGTGACATTATTTTTGTCTTGCCCCGTTTCATAAGTTTATTTTTTTAAATAATTATTTTTGACAATGGTTCAAAAGCAATGCCTGATTTTCGTTAGCTTATTTTCAGTAATTTATTTATTTATTATCACTTTTGTCAGATTCAAATTATTTCTGTGACCAGACTTACTCCAACAATTTTGGTAACCTGTGTATGCATATATCTGTTGACTGTACACATATATATAAAGTCCACAGATATTTACCTTAGAATTTGATCAGTATTGACAGATATGTACTTTTTGGCTGACATTTAAATTTATCCATACAAAGTGGCCATATTAATGCATATTAAATGCACCCTTAAATTGTTACCTCTGCCAAGGAGGTTATGTTTTTGGGAGAGGTTGTCCGTCTGTGAAGAAAATAACTCAAAAAGTTATGGATGGATTTGGATGGAATTTTCAGGAAATGTTCAGCATGGGAAAAGGAAGAACTGTTTCGATTTAGGTGTTGATCCTCGTGGCTCGGGACGCGGAGGAGGTCTCGCGATAATTTACCGCGAGAAGTGGAAGGTCCTCCCGGTTTCTGTGCCCCCCCTCTCCTCATTCGAGTGCCTTGTCTGTCAAATCCCTGGACCCACCCCCACAGTCATTGCCACCATCTACCGTCCCCCCAAACCTCACAGTGAATTTTTAAATGAATTCTCCTCCCTCCTTACCCACCTGTCCACTCTCTCACCCAATGTTATTCTGACTGGAGATTTCAATATTCACATGGACAACACTGCTCTCACCATCACCACGGACTTTTTATCACTTCTGGACAGCTTTGATTTCCAACATTTTGCAGACTTCTCCACACACACAAAAGGACATACAATAGATTTAATATGTTGCTCAGGTCTCACCCCCTCCAACTGTTCTGCCGACAAACTTCACATCACAGACCACTTCCTCCTCTCATTTAATGTCACCCTCAAGCTCTCCATCTCCAAAACTCCGCGTATCATCTCATTCTGCAACATTAAGGACATCAATATGGACTCCCTCTCCACCAGCATCACCACCCTGACTCCGGACCCCACTTCCACCCCCGATGATCTCGTCACTCAGTATAATAACGGACTCCTTAACATCCTCAACACACTTGCTCCCATAAAATCCCGCCCTGTCTTCTTCACTCGGTCTGCTCCCTGGTTCACCCCCCACCTCCGTTCCTTAAAATCCAAAAACCGACAGCTTGAAAGACTCTTCAGGAAAACCGGTCTCACCATCCACAAGGACATATACTTAGCTCAGTTATCTCACTACAAGGACTCCATTTCTCATGCAAAATCCCACTACTACTCTGGTCTCATCTCCTCCTCTGCCAACAACTCCAGGACTCTCTTTTCCGTTTATAACAAAATCATCCAACCCCCGGACTCCCTGCCCCCCCACATGTACTCCTCTGACACCTGTGACTCCCTCCTTCGGTTTTTCAATGACAAGATCAACACTATTCACCTGCACTTGGGCTCCACTTCCTCACCACTCACCTTTTCTGAACTCCCCCCTCCTCGTCAACCATTCTCCACCTTTGAACTCCCTCATCCCTCAGTAATCTCAGACCTTATAGCTAATTCCAAACCATCAACCTGCCAGCTGGACCCCCTCCCCACTCCTCTGGTCAAATTCTGCCTCCCCTCTCTGCTCCCCTTCATCTCCACCATTATCCACTCCTCACTAACCACTGGAACTGTTCCCACCCCCTTCAAAACCGCAGTTGTCAGCCCCATCCTGAAAAAACCTGGATCAGACCCCAATGATTTCAATAACCTCCGCCCCATTTCTCACCTCCCCTTCATCTCCAAAGTTCTTGAAAAAACTGTTGCCTCTCATATCCACTCCCATCTCACCCATAACAGCCTCTATGAACAGTTCCAGTCTGGCTTCCGTCCCCTCCACAGCACAGAAAAGGCCCTCATCAAGATCACCAATGACCTCCTCATTGCAGCTGACTCCGGTTTAATCTCCATCCTCATCCTCCTCGATCTGAGTGCGGCCTTCGACACTATTTCTCACCCCATCCTCCTCCATAGACTCTCCTCCATAGGCATCACCCACACCCCTCTTCACTGGTTCCACTCCTACCTCACAGGCCGCACTCAGTTCATCCAACTCAAGTCCTTCACCTCACAGCCCTCCCCCGTCACTTCAGGTGTGCCCCAGGGTTCCGTCCTGGGGCCCCTCCTCTTCATTGTATATCTACTTCCACTTGGCAATATTTTCCGTAAATTTGGTATCCACTTTCACTGCTTCGCGGATGACACCCAGCTCTACCTATCCAGTAAACCCGACGCCTCTCTTCCACCTTCCTCCCTCACCCACTGCCTCTCAGAAATCAAACTCCGGTTCACCTCCAACTTCCTCAAACTTAACTCAGATAAACAGAACTCCTCCTGGTCGGTACAAAATCCAATTTATCCAAAGTTGACAGTTTCTCCCTCACCATAGACAACTCCACAGTGTCCCCCTCCCCGCAGGTTAAGAGTCTGGGTGTCATCCTCGATAGCTCTCTGTCTTTTCATTCTCATATCAATAACATCACCCGGTCTGCATACTTCCATCTACGTAATATTAACCGTCTCCGCCCCTCCCTCACCTCTCACACCACGGCCATCCTGGTCCATAGCCTCGTCACCTCCCGGATCGATTATTGCAACTCACTCCTCTTTGGTGCCCCCCACAAATCCCTCCATAAACTTCAAATGGTTCAAAACTCTGCAGCTCGGATCATCACCAGAACCCCCTCCTTTCATCACATCACCCCCGTCCTCCAGCAGCTTCACTGGCTCCCCACGAAGTTCAGAATTCATTTCAAAATCCTGCTGTTCACTTTCAAGGCCATCCACAACCTCGCCCCCCCCTACCTGTCTGATCTCCTCCACATCACCACCCCCTCTCGCTCCCTCAGGTCGTCCTCTTCCCTCCATCTCTCTGTGCCCTCTGCCCGGCTCAGCACCATGGGTAGCAGAGCTTTCAGCCGCTCTGCTCCGAAACTCTGGAACTCTCTCCCCCCGGACCTCAGAAACATGGACTCCCTTCCCCACTTCAAATCAAAACTCAAAACCCATCTGTTCCAAACTGCATATTCCCTTTAATTTTCCACCGTCATTTAACTGTGCCTCTCTTGTATGTTGTTTTTATTTATTTTATTGTGATTTTAATGCACTGTTTTTATGATGTAAAGTGTCCTTGAGTGCTTAGAAAGGCGCTTTTAAATAAAATGTATTATTATTATTATTATTATTGATCCGGATCAGAGTCTGGATCCACCATGACGAAAAATGCCATTTTTGTGAATAACTACTGAACTAAAATAGATATCATTATGAAACCAGCTGCTAATGGTATGTTTTCATGGTTGAGGAATCTAAAAATTCAGATGAAATAAAGGTAGGACTAAACGTTATGGTAAAAATCACAATATGGGAGAGGACTGTGGTGCTGGCGGAGTTCTGCTTGTCTAGTTTTTCTAGTTTTCTAGTTTTAAATCAATCCTTAAAAGCCTCCCATAGACTGGTGTTGAAAATTAGCACAATGCCAGTAACACTGACAGCAGTGCATTTGGGACCCTTATATATTCAGATATCACAGCATCAGTGTTACTGTGTCTATGTCAAATAATCAATAAATAGATTAAAAATGTCCACTTTGGTAAATAAAGTTTCATGTGTTAAAGAATAATGTGTTTTTCTGCCTCCACATCTTTGTCTAATACATAAACTGTCACCATTAAAAGAATTGGCCATTTCAGCTAAAATCAGGGTTGGTTGTCATGGAAAACTAGCATGAATTTTGAATGTATCTCACAGAGAGAGTCTCTGTGGAATCAGAACATTATTCCCTGAAGGATTTTGCTATAAACTGAGAATGAAGTTGCCAGGTGGCCATAATACTGCTATTCCTACATTGCTGCTTATAACACTGCAGCACAGTGAGTTAACTTGTCAGCCTGTTTGAGCACTTAGCTGGGTCAGTTATGTTTTTATTGTGAAAACAGCTCCAGGAGTCGACTGTGAGTAAGCAAAGACAGACTCTTTCAGGTGATCAGGAGTTTTAAACATGGTTCGATGGTTTTCATAAGCACTCAAAAGGCTCAGCAAAAGGGAGAAGGCATACTTCTAAAGGAGGAACAATCAGGGAGAGCTAACAACCTGCTAATATATATATATATATATATATATATATATATATATATATATATATATATATATATGTATATATATATATATATATATATATATATATATATATACAGTATATGTCTGTTTGAGCAGCAGCATGTCTGAGTTTTGTCTGCCAGGTAACACATGATGATGTGATGATGTCATCATGTTCCTGGTTTTTAGAGCGCGTTCAGTCAGTGTTTGTCAGAATTTGTGGAGTCCACAGAGGAACATGGCTTCAACTTTTCTCAGCATCTGCCTCCTCCTCATCAGCCTCTGCTGCACAGGTAGGATAAATACACAAATAATCAATACAACAAATAATAGATACAAAAGAAAATCAATGCACCCATAAATACTTACATAAAAGATATACACACTGCGATTAATACACAAATAATCAATGCACATGACAAGTACTACACACACCAATAATCAAGACCCACATAATATTCATTACACACACACACACACACACACACTGATCAGTTTAATATCTGTCACTCAGTCACTGGACATTAATTAATAATGTATGTGTGTGTTTCTCTTCAGATGGACATATGGAATATTACATTATGCGTTGTGAGTTTAACTCGACTAAACTGAATGACATGGAGTTCATATACTCTGTCTACTATAACAAAGCGGAGTATGCGAGGTTCAGCAGCAGTGTGGGGAAGTTTGTTGGATACACTGAGTACGGTTTGAAACAGGCAGAATACTGGAACAACGACACTGCAGAGCTGAACAGTTGGAGAGCTCAGAAGGTCACATACTGCCAACCCGGCATCAGAATCTGGTACTCAAACATGCTGTCTAAATCAGGTGAGTGTCTGTGACATCACACATCACATCAGCATGGTATTTGTCATTTATGAACAACAAGCTTTACAATTAATTTATTTAATGTTTATTTAAATCAGGAATTTAATGATCAGGGTTTTTATTTACCTGCTTGGATCAAAACTGTGGACACTCTTATTACCTCCGCAAAGGAGATTATCCTTTCGAGAGAGTTTGTCTGTCTGTCTGACTGTGAACAAAATAACTCAAGAAGTTATGGATGGATTGGATGAAATATTAAGGAAATGTTCAGCTCGGGGAAAGCAGTCGGATACCTGTCTGGCCGCCATGACGAAAAAATTAGACTTTTGTGAATAACTACTGAAATAAAGTAGAAATTATTATTAATCCAGTTGCTAATGGTACGTTTTCATGGTCAAGGAATATAAAGATTTACATGAAATAAAGGTAGGAGTAATTTTTATGGTGAAAATCAAAATTTTGGAGAGGACTGTGGTGCTGGCGGAGGTCTGCGCTCTCTGAGTGCTTTTCTAGTTTTTTATATTTAATCTTCCTTAAATTAAATAACAGGAGCAAACAAAAGGCTGTCATAGGAAAATGTTTATATCATTAATATTTACAGCATTTAATTTATATATTTAAACACAAATGCAACCAGTTCTGCCTCATTTTATGAGACAAACACAGTTTGAGTTTGGTTTTCAGTGTGTTGCAGTAACAGAGTAATCTAAATAAAGGTTTTTGCTTGTTGAATTGAATAATGCCTCATTGAACAGCCTGACAAATTAACCTACCATGCTTTTCCTGACTGTTTGTGTTCGTTATTTGTGGTTTGATTATTATATGTTAATGCTAGCAGCATGGACTTTATAGTGGAGGATTATTTTTGATGGAAATGCAAAATGTTAAGATCAGAGCTTTTTCAAGGTCTCTAGTTAGCTCTGGGATACATTTGTGTACACCCAGTATCGTCATGAAAACAATGTCACAGTTAAAACCCATTTAAACTTGATTTTTGATCCCACAGTCATTGCAGCAAAAATATGCACTCAGTCATTTAACTTTTCATTGTGGATTTTTGTCTCACAATTAAAGTTTTCTTTCTTTTCAGTGTCACAGATCTTGTCCTTTCACCACAAATGAAACCATTTTCTCAAAGAAAATCATGTTTTTTAAAACTTATTTAAACTTATTTTCTGTTTTTGCACTGTTCTTTTGTTATAGAGGTGATATGACTTTTAAAGGCTGAAAGGGGTTTTGTGTTGTCTATGTCTCAGCATGGTATAGAAAAAAGGGCGTGTGTGTTTGTGTGTGTGTGTGTATGTGTGCATTGGTGGGGCCTGGGGAGGTCTGACAACAGTTTCATGAGAAAGACATCATATATTGCAGGCATATGTTACAATTGCACCTTTTTGTTTCTCATGAACAGATGTCACATCATTATCTGACCAAATTCACACACATACACTTTTACAAACTCTAATTTTGTTCTGTTTAAAGTTTGACTGATTTGCTGTTATGGAAAAAATACTTAAGATAGAATATTCCTTAATACACAGTATTTTGTAAAAAATATTTCTCACATCTGCATTCTTTCTAGAATAATGGGAAGTACAGAAAAAGAGGTTACTTTTACAACGCAAAAATCAATTTTTAAGTGTAGTGTAGTGTGAGGTAATTTCTTGAATACATAAATGTATTATGTTGTCAAACAGGTATCTATATAAAAATGTTTATGGTCACCTCCTGAGTTGGTCAAATAATTCATCAGGTCAGAACTTCTAAATAATTATTTCTAAAAAATATAGCCTAATGGCCATTTCTGTACAGCAAGCATTTATGTATACAATGGAGCTCAGTGTGAGTTTTTTTTTTCTGTCTCGCTTAACCATTATATTTGTAATTGTTACTCAGCATTAACAGGAACAAGGCGTTAATAACACTATGTACATAAATAAAAATGTGAAATTAAGGGACTTTTAACATCGTTTTTCATTAAAAATATTGCTTGTTTTGAACTTTTCAAACTGGCATTTACAAAAAGTTATTGAAATTGATATTTTCTAAAAATCTCTTTTACAAGAGAGACCTGCTACAGTGTCACAAACTTAAAATAAACGTTTAAAACATTAGCAGCACACAACTCTCAAATGTATGGTCAGACCTAAAGTAAGTCTAATAAATTACATAAAATAAACATGATTGTTTTTTAATCAGTGTTTTTAATTGCAATTTCTGTACAGCAACCATTTGAGGGACCTTGGTCAGACTTTTTAGGAAGGGTTAAAAAAGTGTATTTTAAAAGATAAAAGAAATCAAGTATCATAATGTAAATATTGATATTTTCCAAACACATTACTAATATATTTCTGACAGTACCATGTGGGCTAATTTAATGTCAGGAGTGGAATGTAGCAGACTGAACAGTTTCTGTTAAATTATCGAAGTAAAGAAGACTTTCTCAAAAGTAAAAAAAATGTCAAGAATTTTTTTAAAACTTGGTTCAACTCAATTTCAATCCAAATATATTTTTAAAAAACATGTTATTACACTGATCTCTGTCACAATCTGCTGGACAAACTTTGTTACTCTAAACTTCACTCTATGAGGAGCTGGGTGTTTCTGTGATTGATCATATCTTAATAATTCTAATAAAAATAGTATGGTAAATGAAAAGGCAAACATGCCACTTTGGAAGAGCTGTTTGAATGTTCCTCGTAAATGTTGTCTAGCCTTTTCTTTTTAGTTAGTTATAAAATCATAACCTGACATGCCAGAAAGCAGTTCCATAAATCCACCACAGAAATATTTCACTTGTCCGAGACATGCAGGATTTCAGATGATAAATCAGGCAGGTCTGTCAGCTCTGCAAGGCTAATAACGCAGAACTGAGACTGACAAAACAAACAGAAAAACAAAATCAAATTTAACATTAATTCTTGTTTTGTTTGTTCTAAATCAGGCCCAATTTATATTAAAATTCAACTCAAATTAAAAAATAATCATAACCCCCATTTATGATAAAACTGAGTGCTGCAGTTAAAATGGGCAGCAAACTTTTCATATTTCACATTTTTAGATTAAAAACAGTTAAAAGAGGACACTTAATGTGTTACTGTCAAAAAAGATATCTTAACCTGTGTAGCAGGTTAAAGTTCAGAATATGATTTCTGTAAACTGTCTTTAATTCTCAGAGTTTTAAATCTTTACTGAACTTTTTTGATTTTTAAATATTTAAATAGTTCAGAGAAAATAAAGCATAAATCCTCATTTATGATTAAACTGAGTGCTGCAGCTAAACATGACCTGTTCATAGAAGTTTCTGTTTTTGTACATTTTGATTAAAACTTTTCATAATTCAATATTTAGACTATAAACAGTTTAAAAGATGATACTTCATATTTTTTATATCTTTCCTGAAAATTTATGATTTTCAAACGTTGAAACAGCTCAGAGTCCAACCTGATGTCCTGGTTAACTCTAAAATAAAATGAACATCTGTGTGTGTGTGTGCTGCAGTGGAGCCATACGTCAGACTTCATGCTGAGACGCCCTCTGCTGGTGGACATCCGGCCATGTTGGTGTGCAGCATTTACGACTTCTACCCCAAACAGATCCAAGTGTTCTGGCTCAGAGACGGAAAGAAAGTCACCTCTGATGTCACCTCCACTGATGAGATGGCAGACGGGGACTGGTACTACCAGATCCACTCACATCTGGAGTACACACCCAGGTGAGTCCACCTGCACCAACATCAGGACCTGGTACAGACACAGGTCCAACTACAGATCCGGTAGCAGGTTTAGAAGAGCAGGTCCACTACAGCTGGATGATCTGGTCCAGGCTCAATGACAGGTCCACCTACAGGTCCAAGTCAATCCAGGACCAGATAGGCTCAGGTCAAGTCTCAGCTCTATGTTTAGAATCCAAACCCTTCTGACCAAGTCCAACTACAACTCAAGGTTCTGGTCCAGTCTAGGGGGCAACTCAGGCTGAAGATCCAGGTCTAGTTCAAGTCAAAGGTGGAGGTCCAGATTGAGGATGAGCTTTAGATCCAGGTCCCTATAATGGAGCTTTATTTAGTCACTGGATCAAACCGACTCTTGTTTTAATGACACATCAGAAGAAAATGGATCTATGGTCAGGTCAGGTTTAGTCTGGTCCAGCTGGGTTAGATTCAGGTCCTGTTGGGGCCCTCTGTGGATTCATGTCCAAATGTAGATCCAGATCCAGATCCAGGTGTTCAGAGAGACTGAGCCCAGGATGTGTCTTTTAACAGGTCTGGAGAGAAGATCCAGTGTGTGGTGGAGCACAAAAGCCTGCAGAAGCCTCTGTACACGGACTGGGGTAAATACCTGTCTGTCTGTTCACACATCATTAATACTCACTCATGCTTTTTTTTTCTTTATTCCAACAGTCATTGATAAAACAGTTACAAAAATAGAAGATTCCTAGTACCTGTACCTTTCCCTTGACTGTTCAATCACCCTGCAGATATCTGCTTTAAGGTTCACTATTGAAAATGTGATTTCTAATCTCAATGGGTTTATTTTCCTTGTAAAGAGAAGTAAAAATATATATAAAAAAGATAAATAAATAAATAAATATATAGGTTATGATGTCTTTCAATAACTCCGCTATAAGGAAAGTAACTACAGTCTCAAGGGAACCACGTACAAAAGTTTTACTGCAGTAAAACAAACCCTTATAAAATGACAAATCTAAAGATGACACACATTTTTATTTTTAACTTTTTATGTATTAATATGTTGCAATTATTTTCTGGATATTACTGGATATTAATTAAATTAATTAATATTCATTTTATAACCAGTTTTGCTCTCGTCTATTAAAGGGGCACCATCCTTTTTATACAAAAAAGGCAAAATTAACTAAATTAGCTGATTTATTAATTATGTCATATAAATTAGATAAATCAATTAAGTCAAACTTCAGTTGTTTAATCAATCTCAAGTCTAAAGACAGAACTCTCATGCAGTGATGTCAATCTTCCAAATAGAATACCAACAGACAGAACTTTAAATATAAGGGTGATTTATTAAAATGAATATATAAGACAAAATAAAATAAAATAAACACTTAAGAAGGAACAAATGTCAGAGTTATACTGATCAATGATGCTGTCAATCAGGAAAGAAGATATGAACCCTCAAGGAACATTTAAGTATATGGAGTGGTTATAGAGGATTAATTTCTGAATTAACCTTCTTGTAAAAGGTCAAATCAAGGGGAAATTATTAGAGAATTGAACCAAGACACACTCAAGCCCATCTGAAAGAAGATAGAACTGCCTCTTACGAAGTGTCGTCTGGATTGGGCCTCATCTGGTCCGAGCTACTGGAGAATCTGAAGGACTGTTCTGGTTCTGGGTGTTGTCCCAGAGGGTTGGTCCACACTCTGCCCAGCACAATGGATCCAGTGGAGGATGTTCCGCTGTGAGCAGGTCTGTCCCAGGTTTCCCGGGAGAGAAGTCTTAGATTGGACTGGCAGGTTCTGTTCAAGGTGAAGCTGGAGCTTGGGCGTTGGTGTCTCGATTGTATAAAAAGTTGATTTTTAACTAATTCCAAAAATCAAGAATTCATTGGCCAAACGAATACTATTCTGAAATTAATAAGAAAAAGTCCATGTGCTATGAAGTAAATCTTTGAAGTCTTTTATAGCTTACTGGCTTTTATCGGCGGGCATGTCACAAAAACTTAGACAAAAGAATTAAGGAAAAATATGTGGAGCCGAAAGTCACAGGAGTGGTGACGAAGAAGAGGAAATAGCAGGAAAAAGAGAGAAGCGAGAGAGACAAGAGGACAAGAGGACAAGAGAACGCAACATGTGTCTACCTCTGGTTTTACTACTCGCAGGGGGAGGGCTTTTGGATGAGTTAACAACACTTTATCAACTAATACTTGGCCAGAATTAAGTTGTATTTTGATTAAACATCCAATATAAGCACTCCAACTGGATAGGAAATCTCATGGTGATCAATTTGATACCAAATACTATATATCTGAAGTATAAGAAAGAATTAAACAATTCAAATCCTATTAAACAGTCAATTAAAAACACTAGAGGTGGTTAACTTAAGATATATCAGTCAACATGTCTTTGGGATGTTATGTTACTAAACTTAAGGTGTAGCAATCCTATTATTAAGCATTCTTTCATAAAACAGAGTGATGATAATGCAGAGTACGGGCACATTCCTGGAGACGAAAGATCTTTTCTCAATCTGTCAGACTTTCACAGATATACAAACTTTTTGTATCTTAGGCATTTTTAGAGCTAAAAACACACAAGTCACATCATTAGAAGGCAAGGCAAGTTTATTTATAGAGCACAATTCATACACAAGGCAATTCAAAGTGCTTTACAAAACAAGAAAAATGCATTAAAATCACAGTACAAAATAGAGTGAACATTAATCATTGTAAAATCACTTTAAAAAATCAAAATACAAAATAAAATCAACAATCATTATAAAGTAAATGTAAAATGAAGAGTGCAGATCAGATCCTTTCAGTCATATGCACAGTTAAACAGCTGTTTTGAGCCTAGATTTGAACATTGTCAGAGTAGAGGCCTGTCTCACATCTTCAGAAAGACTGTTCCAGATTTTAGCTGCATAAAACTGAACCCTGATTCTCCATGTTTAGTCCTGACTCTGGGCCCCAGCAGAAGGCCGGCCCCTGAGGTCCTCAGAGTCCGTGGAGGTTCATATGGCACTAACATGTCAGAGATGTACTTTGGTGCTAGACCATGGAGAGATTTGTACACAAGCAGAGCTGCTTTAAAGTCTATTCTCTGAGCCACAGGAAGCCAGTGTAGGGACCTGAGCACAGGACTAATGTGCTCGTACTTCCTGGTTCTGGTCAGGACCCGAGCAGCAGCATTCTGGATGTACTGCAGCTGTCTTATGGCTCGTTTGGAGAGGCCGGTGAGCAGGCCGTTACAGTAATCTAACCTACTAGAGACAAATGCATGGATAAGTATCTCTAGGTCAGCTTTAGACACTATACCTCTGATTTTGGCGATGTTTTTTAGATGGTAAAAGGCTGCTGATGTTATTGATTTTATATTGCTGTTAAAGTTCAAGTCTGAGTCCATTATGACCCCGAGATTTCTAACCTGATTTGTAGGTTTTAGAGAGAGAGACTGGAGGTGACTAACCCTAACCCCTGACAAAGCATTTGTCATGACAGGACAAAACATCACATTGTTAGGAGTGTCCCTTGATTCATTTAGAGAGTTTTAAAAGGTTTGTGGTTTTCTGTGCTAGACAGAGACCACATCTGGAGTGGATGAGGGACCCAGGATGGCCAAGAAGGTCAAAGGTCAACTTAGATGTCACCTAAGAATTGTTTATGACTTTGGAACGGACGGTCCTCGGACACATTATCAGGTCTCAGCCAATCAGAAGTAAACACATCAGATGCCTATGTCTTCTTGTTGTAGTCATCAGGAGAAAAACACAGGCTTCATGGCGCCACAAGCCTCTTGAAGATTAAGGTGTAGTCATGGTGTAGGGAGGCACAGCCATGGAAGACTGAGAGGTTTTGAAGACCTTTTCTGTTCTTTCAGAGTTTCCTTAAAGTTCATCAGTTTGATATCACTACAAATATGTCAATTTTTGTAATCGCAGATTATAAAAAATGTGTTCTTTAAATTTTAGTGGAACCTTCACTTTCATTGTATACATCAGTTGAAAATCCTTTAGCAAACAACACAATATCTTAAACATTTAATTGTTAACAAAATAAATGATAAATGACTTAATCTCATCAGCTGAGCTGGAATTGAAGCAGAAACAATGTTTGGACCAAATGAAAAAAGTTCATGTAAATATATTTCTGATAATAGTTATATTTTTTCAATCTTAAAAAGATAATGATAGTAATGACAAAAATAACAATAGCAAAAACAATAATGGTAATAATAAAAATAAATGATTTTAGGGAACATTTTGAGATTAATCTAATAAAAAATTAATCATATATATATATATATATATATATATTAAAAACCTATAAAAGGTTTCAAGACGTTTCAATAAAGAGCACTGGAACTTTAGTCTGAACACCTCTTTAAAACACCTTTTAATGTATTAATGTGTTAATATTTATGACTGTAGATGAAAAACAGTTCACTGATTAACTTTCACTTTTTTTTTTTAACTGATGTACCTTGGTATAAAATCGATAAGCATAGGATATAGATATACTGAATAAACATTTGAATGTATTAATCGTATTTTGCATCACTATTATGAATCTAAATCCTAATGAGCCGAGCGGAGATTGTCTGAAGTTCAATGCTGGAAAACAGTAAAAGTAAACTTCTTCAAAGTTGAACTGTGCTTTGTTTTGGGAAGTTAAGCTTATGGTAAATCAAGGTACTAAAAATATATAAAAGCTTTTATTTAAAATGTATCTATTTTTTTAACCAAATGTGATTCATTTCATACTCAAGCTTCAGCTTTTGGGGTTTCTCCACCTCTTGTTTCTGTTTCTGTTCTCAGTTTAGGACATGTTCTGTGAGGGGCAATGAAATATTTTACTAAATGACTTAAGAAACAATCTCTTGGTAGTTTACCACTAGAGGCATTCAAGTTAATTTTCTCAGAATGGATCATTTCTGGACAGTTTTTATTTATACAGACAATTACATGGACATTCAAAGTATTACCTCTGTGTGAAACGTCAATGTAAGCATATTATTTTTAGTAAATGATCAAATAAACATTGTTTTTCTATATCACAAAGACAATGTCTTTCCCCTCTGTCCCCAGATCCGTCCATGCCAGAGTCTGAGACGAGTAAGATCGCCATTGGAGCATCTGGACTGACCCTGGGTATCATCTTATCTCTGGCCGGGTTCATCTACTACAAGAGCAAGACTCGACGTGCATCAGGTAAACCAGTCTAAACCAGTTTAAACCAGTTTAACTTTTAAAACATTAACACTGTGAAGTTTTCAAAATCGTTGATACTTGAACACTTTGTATGCATCTTAAAGGTACAATGTGTATTATTAAATGCTATCTAAAATAACAGACGGTAAAAAATGGAATAGATTACTTAAAATTATATTTAAAGTAGTTTCTAATCAGCCTTAAATAATTAATGTTTTGTTTTCGTTACCTTAGAATAAGTCATTTATATCTACATAGGAGCGGGTCCTCTCTTATGGTGGCATCCATCTTGCGTTGCCATCTTTTCTACCGTAACTCAGAACGGACAAACTAAACGCTTTTGCATTTTTTTTCGACGTCTACCGGAAATGCACAGTTGTGAAATAGACGAAGAAGAAGAGAGTGATTACCAAGCAGCTAATACAAACAAACATGGAGGACCACACGTACAATTTACCATCAGTGGAGCGTGAATCTTTGTCAAAGAAACGAAAACGCGACGAAGCCAAACGCAATCGTGACAGAAAAACAAAAAAACAGGGTCAACATCGGCGCTGCCTTTCCCAGATGGAAGTCCCTGAAGGATAAGTTTGCAGACAGACACAGAAGTTGCCTGTTTTTTGCTGGACAGGTAAGACTAAGTGTCGAATTGTACTCTTATATGGAGCCGAATTTATTTGTTTACTTTTCGGGAGAAGTCGGAGGAAGACGCAGAGAATGTATCTGCTATGAGAGGCTTATTTCACGGCCACAAGCATTTTGAAATGATTGTCTCTTCCAAACAACCGGTGTGAGCGTTAGCAAGACTGAAAGACAATAGGGAGACAATGTCGTAATAATACTCCATGATTTATTTATTTTCTGTGGCAGTAAGACAAAACATAGGCTGATAACTAAGCTAAAAACACTTTTTGTCCTTGGAAGGCCACCGTCGCTCCAGAGGTTCCTCGACAGGGAGGGGGGAGCGTCGGAGTGCTGCAATCTCAAACCTCACCTTTAGATGCCGCTAAAAACTACACACTGTACCTTTAAAAAACACATTTATTTGTAAATGTGTGAAGTATCAAAAAAACTGAAGCTGGTAAATAACTAAATCCTCAATCAGTGGATTTCAATGGGGAGATATTTGTCTCAGAATAATGCACATGAATATATCCATTATTTTCACATGTGTATTTCAGATCCACAAATGTATCCATAATTTCCATGCTTTTCGGATTCACAAATATGTTTGATTTTCACATGGAGATATCTTGGTCATCCTGCATCTCATTAATTTGCTGACAAAGATCCAGGAATTTCACATGTGTTTTGTAGATCCAAAAATATACACATAATTTTCTCATGTGTCTTTGGACAAGTATTTTCACGAAAAATGAATGCAGGTGTCAGTTGATCCACAAACGCACTTGCAACAGTTCACAATTAAAGAAATGAAGATTTACAAATGATTGTTCAGGATAAATGCACTCACAGAACTTGAAAACACATGAAAATTGGACATATATATATATATATAATATATATATATATATATATATATATATATATATATATATATATGGATCTGAAAAACACATGTGAAAATTGTATATTTATTTTTGGATCTTAAAAACAGATGTAAAAATTATGGATATATTTGTGGATCTTATAAAAACACATGAGAAAATTATATATTTATTTGTGGATCTTAAAAACACGTCAAAATTATGGATATATTTATGGATCTGAAAAACACGTGAAAATCATGGATATGTTTGTGTTCATTTTTTGAGACAAATATCTGCCTATACATTTCAACCTTTTCTTGACACAGTTTTTACACAGTATCTTGTGACACACTGGTGACAGAAAACATTATAAAAACACAACATAACCGATAACAGAATGTATTTGAACAGATTTTATTCTTTTACTTTGGTTTTACTTGCTCAGTTTGACAGCTAAGTCTGTTTGGAGGAACACACACACAAAGATGAGATCTTGGCGAGAAAAGGTGGAAGTTGAGGGAAATAAAATAACATCTAGAGAGTTTTGTTTTTTTTTACAAAGTACTGTCAGTTTTTGGGTGAGGGGGAACATGGGGGAGGTGGTCACTTCCCAGATGTTTCCAGATGTTGGACCATGAGACAGGATCTGTTTATCATGTCTCGGCTTGTGATTAGGTTATTACAGCCTTGCATTTGTGTTTGTCAATCAGATGCTTAATTAAATCAGAAATGTGCAAGCAGCTTTGTGTCATCAAAAGGCTGGGCAGTATATTGATTAAATTGATTAATTTCAATCATTTCCTGCATAGGTTTCATAAATCTAAGATTGAGATTTTTCTTGACTTACTCCACTTGTAAATTTCTGCAGTGTTTGAAAATACATACTGAAAATGTTCAGTATTCATGATGGTTTTTCCTGTCAGGTTTTACATAAGCACATGTTTAGGCTTGTATTTGTGTTTTAAATGAGAATAAATACTGATCCGAGATTTTGATGTTAATATATGTAGACAGGCCTTCCTATATTCTAACCATATGATTAACATTTTATGACACACACTTTAACTAAAAGAGGGAAATCTGTTAAGGTTTGAATATTTTGATCACATGAGGGCTTGACTCCTGTAATTTTTTCTGTCACATGGAGTTTTGCTTGGAGAGGGGACAAAAATGATTAAAATCCTAAATCAAGTGTTATGGAAAAAATTATGGTTAAGAGTGTTATGAACAACGAGTGCTCTCATTGGTCAGATGAGGGCTAGCCTGGTGTAACACTTCCAAAAGAATGAAAATGTTGACAGTCTTTCAATGATCACATCACATGAGAACATGCTGTAGAATCAGGGAATAAGCTGGTTATTAAGTATTTGGTTATTAAGCTAGTATTTATCATATCTTAGCCTCTGTATCTAAGTCTTAGTGAGAATCGTGTCTTAATCTAGTCCAGATTGATCCAAACAGATCCAGATCTCCTCTCCTGCTGTCTCATTTGTTGACCTTGTTTGTTCTTCTCTCTGCCACAGGACGGACTCTGGTTCCCACCCAGTGATCCTGGCCCTCAGTCCATGTCACAGAGAGATCAGCCTCTCAGGCTTTAAGTGCTCCCTGCTGGGCTAACAACACGTGATTGACTTCTGCTTGGCTGGTGTGAGTCCTGATCCTGGACTGATCCTGGTTCTGGACCCTGGATGTGGATATTTCTTCCTTTAAGTTTGATGCTTTCATCGACCAATCAAATTTTCTACAGGATCAGTAGCTGCTGCTCAATCAGATATAATCAGCTGATTTCAGGTTTTGGGGCTTTTAGGATGTGATTGTATGATTATTTTTTTTACTGGAGTGGAATTATCTTATTATCATAAACCTTGAAAAAACTGTGTGTGAATTTATCAATGGAGCGTTAATTAGTATTTATCTTTTTTAATCAGGAATGGACAACTGTTGCCCTATGTTCTCACGGTTATCCCCCAGTCAGATAAAACAGAAATGTGTATGTACGTCGGGAAAATGGTGACAAAATCTATAATGTCAAAACCAGGAAACCATCATTCCAAGGAAAATAGGGCTAGAATTGGTTGTGATATATCTCTGAAAATAAAAAAAATATTAATAAAATACACTTTAATTACCAGTAAATGTACATTACATCAAAAAAGTATATAAAAGTTCTTTGAATAGTGAGGTTCTGGTTGGCGAATACATAGTTCTGCTCGCCTGAGTTTGAGTCCAGTCTGCGGCCAGTTTGCAGAGTGTCTTCACCTACTCTCTCACCTCCTTTCATGAGCCGATCCACTGTCTCTCTCCTGTCAATAAAGGCACAAAATGCCCCCCAAAACGTTTCTTGAAGTGTTTCTTTTCTTGTTCGATTGAGAACTACTTCTTTCATTTGAGTAAAAATACATAAATATGTAGATAAATAAAGTGTTTTAGCATGTGCACATGTGGACAAAAATGTTGTTATCCTGTTAAAGAAAGAAAAACCCACATGGTGACTGAAATAACTAAATAAAGAAATTACTGAAAGTCAACTAACAGCAATCAGACATTGCCTTTGAATTGTGGTTCAACAGAATTACTTAAGTAAACAAAATAATGAAAATGGTCTGGACTAAAATGATGGGACCTTGACTCAATATTTTGTTGCACAACCTTTTGAGTCAATCACTGTAATCAGGTGAATTCTGTAACTCTCAGTGAGACCCCTGCACCTGTCCACAGGTATGTTGGCCCACTCCTCATGAGCAAACTGCTCCAGCTGTCTCAGGTTTGAAGGCTGTCTTCTCCAGACTGCATGTTTCAGCTCCTTCCACAAATGTTCAACAGGATTTAGATCAGGGATCATAGAAGGCCACTTCAGAATAGTCGTCGTCCAGGGAGGTTGGCTACAGTCCTGTGGACCTTAAACTTCTGAATAATCTGTGCAGCTGTAGTCACAGGAACATCAAGCTGCTTGGAGATGGTCTTATAGCCTTTACCTTTAACATGCTTGTCTATAATTTTATTTCTAATCTCCTGAGACAGCTCTCTCCTTAGCTTTCTGTGGTCCATGTTCAGTGTGGTACACACCATGATACCAAACAGCACAGTGACCACTTTTCAGCCTTTAAATAGGCAGACTGACTGATTACAAGCTTGGAGACACCTGTGATGATAAATACAGGACACACCTTAGTTTAACATGTCCCTGTAGTCGAATCATTTTCTAGGGGAACCATCATTTTTGTCCAGGACAGTTGCAGTAGTTTATTTTTAAAATGATTCTGTTGAACCACAATTCAAAAGCATTTTCTGATTTACATTGGCTGACTTTCAGTAAATTTTTGTTTATTATTACTTTTGTCAGTTTCAAGTTATTTCAGTGACCATTTTGGATTTCTCTTCTTTTAACAGAGGGGTACCAACAATTTTGTCCACGCGTGTATATGCAATAGTATTTTTTGTAAAGCCATACAAAATGTCATTCTTATGTTAAAACTATCCTTCAAATTGGGACAAAGGGGCTCCCAGGCAATGGTGATAATTTTAATAAGCCCTCTTGATAACCAAAGTTTCCCATTCCTCACTTAAACAGTTCCTGTGTATCAGAGTTGTTGATGTTTCAGAAGCAGCCAAAAGTCCAGGCACGATTAAATTTGGTCACCAACATAGAGTGTTGACTGAAACACGAATATAAACTTTTAAAATTACATTTTAAATTTTATTTTAAAGGAATATACATTCTAAAAGACATTTTAAAATAAATAACGTTTGACATGCCGGTTAAGGATGTTTCATTAATCCCACTTTTTTTTAATGAATTTGTTTTATTTATTTTTGTTCCCAACTGCATTTGTGGCCAGATATTGGGGTTACCAATTTTCTTTGAGGCGTGGGCCAGATAGTCCTCAGCTCAGCCAATCGAAAACTGTCATCTTAAATGATAAATCCCACTGTCCACATAAAAATCACAGACTGAACATGTTTGACAGGGAAAACATATGTGGTCACCAATAGGGACACAACAATCCTCTTCATGACCATATTATTGTGAACTTTTGAACACTCTATAACAAATGTTTCATAACTAAACAAAAAAAGAAAATGTCTAGCTTTTATCTGGAGTAAATATTGCAACATTTAAGTTCTGACTTAATTTAAATAACAGTGCAAGATGTATTAAATGAGACAAAAATGCTAACTGTGCTTTCAGCTTCTTCTTTAATGCCAAAAAATAATAACCAGTGTTTACCTGTTTTCCACATACAATTATTTCATTTGTCTTTGTTTCAAATATATTTATTTATTCTATTTGTTATGAACTAAGTTTGAAAAAAT
Source organism: Scarus forsteni (assembly GCA_036419115.1). Lineage (NCBI taxonomy): Eukaryota > Metazoa > Chordata > Actinopteri > Labriformes > Labridae > Scarus > Scarus forsteni. Next base: position 489,136 of record JAZDUH010000255.1, read on the forward strand.
CTACAGAAATGCACAGAGAAGGTAAATGTATTAATTTAAAACACATAAAAAGTCCCTCCCTTAACCCAGGATTAAACATGATGCTCTCTGTTACAGACTGATTTGTCCATGACATTGAAGTCCCTGTTTCAGGTGATATAAACATGTAAATATGAAATCAGAGTGATTTAAGAGCTCATGCTGCCCTCTGCAGGTCTCACTGTGCAGCTTCATCCATGATTAACACACAGGATAAATCAAAAGTAAAGGATCAATTAATACTCCTTTAAAATAAGTTGCTTCAGCATACGAGTCACTTTGTGGATAACTCCACAAGCACCACCTCCCCTCTTTACATCTGTGATACAAACAGGCTGCTCTGTTCTGGAAATATTATTATGATTATTCACATAGGTACAGACATTATATTTGTGTGGCAGGATGACATGGATTTTACATTTGTGCAATAATTTTAAATAAATAAAAAATAAATCCTGATTTCACTGAGATGCATCAACAGCTGTGAAACAGAACCTGCAAATTATTTTACATGTTTACCTCTGCCAGGAGGTTATGTTGTTGACGGTGGCTGTTTGTTTGTTTTTTGCTAGTTTGTTTGTTTCTCTGTTAGCAACATAACTCAAAAAGTTATGGACAGATGTTGATAAAATTTTAAGGACATGTCCAGATTGAGACAAGGAACAATGGATCCGCCATGACAAAAAATGAATAACTACTGAATAACGTGAATAACTACTGAACTGAAATAGATTTAATTATGAATCCAATAGCTAATGGTTTGTTTTCATGGGCAAGGAATCTAAATATTTTGATGAAATTAAGGTTGGACTAATATTTATGGTGAAAATCACAATATGGGTGAGGACTGTGGCACAGGTCTGTGCTCTCCGAGTGCTTTACTAGTTTAGAACTATTTTAAAGTAACTTCATTAATATACTTGGGCCTATATTCAGAAAGAACTTTATCTTACCACCAGGAGGACTCCTAAATGACACTAAGAGTTCCTAACTAAGAGTTTTCTCTTAAAACATATTCACACTTACAACGCCTACAGTGATTGGCTGACAGGGAGTGTGTCTTTTCTACATAGAAATCACTCAATTTAGAGAAAGGAGTCATGTTGGCATATTTAAATAAAGACCTTTAAATAAAAAAAAACCTGTAGGCTACCAATTAAACATTAAACCAGAGTAATATACTGACTAGTCAAGTGTGTGTTGTGCTAATGTTGAGCAGCTGTATCTGGTTAAAGGATTAGCAGATCTACATATAAGCAGCCTCTTAATGACTGGGACTCTGGAATAACCATGGCAGAGAAAACATCAGGCTAAAGAAAGACCAAACCAAACTGGACACAACACCAGATTTTCCTCCTTACCCAACTTGTCCATGAAAGAAAGAACATTATCAGAGTAAATTTAGATCTGGAATAACCTCACAATTGGAAAAAGAAGCACGGGGAAAAAAATAGCTTCTAAATAAATGCAGCATTCTCACTTTAGAGCAGAACCACTGCTGACTGTGAGAAATGTTGGTTCTCTTTACAGCCTCAAGGTCAGAGATTTCAGAATTCAGAAGACAAACCACTGCAACAGGTCAGACCAACTACTGTCAAACTAAACCTGACAATCTTTGTAGTGTGTTCAGTCATTAACAGAAATGTTACACATAAATTAACCTTGATAAATGTGTCCACAAATTTTATTAACATGAACTTTTATATTTGTATTTCATTTATTAGGAGGAGGCTCTGCACCAAGACACTGGGTTGTTTCTATTTGTTGGTGAACTGATTTTATCTTTGACAAATTCTATTCCCATCATTCTACCCTCCTGATTGAGGCCGTACCTTTTCAGAGGCTCATTGCTATTGTATTCATTTTTAAATCTTTAAATGGTCTGGCCCCATCCTTCCTCTCTGACCTTCTTCAGCCCTACGCTCCTGCTTGGTGCCTCAGGTCAGCTGATTTGCTGCTCCTGGAGGTACTGAGGTTAAAACAGAAGCTCAGAGGGGATCAAGCTTTTTCTGTGGCTGCTCCTAAATTGTGGAACGAGCTTCCCCTCCCCTTTAGACAAGCCCAATCACTGTCCATTTTTAAAACTCGCCTTAACACTCATTTTTATTCCTTGGCTTTTAACCCAACATGAGACTCTGCTCCTGTTTTACTGTTTTATGGTTTGTTTTTAGTTACTTGTTTTATTGTTTTTAAATAGTTTTAAAAACAATGAAACAACTCTTCTAGTGCTTATACCTTTTATTGTGTCCGTTGTTTTAAATTGTTTTAAGTCTTGGTTATTTATGTACAGCACTTTGTCTCAGCTGTGGTTGTTTTTAAAGTGCTTTCTAAAGAAAGTTGAGTTGAGTAGAGTATCTTTCCTAAATGTTCTCTGATCATGAGGTGGATTGGCAGCAGCAGCCATGCTGAGATTCTTTCTGAACTGGTTTAGGAGCTTCTTTTAGCTCACAATGCTTTGTGAAATACTTTTAGGGGAGAAATTTAGGAGTCCCATTATTTTTGAGAGTTACTCCTAAATCAGCGAGTTAGGAGAAACTTTATCCTGAAGATGTTTTGTGATTACGGGCCCAGGACTGTAAGAGCCATTTCAAGAGGTATCTGTATGTATGCGTGTTTGTGTGTAGGACTCCAAGTTGTCCACTAGGGGTCACTTTTGTGTTTGGTTCAAGGGCGTAACCATGGTATAGATATTGGGGGGGTCCAAATGTGAGTCCTTCCCCAGATATTATTTTTTCAAGGGCATTTCCCACAATTTAAAATGTCCACATATTGATAAAGATTTGCTCATCTAGAACATAGTTTTGAAGAATACATTGGCCATTTGAATTAACATTTCAAGAACAGTCTGAAATTTCTCTGACATAGCAGCAAATAGGACGGCTTCCAATGAGGAAAACTTTCATACCTAAAGTGTGTTGGTTTAAATATTGTGATTGAAACAATAAAATGTATGGACTTTTAAGTAAGCCAAAGTGAATTCACATTTAGTTGATTTGTCTCAAAATAAATTCCTGCACATTTACACTGGAAAGTTTTATGTGAACGAAATCATAGATTAAATAAAAGTTAAATGTTAAATCTTGGTGTTAATTGACTACCAGGCAACAAAACACATAAACAGGTGATGCCTGAGTCCGGCCTGAGTGATATGGTTGAAAAGTCTATCATAATAGCCACGTCGCCACGTTGCTGAGCTGTGTTGGGTTCTTTTTTTTTTTTTTGGCTGTTCTTAACTGTTTTTAAGCAAATTTCTGTTCTGACTACTGGGTACGCTTATTTCTCAGTCGTCTCTGTGTATCTAGGCCGATCCCCAACTGTTTAGCTCTCTGGATCTTAAAGTTTCTAGGTAAAACAAACAGTGAACTTTCACAAGGGGCCATGGCCCCGCTTACCTCACTGCCAGGCTGTCAGAGCTGTGCCGATCTCAGTAAGAAGATCTGTGAACTGGAGCAAAGGATCTCTACTCTTTACAAAATCCAGGACGCCGAGAAGTTCTTGGACACAATTATTTTCGGCTCGGCACCAGCTACCTCAGGTGCTGAGTTGGGGGACACAATCCCCGTTGCACTTTCCGCCGCAGATGAGGCTCCCATTTTCCCCGGCACTGTAGCTCCTGCCGCGGTTGCAGCTCCTGCTACGCGACCGATGCCTGTGTCGAATTACCCCGATCATCCATGGGTCCATAAGGGAGCTAAACCCAAAGCATCGACCTGCTCGTCACTTATTCATCCTTCCGCGGAGACATGGCAAGCTGATGGCCGATTTGGAGTGAACCCCCCGTTAAACTCCACACCACGTCAACCGGTGCTCTGGACGGCCACTCGGAGGGATAGGTGCCGTACAGCGCGACCGTCTCCACCTCCCTCTCCTCCACCCCTGGACATCCCGCTGTCCAACAGGTTCCAGATCCTGGACATGGATGATTTTCCACCGCTGGGAGAACAACCGAAGACGCAGGTCTCATCGGCATCCTCCCGACGCAGGCTACTTAGAGAGGCAGTGTCCAGAAGAGGCTCTACTGGACCCGTCCCCCTCGTGAAGTCCGGCAGCTCTGCTCCGGAGTCCACCGTGACTCCCTCGCTGCAGCTCGCAAGGAGGCTTCCGTGCCTCCACCTCCGTCCACAATGATAATCGGCGACTCCATCATTAGGAATGTAAGGTCTAAGCTGGCTGTTACCTTCTGTTTTCCAGGAGCCAAAGTCTCGGACATAGTTCGGGTCATCCCTGGTCTGCTTGCAGATCACCCGTCTGTAAAGAAGGTTGTCGTTCATGTCGGCACGAACGACACTGGACGGCAACAATCCGAACTCACAAAAAGGGATTTTACCGAACTCTTCGAGCTGCTACAAGCCAGTGAGAGGATTGTCTATTTATCTGGCCCGATACCTGTGCTGGGTCGGCGAGTGGGGCGTTTCAGCAGACTGAGCCTGCACGAGTGGCTTCACGCTCAGTGTAGAGCGCTAAACTTTACTTTTATCCCAAACTTTGATCTATTTTGGCCGCGCTCTGCTTTCTTCAGGGGAGATGGGCTGCACCCAAACAATTTGGGATCACGGATGTTGTCATCAAACATTTTCTATCACACTCTGTCCACACAAGCATGACCGTTGACAGACCCTGCCCCCTCTGAGAATACTCAATTCTCATTGGCCAAAAGTTTTTCCCCTGCACTGTCCCCCACAGGTACCTTTAATTATACCTTTAATCACACACCCCTCTGCTGGTTAAACAAGTCATTACATCCTTCAAAACTTGACCCTCCCGGATCTGGGGCCTCATGTACAAAGGGTGCGTACGCACGAAAACGTGGCGTACGCTCTTTTTCACGGCAAAGTACAGATGTATCAAGAGTGAAATGACCGTGGAAATGTGCGGTGCCTCACGCCAGCTTCATGGCTGGCGACGACGCTTTCTGCTGCTGCTGTTGCTCTTTGGCGACACTTAGAGGTGATGCCGGGAAAGTGTTAAATGGGCTAAATAAATGTGAAAACAAGTAGTTCTCAGAGACACAACAACAATTAACAATTATGAACAATTAACACACTCACGTGTCTGCAGTCACATGAGTAAAAGTGGTGGAAAAAATACAGTTAAACACAACAGCTGATTTAGCAGTGTGAGAAGACGTAAATGTTACAATGCGAAGAGAGCGTGTGTTCGGAGATTGAGAGGATTTACAGAAAAATGATGACGATCATCAGCCGGATCATCCGCCGTTTTTAGTTCCAGAGGACAGTCCTCCTGAAACCGTGCTCAGAGCCGCAGTCGGCATTCAACATTAAAGTACAAATTGCAGTGAAAGACGGCTTCCCCAATGTGATCAGAGCTGTCTACTGCACACACATTACCATAAAAGAGCCATCACATGATGAATTTGTGTATGTCAACGGGAAACAATTTGTTAGATCAATGTAAAGGTCATATGTGAGGTGCAAAAGCCGTTAACCAACATTTTGGCGAGGTGGCCTTTTTTTTCTTTTTTACCAAAAAAATAAATAAAAAATCAGAACATAAACAAACTACACACTGGCACTGTGCATGATGGGAACTTCTTGGTCAGTAAATTTATTACAGTAGTTGTCTTAAAATAATCCCCATTATGCGCTTTGAGAATGTGCGCCCCCAATTCCATCCCGTCTTTAGAGCATCATTACTAATCAGTGGTTGAATTTTGTGACCTCCTGTTTTTTAGCTGATTAAACTACATCTTAAGATCTTTCTGTTAAGCCCTTGATTGTCTCTGTGTGTTGTGTAGTCATCTTAATAACCCTGTGCGTAAAAGTGTGAAATGATCAGCCTCACCTTTTCCCTGACGCACTTCTGCGCTGATTTGCAACAACAGGGTTTGATCCATGTTAGTTGTGTATAAAATTAATGAACAAAAACTGTAAATCAAGTTTACTGTGATATCCTGTTTGATATGGTGGCATGTTTAAATTTAAATTTAGAAGATTTCAAACCAAGTAGCACCAAACAGCATTTACGCATGAACCTCTATCCAAGGGATCGGCAAGTTTGGCCTCGGGCCATATTTTTTCTTTAGAGTCACTTCATGTCGGGCCAGAACATAATCAGAGGTTAATATATAATGATGATGATTATTGTTAATTAATGAATAAACAGGGGAGTGACGAGAGAAAGTGGGAGATCACTGAGACGATCGACTGGAACTCGTATACGCACAGATTAAGAGAAAAAAAAACAAATCACACCTCTTTACGCTGTTTGTATTATAATACCTGTTGTTTTATTTATAAATAGTGTACCAAAATCTTTAATGGGATTTATTAGGCAGAAATAACAGTTTCCAGGACAGGGAATGTCAGATGTTTTTATTCATTAATTGGGATATTCAAGCTGAAATCAACTTTTAACGACTCTTCTTAAAAACCTGACAAATAATCCACAGCCAACGTTCATACAGACGTGTTTTTAAGCTTTTATTATTAACAGATCACTGGTGATCTGCAGCGGTCATCCGTGCGCAATTCAGCACTACCTTATGTTTATATGAGACAGCATGAATGAGTGAACAGTCTGCTCCTGTCTGATCTGCTCTCAGATAAACTAACAAACATCAGAACAGATGATTAAACAAAGTTTTTGTCTCTGTGACGTCTTTTATCTCCTCTGCAGCGATCTTTCATTAGGACAGAGCGGCCGCTTTTCAGTTCAAAAGAAAAAAAGGGGGGGGATGCTATTTGCCGACCTCTGCCCTGTCTTATGTGTCTGTGTATGAACAAATACTGTGAGTTACACAAATACACAGGTATTTACCTTGGGGAATCACCCACATGTGCTCCAACCACCCCTGAGAGAGTGGTGTCTGTTTAAACGGGGTGGCTTCTTCTCCTGCCGCCCCCCCACCCCCATCCCCTGTTCCGATCGCATGGGTCTCAGCTTCACCCTGATTTTGGACCAATTCCTTCATCTCTACTTGTGTGCCCTCTGACAGCCTCACATACTCTCTCACTTACTCGTCTTGTATTTGTTGCTTATAATTATATCATATTATTCCAATATATTATGTCAGGACATCGTGTCAAAGAGGACTATTTGCACGCCTCCACTTCAGGGAGTAGTACCTCAAAAGCACTTTCCATGAAATTATTTTTTAAGACCATCTTACTATTTTTTTTTTTTAATTTTCTGATCATCCAGAGAGGGAATCTCAAGCGCTGGGCTCATTTAAATGTGATTTGTGTATGTATTTGGAGGCGTGGACGGGGAGGAGTCGGGTACTCAAACATGTGCGCTCAGTTCCACGCTGATTGAGATGTACAAAGGATATGTGCTTGGATTCGTGCGTGCGCACAGATTCATACATCTGGATATTTTTGTGCGTACAACGTTTTCCTGATTTGATCGTACGCCATGTTCTAGTATGAAATCCACGCAAGTCTTTGTACATGAGGCCCCTGGTCCTTATGTTGTGAAAACCACACATTTCTCTCAGTGCTCACAACCTGCTTCCAACATAATTCCCTTGTCATTTTCTCTCACCCCTTTGCCCATTCCTGTAAGAATTAGTGACAGGCTTGATGAGCCATTTAATATGCCTGAAATTCTATCTCATAGTAGAAACACAAATAATTTAATCCAAATAAAGCCTGCCCTCTTCTCAGTGCCTCACACCTCAGCACCTCTCATGATTGCACTGGTGAATGCTCGCTCCATTACCAATAAATCATTTCTACTCAATGATATCATCAAATCTAAAAACCTAGACTTCATGTTCATAACAGAAACCTGGCAAAGGACCAATGAACATGCCCCCCCAATTGAGTTGTGTCCTCCTGATTACTCCTTCTTGAGCTCACCCAGAACTTCAGGCAGGGGTGGAGGCCTTGCTGCTGTGTTTAAAAATATGTTTCCCTGCCGTATGGTGAACACTAGTTCCTTCTCTTCATTTGAACTGCAGATGGTTAAAATCGGCCAATCTGACCCATTTTATGCCATCTTAGTCTATCGCCCACCTGGCCCAAGCAGCTGCTTTTTAACTGATTTTAGTGATTTTTTATCATCCATCCTAAAACTCTCAAAATTCATACTGCTTGGTGATTTTAACATTCACATTGATGATGTCTCTGATAAGTTTGCCTCTGACTTTCTTGGCTTAACTGAGTCATTTAATCTGACCCAGCATGTAACAGGTGCTACACATGTCAAAGGACATACTCTTGATCTTCTCTTTACATTTGGTTTAAAAGCAAATTCTGTTGTTCCTGAGGAACTGTTTATTTCTGACCATAAATGTATTTTATTTGATTTATCTTTTAACTTAGACTTTCAGCCCTGGCGACGTGAAATCAAATCTCGCATCCTCAACCATCTCACTGCAGAAAAGTTTTCTGCTTCCTTTCGCTCCTGCAACTTTTCTTTGCATGGTGATGTGGACACACAAGTACAGTCTTTTAATGAGCACTGTCTTTCTGTTTTGGATAGAGTTGCTCCTTTAAAATCCAGACTGGCCCCTTTGAAAAAATCACCCCCCTGGTTGAACGATGATATTCGCTTCTTTAAGCGGAAATGCCGTAAAGTGGAGCGGTTGTGGAAATCCACCCATCTTCATGTCCACCACCTGCATCTAAAAGACCTTTTAGCTGAATTTAATTGTATGGTTAAGGATGCAAGAGAGAAATACTTTGCAAATCTTGTCACTCAGAACAGACATAATCCTCGGTTCCTGTTTAAAACTATTAATAATGTTGTCTCTTCTCCATCACTCAGTATCCCATTATCCTCTGATGATGAATGTGAAAAATTTCTTTCTTTCTTTGTTGGTAAGATCAATGACATAAAAGCACAGATCACTCCACCTTTTTCTTCTGCTGCTCCCTGCCCTCCTTGCTTAACAGTCCTGGACAAGTTCTCCCCAATCTCCCTACAAGAACTAAAGAAGCTGGTTAGAACTATGAAAACATCCTCTAGTCCCTTTGACATATTGCCCACCCATCTACTGAAATCTGAATTTGAGTGCATTAGCCCTTACATCCTTTCAATTATCAACAAGTCATTAGAATCTGGACAAGTACCATCATATTTCAAACATGCCGCCATACAACCACTTCTCAAAAAAACAAATCTGGACCCCTCTCTGCCCCAAAATTATAGGCCCATTTCAAAATTACCTTTTATCTCAAAAATTTTAGAAAAAGTGGTTGCCAATCAACTTTCAACTGCCCTGGACACTCATAACATCCTGGATAAGTATCAGTCTGGTTTTCGTCAGTCCCATTCCACAGAAACAGCTCTTCTCAGAGTTTTCAATGACCTTCTTCTTAGCAGTGACAAAGGAAAATGTTCTGTGTTGGTTTTATTGGATCTCAGTGCAGCATTTGACACTGTGGATCATGATGTTTTAATTCATAGACTAAGGCAGTGGGTGGGTATTTCTGGCTCTGCCCTTGATTGGTTCTCCTCCTACCTGTCACAGAGAACTTTCTCTGTTACTGTCAACCCCCACACCTCTTCAAATTCCCCTCTAGCTTGTGGAGTCCCTCAAGGCTCAGTACTTGGCCCAATACTATTTTCTCTGTACCTGCTTCCATTAAGCCACCTAATCAACAGTTTTAAAAATGTATCTTACCATTGTTATGCAGATGATATCCAGCTACATATATCCTTTTCACCCAATGATCATTCTCAAGTGTCAACCCTGCTCAGTTGTTTAAGTGCCATTAGAGACTGGATGTCAGATAATTCACTACAACTCAACTCTGAAAAAACAGAAGTCCTTGTCTTGGCTCCAGAGAGCTTAGTGCCAGACATATTTCAGAAACTGGGAACCCTGTCCACTTTTACAAAACCAACTCTTCGCAATCTTGGTGTTTCTTTTAGCCACTCACTCTCTCTAGATCATCATGTTAACAACCTGGTCCGTTCTTGTTTTTTCATCTCTCAGAAATATTGCACAACTCAGACACATTGTTTCTAGAGCTCAAATGGAGATGGTTATTCACGCATTTATTTCTTCCCGTTTAGACTACTGTAACTCACTTTTCACCTGTCTCAGTAAAACATCCATAAACCGTCTACAATTAGTACAAAATGCTGCAGCCAGACTACTTACCAGGTCTCCAAAAGGTCACACATCACACGATTCTGTTTTCACTCCACTGGCTTCCCATACATTTCAGAATACATTTTAAGATACTTTTGCTCACTTTCAAAGCCCTCCATGGCCAGGCTCCAGCATACATCTCAGAACTTTTAAAACACTACATTCCTGGTCGGCCTCTTCGGTCCACTGAGCAAAACCTGTTAGTTGTTCCACACTCCAGACTAAAAACTAAAGGTGACTGTGCTTTTAGTGTCATGGCTCCAACTCTGTGGAACTCGCTCCCCTTGGGTTTAAGATCGGCTGAAACAGTTGATTCTTTTAAAAAACAACTTAAGACCTATTTGTTTGGTCTGGCCTTTGCTTAATATGTCTTGTGTGCTGTGTTTTCTTTTATTGTACCTTTAAAAATTGCTTGTATTGTTTTTATTTGTTTTTTGAAGCACTTGGTGACTTTGCTGTTCTTGAAAGGTGCTATATAAATAAACTTATTATTATTGTTATTATTAAACAACTTTGCCTCTGCATTTGATATTCGGTATTCGGCCAAGCGTTTATATTTTATTCATTTCTGCCACAAATTTTCATTTTGGTGCATCCCTAATTTTAAATGATAAATCCCACTGTCCACATAAAATCACAGACTGAACATGTTTAACAGGGACACAACAATCCTCTTCATGACCACATTGTTATGAACTTTTGAAGACTATGACAAATGTTTCATAACTAAACAAAAAAGAAAATGTCTAGCTTTTATCTGGAGTAAATATTGAAAAATGTATGTTCTGATTTAATTTAAATAACAATGCAAGATGTATTAAATGAGAAAATAATGAACTGTGCTTTCAGCTTCTTCTTTAATGCCAAAAACAATCAGTGTTTACCTGTTTTCCACATGCAATTATTTCATTTGTCTTTGTTTCAAAAATGTATTTATTCTATTTGTTATGAACTAAGTTTGAAAAAAAAGCTACAGAAATGAACAGAGAAGGTAAATGAACTAATTTAAACACAGATAAAAAGTACCTCCCTTAACCCAGGATTAAACATGATACTCTCTGTTACAGACTGATTTGTCCATGACATTGAAGTCCCTGTTTCAGGTGATATAAACATGTAAATATGAAATCAGTGATTTAAGAGCTCATGCTGCCCTCTGCAGGTCTCACTGTGCACCTTCATCCATGATTAACACGCAGGATAAATCAAAAGTAAAGGATCAATTAATACTCCTTTAAAATAAGTTGCTTTAGCATACGAGTCACTTTGTGGATAACTCCACAAGCACCACCTCCCCTCTTTACATCTGTGATACAAACAGGCTGCTCTGTTCTGGAAATATTATTATGATTATTCACATAGGTACAGACATTATATTTGTGTGGCAGGATGACATGGATTTTACATTTGTGCAATAATTTTAAATAAATAAAAAATAAATCCTGATTTCACTGAGATGCATCAACAGCTGTGAAACAGAACCTGCAAATTATTTTACATGTTTACCTCTGCCAGGAGGTTATGTTGTTGACGGTGTTTGTTTGTTTGTTTGTTTCTCTGTTTGCAACATAACTCAAACACTTATGGACAGATGTTGATAAAATTTTAAGGAAATGTCCGGATTGGGACAAGGAACAAATGATTAGATTTTGGGAGTGATCCAGATCTGCCATGATGAAAAATATGATTTTTGTGGATAACAACTGAACTAATATATCATTATGAATATGGGTGGCAGAGAAACTGTTGTAAAGTAACTTTATTTGTATACTAGGACCCGTATTAACAAATAATGTTATCTTCCCACCAGGAGGACTCCTAAATGACACTAAAAATTCCTAACTAAGTGTTTTCTCTGAAAACATATTCACACGTACAACGCCTACAGTGATTGGCTGTCAGGGAGTGTGTCTTTTTGTCTTTTCTACTTAGAAATCACTCAATTTTGAGAAAGGAGTCATGTTGGCCTATCTAAATAAAGACTTTTAAATTAAAAAAACTGTAGGCTACCAATTAAACATTAAACCAGGAGTAATATACTGACTCCAGTGTGTGTTCAGCTAATTTTAAGCAGCTGTATCTGGTTAAAGGATTAGCAGATCTACATATAAGCAGCCTCTTAATGACGGGGACTCTGGAATAACCATGGCAGAGAAAACATCAGGCTAAAGAAAGACCAAACCAAACTGGACACAACACCAGATTTAACTCTTTGACCACCTCGTCCATGAATACAAGAACATTATCAGAGTAAATTTAGATCTGGGATAACCTCACAATAGAAAAAAGAAGCATGGGAACAAATTTGTTTACAAATAAATAAAGCGTTCCCACTTTTGAGCAGAACCACTGCTGATGTGAGAAATGTTGGTTCTCTTTACAGTCTCAGAGATTTCAGAATTCAAAAGACAAACCACGTCAACAGGTCAGACCAATTATTGTCAAACTAAACCTAACAATCTACAGACCTGATCAAAATCTTAAGACCAGTTGAAAAATAACTAGAATATAAATTTTGCACATTTGGACCTTAATGAGGTTTTAAATAGAGCTACAATATGCAAAAGCAAGAAGGGAGAGTGTGACAAAAAACACTTTGAAAAAGGATTTCATTGAAAACAAGTGAAGTGAAATAGGCTGTTTATCAGCTGATCAAAAGTTTAAGACCATCGCTCAAAAAATGACAAAAAACTCTCCAAACCAGAACAAAAATGTTTCTCAGTAGGACTCAGTCATGAGTAGCTCCACCGTTCTTGTTAATCACTTCAAAAAGTCGTTTGGGCATGCTTGATGAGAGTGTTTCCAGGAAGCTTTTGGGAACATTGCTCCAAGTGGTGAAGATGGCTTCATGAAGGGCATCAACTGTCTGGAACTGATGGCCATTTTTATAAACTTCCCTTGACCTCCATCCCCAAATGTTCTCTATGTGATTTAAATCAGGGGAACATGCGGGATGGTCCAAAAGAGTGATGTTCTTCTCCCTGAAGAAGTCCTTGGTCAAGCGAGCATTGTGAACTGCAGCGTTGTCCTGTTGACAAACCCAGCTGTTACCACACAGACGAGGGCCCTCAGTCATGAGGGATGCCCTCTGCAACATCTGCACGTAACCAGCCGCCGTTTGACGACCCTGCACCACCTGAAGCTCCAGTGTTCCACTGAATGAAAAAGCACCCAGATCATGATGGACCCCCCTCCACTGTGCCGGGTAGAAAACATCTCAGGTGGGATCTCCTTGTCATGCCAGTAACGTTGAAGCCATCTGGACCGTCAAGGTGACATTTTTTCTCTTCAGAGAATAAAACTTTTTTCCACCTTTCAGTGTCCCATGTTTGATGCAACAAAGTCTAAATGGGCAGTTTTGTGGCTTTTAAGGAGACAAGGTCTTTGAATTTGTTTTTTTGTTTTTGAAACCCTTTTCCCGAGGATGCCGTCTGATGGTTATTGCGCTGCAGTTGCACCGGTAAGGGCCTTAATTTGGGTCGAGGACCGCCCTGTGTCTTGACGGACAGCCAATCAGATCCTCCGGCTCAGTGCAGGTGTCATTTTTTTGGGTCTACCACTTGACTTTTTTGTTCCATAATGCTCAGGATCTTTAAAAAAATGTAGAATGACTGTCTTACTGCGTCCAACCTCAGCAGCAATGGCACGCTGCGAGAGGCCTTGCTTATGCAGCTCGATGATCCGACCACGTTCAAGAAGAGAAAGCTTCTTAGCTTTAGCCATCAGGAGGGCATGACCGTGTGAATGCCTGACAGAAAATGAACATTTGGAGAAGATTTTGACTTTAATAGCCTGTGGTCTTAAACTTTTGATCAGCTGATAAACAGCCTATTTCAGTCTAATTGTTGTTTTCTATAAATGACTTTTTCAAAGTGCTTTTTGTCACACTCCCCCTTCTTGCTTTAACATATTGTAGCTCTATTTAAAACCTCATTAAGATCCAAATGTGCAAAAGGTAAATTCTAGCAATTTTTCAACTGGTCTTAAGATTTTGATCAGGAGTGTATTTAGTGTGTTCAGTCATTAACAGAAATGTTACACATAAATTAACCTTGATAAATGTGCCATCACAAATTTTATTAACATGAACTTTTATATTTGTATTTCATTTATTAGGAGGCTCTGCACCAAGACACTGGGTTGTTTCTATTTGTTGGTGAAGTGATTCTATCTTTGACTAATTCTATCACCATCATTCTATCCTCCTGATTGAGGCCGTACCTTTAAGAAGCTCATTGTTATTGTATCTTTCCTAAATGTTCTCTGATCATGAGGTGGATTGGCAGCAGCAGCCATGCTAAGATTCTTTCTGAACTGGTCTGAGTGACTTAAGAGTCCTCTTCACTACTTCTAACTCCTCACAGGTTTAGGAGCTTGGTTTAGCTCTAAAATGCTTTGAAATACTTTTAGGAGAATTTAGGAGTCCTAAATTTAGGACTGACACGCCCGTTAGTTTTGAGAGTCTCTCCTAAATCAGTGAGTTAGGGAGAGACTTTAGCCTCAAGATGTTTTGTGAATATGGACTCAGGTGGGCAGAGCCTGGTGAGATCCACTTCCTGTTTATAACTAAGAGAAGCTGCCTATGAACCAATCAGAGTGCTTCAGTGTTGTCTGTGCATGAGCTCTAAAACATGTAATGAGCTCTTTTATGTCATCTTTCCCTTTTTTAAAATCATTTTTTAAGCTACCTTTGTCTGTTTGTTGAACCTGTTTTTAAATGTAGTTTACTAATATAGTTTTTGTTTTATTATTGTTATTAACCCTTTCATGCATGAATCATTAAATCACAAACTTTGTTCAATGTTTGTTTTTACTTTCAAAAAGTTAAAAATTATGTTTTTAGTGTATTCTGAGGGAATACTAGTGCATTTTTAATGTATTCATCTGTCCACTTCACCGTGCATCAGCAGAATAAATAATTTAGTGTAAATATAGATCAACAAACACGCCTCGGACAAACATTTATTAAGAGTAAACAAAAGAAAAAGCAAAGTCTGAAGTATATTTTATTGCTGTTTAATCAATTTAGTCACGTGAATTTCACCAAAATTTAAAATAAAAAATACCAAATTATGTAAAATCTTAATCTTAATGTTTCTGGGATGGACAGTAAAGTTTAATCCTGCTGCAGGGATGCGTGACCTGACACACTGGATGGATTTAAATAACCACTGATAGATTTGAGTCCATCAGGGCAACGCTTCTTAAATTATAGAAAGTCTCATTTGCCTTGGAAATTGGCACATCAATCTATGTCAGAACAACACAGCAAAAGCTTGAAGAGTTTTTATTTAGTCATAGTGTTGGTGCATTTTCCCACAAACTAAAAGTATAAAACTTCTAAAAATATCCCTGAAAAATTAAGGGAGTGGTGTCTTTCACTTTTCACAGTGTTACTGATTAGTTCACTTTATCCCAAAATCTGTGACTCAAAGTTTACAGATTTTTTTTTAATTTAACAAAATAAAAAAATAATACATTCAGTTTTTTAGAGTAAGATTAGCACTTTACATAAATTCTGAAAAATAAATCTGAAACTAAACCACAGGGCACATAAGCAAACCACTATGGACCATACTTGTGGGACTGCATTGTGCCAAGTGTAAAGTTTGGTGGAGGGGGGATTATGGTGTGGGGGTGTTTTTCAGGAGCTGGGCTTGGCCCCTTAGTTCCAGTCAAAGGAACTCTGAATGCTTCAGCACACCAAGACATTTTGGACAATTCCATGCTCCAACTTTGTGGGAACAGTTTGGAGCTGGCCCCTTCCTCTTCCAACATGACTGTGCACCAGAGCACAAAGCAGGTCCATAAAGACATGGAGGACAGAGTCTGGTGTGGATGAGCTTGACTGGCCTTCACAGAGTCCTGACCTCAACCTGATAGAACACCTTTGGGATGAATTAGAGCAGAGACTAAGAGCCAGGCCTTCTCGTCCAACATCAGTGTGTGAGCTCACAAATGCTCTTCTGGAAGAATGGTCAAAAATTCCCATAAACACTCCTAAACCTTGTGGACAGCCTTCAGAAGAGTTGAAGCTGTTATAGCTGCAAAGGGTGGACCCACGTCAGATTGAACCCTATGGATTAGGAATGGGATGGCACTTAAGTTCATATGAGAGTCAAGGCAGGTGAGCGAATACTTTTGGCAAAGTAGTGTGCATTCAATTGGAATCATGACAAAGACGAGATATTTAATATTTATACAGACAACCTTCATTGTTTTTCTGCAAATATTCACTCATTGTGAATTTAATGCCTGTGATGTTCCAAAATAACTGGAACAGAGTCAACAACAGACCTGAAAAGTCAAGAAACACTCAAAAAAGCAAAAAAGTTTGGAACAATCCACAGATGAACAGTCTTACATGCAAGGATGGACAAGATTCAGGTCTTCATGAAAAAGTGTGAGAGCAAATACTCCAACAGTTTAACCCTTTGACTTCCAGCTCGACTGTTTGGCAGAGGTCAATGAATTCAGGAATATTTAATGTTTTTAAAAACGAACACATCATTGTTTTTGTTTTATTTTTTTGGATACACAAAAATGCAAACAAAACTGATATTTTCCTTTGTGTGGGATTTAAAGGTTCAAAAGCTTAAAGTTGTTATTTCTACCATTATTACTTTGAATAAAATCTTTGTGTGTTTGACAAACTCTGTATCATCTATCTTAGTTATTTTGTTGCAATTTAATTTACAAACATTTCTGCCTTTTCTAATATTGTCCCAAATATTTGTGCATTTTTATGTCATCACAGTAAACTTTTTAAACCTTTAAATCCCACACCAGGAAAATATTGTTTTTTTTTCTGTTTGTAGTTTTCTCTGTTCACTGAAATGTGAATGGCATTAACTCAGACAATTGTATCCTATTTGATACTTTTATAATACCTCTTTCTACTCAATATGATCAACAAATTACAAAAAAACACCTGAATACAATCAGATTAATGATAAAAAAAATGTCCTCAAATGGATTATAAGTTGCAAAAAACACGTAATGTATCAAATGAGATACGAAAAATCTATATGTTGAATTTTATAGACATTTTGATTTTATGGAATTTGGCAGAAAGGGAAACAAACATTTCAGCTCCAAAAAATGTAATTTCCTGGCTATAATCTATGGTCTTGGGCCTTAAAGGGTTAAACAATGATTTTATGTGCTCTATTTTTAAAAAACATGAAATATCCCTGAATTTATTGATGATTTCTGCCAAACAGTCGAGCTGGTAGGTAAAAGATTAAGAACAAAATCAATAATACCATTAAAAGATTCAGAGAATTCAGAAAAACCTCCGACAGAAGCAGCAGAGTCAAAAAAATAACATTGAAAACCCGTGACCATTGATTTCTCAGGAACTCTTCAGAAAACCATCGTCAGTTAACACAGTTCATCTCTACATCTACAAGCTTAAGGTCAAACTCTACCATGTAAAGACAAAGTCAAACATCAACAACACCCAGAAACACCACCTGCTTCTCTGGGCCGAGCTCATCTGAGATGGACTGAGGCAAAGTGGGAAAGTCTGCTGTGGTCTGAGTCCACATTTCAGACTGTTTTTGGACATCATGGACGTGGTGTCCTCCAGGCTAAAGAGGAAAAGAACCATCCAGACTGCAAGTTTCACACCCAAAGCTTCAACAGTTCATGTCCTCAGGTCCTTACTAAGTGGTGTTAAAGCAAAGCTGATGTAACACAGAGCTGAACACGTCCCTGTCAGCTTTTTAAGAACCAGTTACAGGCATCAAATTGGGTTAATAATGAAACAAAGTAAAACAGTTTTGAACAAATGTTTCCTCGGCTCTCTCTCTCCTCAAAGTGTGGACTTGATCTTCAGAGTTCCTCTCTCTCAGCTCAGGCTCAGACCTTCCTCCTCTCAGCTGGACTTTATCTAAAGCTCTCTCCTGGACCAGCAGGGGGCCTCTGAGCTCCATCTGTCTCTCCTGCAGCAAACATGAAAACCCTTCTCCTGATAACTGATGATGCGTCTGCAGCTCGGCCTCTGATTGGCTGCTGCCTGAAGAGGAAGTAAAAATAAAGATCAGGGACTTTCTGTGGACGCTGCGTTCAGGTGTCTGCTGACAGTCGGTCAAACAAAAACCAAACAGAGCAGGGACGCTGCACACACTCACAGAGTCAGCTGTTGTTCATGTTTCAGATCAGGTTTCACTTCTTCATGGGTTTTCTTATTTCAAAGCTTGATGCTCACTAAAGATCAGATTTATCCTCAAACTATGAGTTTGATCTTCAGCCGGCCCTCACCCTCCATTGGGGGGGGGTGATGTTCTCTCTAATGCACAACAGGAAACAAGTAATTGGGTTTGTTAAGGTTCTAAGTTATTATGTGAAGGGAAACCACAATCCTATGAAGAGAAAAAAAATGCTTCAGTTGAACAGATTAAATGTGAAATAGCATCCTTGCAAGAAATCCATTTGACAGACATAGAACATGAAAAACTGAGGAGAACATGGGCTGATAAATCTACTTCCTCTCACCCTCGGGAAGAAAGGCGGGTGAAGCATCAGCTGTCTGCGGAAATGCTCCCCCCACCAGCAGAGAAGCCAATGCCCCCTAACTGCAAAGAAAACTGAGTGGCAGCAGTTTGATGAGGATGTGGACGGGATCTTACGAGTCTGCCAGTGGGAAGGAAAGGTGGAAACTGTTACAAGCCCTGGTATGTGCCTCATTAATGGAAGAACGGACCATCAAGGCTATGGCAATGCACCATCAGGGAGCATGGATGAAGAGGGAACAGGCAATGGAGCCGAATTTCACCTGGCAGGACATGTGGAAGTGGAACCCTCAGAGGTTTAACTACCTGATTCAGGGGTCTATGATAACCTGACAAGCCAGATGGACAGCTCCATATATCTGCCACAGAAATATTCCACTAGTCCGTCTGGGTAGGGCCCTTTAAGTTTGTTTTCAGGAGCAGAACGTTAAAAAAACCCACAAACTTGTGATTGGACAATCGTTTGGCTCGTCACATTCATCACAGACCAATCCACATCAAGCAAGGTTGCCTCCAGTAATGTAGCATACATAGTGGCTAATATAGCAGCTAATGGCTAACAACAGTTAAAAACAGTTCATGGATATTAGCCATAGCGGCTAACTTATAACAGCTAACAACAGTCAATGACCATTAGCCATTTGCTGCAAACTTAGCTACTAACAGCTAACGGCCTTATACTATCGTCTTACACTAAATTGTACCACACAGATGATTCATTTAACTCTTATATGTGACATGAACCTTGTCAAAGGCAATCCCTACAAGTAAACTTCTGAGGAGGGCAGATTTCACCAAGTTTACTGAGTAGCTATAATAGTGTAGTGAAACTAAGTTTTGAGTATGTTTTGCACTTTGTGGTCACTTGAGGGGGATAGAGGCCCTGTGTTGGCGGTGAACTGAGGTACTGATTAGCTGATCACACTCACCTGTGGTAGGGGGTGGAGGGACACTGTGGGGGTTAAAAAAGAGGATCTGAATGAGCGGCGCGGGGGGAGAGGGAGAGGAGCTGGACTGCAGGCGCCTGTGGCCGTGACTGGGGGACAGAGAAACAAACCGAGCAGGCTGCCCGTGACTTTTAGTGTCACCGGCAGTGAAGACAGTTAGATAGGGGAGCGGTTCCTGCGCTAGGAGGGGAGGCTGGTCGCCTCCCCTCCTAGCGGTAGGGGGGGGGGGGGGGGGTTATCGAGTCCCTTGACTGGAGCCACGAGGTCGCCCACACGCCTTCCTGCCTCGCCGTTTTGGGGTGTAGTTTCTCCACATATGAGGTCGCCCACACGCCTTCCTGCCTCGCCGTTTTGGGGTGTAGTTTCTCCACGTATGAGGTCGCCCACACGCCTTCCTGCCTCGCCGTGTCTGTGTGCCGTTTCTCCACGTGCCAGGCTGTCTGTACGCCTTCTCGCCCGCTGTGTCGGGGTGCTGTTTCTCCATGTGCCAGGCTGTCTGTACGCCTTCTCGCCCCGCTGTGTCGGGGTGCTGTTTCTCCACTTCGATAAGCCGTCTCTCGCCATACCGGCTGTTGGCTGCTCCTCCCTGGTTTCCGCGATCCTGAGGGCCGCACGCGCCGCCGAAGCTTCGGCGGAGTCCATTATTAGACCCCATGGGGGGGTCTCGTCGCCAGCCCAGGCAAGTTGTTTTAAAACTCATCCATTGTGTGAATAATCTTTGTTTTCTTGTTTTGTGTTTAGGCCTATTTTATAATTTTGTTTGAGCTCTGTCTGAGATTCACCGAGGGGTGGCGCCGTGCTCCAGGGTAGCTCCCTGCCCCCCTCTGGTGCTTGTAGTGGTTCTGACCCGCCTAGTGTGTAGTGGTCCTTAGTTTAGAGACACATGCAGTTCACTTTATTTATTGGTCTGTGCATGGTTATGGTAAATCAGTGTGCAGTGTATTTTATGTGTGTTTCACTGTGGTGTTCTTAGGGGCTAGGGCTGTCCCTTTCAGCAGGCGCAGAACTCAGTGAGATCCAAGACACAGACTCATATTTAATATATTTGTGATTAAATAAAGGTTATATTTTTATACTTGACCAAGCCTCTGTGTTCTCTTGCCTCTGACACCGGACCAGACCGGATAAACAAAGGTGGTGGCAGCTCAGACCTTCAAAGTAAAGTATCAATAAAAGTTTTCTACAATAGGTTAATCGACATGTCCGTTCTCAACTTCCGGTTGTCTTCACTTCCGCATTCTGCAGCTCCCGCCTCTCTTCCCTGATTGGGCCGTTAAGAATTCAGCCGAGTGAATTTGTTGGACAACGGAGGCTGGCAAGACGGACCTGCAGGATTTCAGAATCAGGCAGGTCTGTCTGCTCTGCAAGGCTAGGTCTATGATGTCCTCCCTAACCAATCCAAACTGTTCACACGGAGCAAAGTCGATACACCAGCTCGCCCTCTATTTTCCAATCCAGGCACGCTCGAACACATCATGAGTAGCTACTCCAAGGCACACGGTGAGGGCCGGTATCGCTGGAGACGTGACCAGGCCCTCAAATCCATCGCTGAATCAATCAGCCAGGGGATCGGATGCAGCAAGAAGACCTGTGCCACAGCCAGAAGGATCGAGTTTGTCAAGGAGGGACAGAATTCCCAGGACAGATCCAAACAGTGTCCTGCTGGTTTGCTGTCCACATCGTTTGACTGCATGATGGTAGTTGACCTAGAAAGGCAGCTGAAAATCCCATCTCACATGCCTCAAGGTCGCTTGTCCTGCTGGAATGAACTGTGCCATGGGAGGAGCGAATGGAAGTGGCACATGGAAGGAAGAGGGAGAAGAACCAGGACCTTGTGGAGGACTGCTGCAGGAATGGCTGGAAGACCAAATGCATGCCAGTGGAGGTGGGCTGCAGGGGGTTTGCCAGCCATACCCTAAGCAAGACTTACAAAACCCTGGGCATCACTGGTCTGAGAAGGAGGAGGAGAGCCATCAACAGTGACATTGAGGCTACGGAGAATGCGTCTAGATGGTTGTGGCTGAGAAAGGGAGAGCCATGGGGATAGTAGGAGAAGGCCATATGGACAAAGGCTGGGGCTTGATCAACCCTGATCGGGTCACCTGGTGGAGGGTGTTTGCTCTAAGACACGAAATACCCGTTGATACCAGGATACAACACTGAAGCTGTGTTCAAGTTAGAGCATGTTAGAGATGTATGAAAAAATGATGAAAATCACAATATGGGGGAGGACTGAGGACCTGATGGAGGTCTGCGCTCTCAGAGTGCTTTTCTAGTTGTATTATATTCCAATATGCAGATAGATGGCCAAACTCCAGTACTCCACTCTCGCGTATCAGTAAATATTAAGGTATCAAACCTCTGAGATGGGCCTTGTGGATGTGTGGAAGAGCAACTATCCCAGCAGCAGAGATTTTATGTTCTATTCCCTTAATTCCCTTAATTCTCCAGAATACATTATTCATTATTCTAATGTCTTTATCAAATCACTCACCTGTGGAAGTATCATGCTATATAGGGGACAAACCGACCTTTAACAGTGGTGGTTGAATTTCTCTGTTTTTAATGACAAAGAATTCACCTCCTTCATCACAAATGAGCTTAATATTTAATTGAATGTAAATGATACAGCAGAAATCTCCCACTTATACTATGGAATTGTGCAAAGGCTCACCTCAGAGGTAGGATTATTTCCTTAACAACTGACAGGATAAGGAAAAGAAGCAAGAAAGATAGAACTTAAACAAACAATTCAGAATTAGGAACAACAGCACAAAGAAAACCATAACTCAGTGCGTTTATCAAAGATAAAAGATGCTCTTAGGGAATATAACAGTCTCAGTGATGAAAAGACTGATGCTATTCTGATATTTTTCTAGGAAGAAACACTATTGTTGTGCTTAAGCATTTTGTGATGATTTGTGATTTGTATTCCTGAACGCAGCCTCAGCTGGAAACATGTTCAGCTTGAAACGTTTGTTTTATTGAACTAACTGCGCCGCTAGCTAGCCTTCGGTACACCGACATGCCTGCACCACCCTGCGCGGGGGACACGTACATGCCACTACGCACAGCGCTGTCCCTCGCCGGCCCCATTTTACTCATGAAGATGCATTCTGGAGAACTTTTATGTCCCTACCAATGTCAAAATCAAACTAACGCCCTTGACTTCATGGCGCATAAGAAAACAGCTGGAAAGTCTGGAAAGACCGCAGATCTTTGTATTAAAGAAAAACACACTACTTGGAAACTTTTCATCGTGCTACTAAAAATATTTGTGTGCTACAAGACTTTTCAACATGGCAGCACCCGTGCTACTTGGGAAAATGCTAAGCGTCAAGCCCTGCGTTCAACATCCAACCACTAAATGACACATTCATACGAGAGTCTCGCTGTGTCTCCATGCGCACTCCCATCACTCTGCATAACCAATCAACCAATCACAAAAGTGTTTCAGGGCATAAAGCTTTAACTCTTAACTACTATCAGCTCTACACTATGAAGGACGAGTCCACTTTTGTCAAAGAATCACAGAATTATTAGCAGACTTTTATAGATCCCTTTACAAAAATTCGGACGCGTGCACATATGATGTGCTTTGTCATCAATTTTAGCAAAAATATAAAATGTACAAAATTGACAAACACAAAGACAAAAGAACTAGATTAACCGATTACAGAGATTATGGAAACCATTTCAGTGCTGCAAAATAATGAAAGTCCTGGACCAGATGGTAAAGCTAATGCATTTTATAAAATTCTAAAGAAATGATATCCCGACTCCTCTCCTCTCAGACCCATCTCATGGCTTAGTGGTTGAGTGCAGGGACTAGACTGACCTGCTGCAGTCCATGTCTGCCTCCACTGAACAGGTATGGAGCATTATGAAGTCACAAAACAACAGAGACTGTTGAGCAACTGAAGTCTATGAAAAAAATTAACCTCCAAAGCTTTAACAGTTCGTGTCCTCAGGTCCTTTCTGGGTGTTGTTCAAGTAAAGTTGATGAAACACAGAGATGAATATGCCTCTGTCACAGTTTTGTTGGAGCATGTTGCAGACATTAAATTGGGTTAATATTAAAAAAACATAAGTCTATCAGTTTGAACAAACATTTCCTCTGCTCTCTTTCTCTCCTCAAAGTGTGGACGTGAACTTCAGTGTCTCTCTCTCTCAGCTCAGGCTCAGACCTTCCTCCTCTCAGCTGGACTTGATCTAAAGCTCTGTCCTGGACCAGCAGGGGGCCTCTGAGCTCCGTCTGTCTCTTCAGCAGCAACCATGAAAACCCTTCTCCTGATAACTGATGATGCGTCTGCAGGTCGGCCTCTGATTGGCTGCTGCCTGAAGAAGAAGTAAAAGTAAAGATCAGGGACTTTCTACGTGTTCAGGCGTCTGCTGACAGTCGGTCAAAACAAAAACCAAACAGCAAAGAGCAGAGCAGGGATGCTGTTGTTCATGTTTTCAGATCAGGTTTCACTTCTTCATGTGTGTTCTCATTTCAAAGCTTGACGCTCTCTAAAGATCAGATTTACCCTCAAATATGGGTCTGATCTGCAGCCTGCCCTCATGAAGGTCCATTAGATTAGATAAACTTTACTTTCCCTTTTGGGAAATTTGTTATGGACAGAAGTGCTAATGGCTAAGAGCATGATATACATAAAACTACAAGACAACAAAAAAAGTTACATAAGCATGAAATCAACGACAAGCATGTTCAGGACTTATTACACAAGATTAAAGCACAGTGTTTGTTCTGATGAGCAGCAAAATAAGCCAAGATGTTTGAATAATGAGAAGAATAATAAAACAATAAAAGCAGGATGACAATAATGGAAAACTGGTGGCAGTAAAATACAATAAAAAATTTGCAATATATATTCTAACAATGGCAGGAGAAGAATTACTTGGACTGCTATGGAGAGATATGAATGTTGAGAGAAAAGAGAGCTTGTTTTGTGTTTGCTCTGTAACATCTCCTCGAGGTTGTGGGTCAGATCCTACCCTAAACGACTTTATTATTGTTCTGTAGGAGCCTGTTAGAGGGCATATTCTTCTGCTCTTTCATGATCTTAAGCACAAATAGTTATTGATAATAATATTACATTTTATTTAAAAGTGCCTTTCATGACACTCAAGGACAGTACAGGATAAAAACAACAATGAAATCAGTAAAACACAGCAGACAGTGACGGATATGTGGATGAGAATGACAGAGACTTTAATTGTGTTAAGTCACAGTGAGTAGATAGACAGCCAAACTCTAGTACTCTGCTGTCCTGTATCAGTGCCTTGTTAAGGTAGCAAACCTCTGAGTTAGCGATGGTTATTGAATTCCTCTCTCCTTCATGATAAAGAATTCACCACCTTTGTCACAAATGAGCTTAAATTTTATTGTTGAATATAAATGATACAGCAGAAATCGCAGAAGCAGAAAATGTGCAGAGATGCAGAGATGAGGTGCAGAGATGAGGAGTCTGTGCAAAGGCCACTCCACCTCACATGTTACATACACACACCCTTATAAAAGAAAGAAGATATTGTGTTTCTTCACTTCAACACCTCAGACTGTTTGACACTCTGTATGTTGTTACTCCTTGCTAGCAAGTAAAATTCGCCTTGATTGCATCCAGCTGCTTCTCGTCATCTTTATTCTCAATTATGTCAGGTGTGGTATGAACTGGTTCTGAGCAATCTTAGGACTGTCAGGGGAAAAATCCTGACAAACGCCTAATGAAACAACAGAATCATTTGCAGATTTATAAGATCCCTTTACAAGAATTCATACATGTGCACAGATGATACAGCCTTGTCATCATTTTTAAGAGATATGAAACTGTCTGAATTGAAAGACACGATGACAAAGGAACTAGATGAACTGATAACAGAGCATGAGATTATGGAAACCATTTCAATGCTAAAAAAAATAGTAAAAGTCCTGGACCAGATGGTTATGCTAATGAATTTTACCAAGTTCCAATAATATCCAATATCCCCACTCCTCTTGAAAGCATATCATTATTCATTAGGATCAGTGAGAGAATTGACCACATTAGTTCAGCATAAGGAAGGTAAATATCCAACTAAATGCCCGTCCAAAAGACCCACCTCATTGCTATTTTGTCATAAAGGATAAACAGAATTATAAATGATATTATTCGTCCAGATCAAACAGGCTTTTTAATGGGAAGGTATTGTGGGAATGACATGAGCAGAGTGCTAAATATAATGAGCTATGAGCAATCAAGAGGAACAAAAAACACGCTTTTGTCCCTGGATGTATATAAAGCATTTGATCACATTTCCTGGCAGTATTCCAGACGCTCAGATGGTTCTATTTTGAACCTTGCTTCATATAGTTTGTGCAAACATTCTTTCAAAATCCACTTGACTCAGTCAGAGTTAATGGGTGTAGATCCAGGGGGGTAATCCTCTTCTGTAGATCTCTGTAGGTTAATTTAATGTAAAATGTCTCCTCCATCACCACAGTGAATTGTTTGTTTGTTAAATATTATCTTGTAACGGTGATCATCTTCCTCCTCCAGGGGGCCCCTGCCCTCTGTCTCTGTAGTTTTGAGGCCCTGGGCTGACAGATTCTGACTCTCTCTTTCATGCTGCTTGACTTTCCAAAACAACCTTCCCTGGTGACATGTGAGTCATCAGCAGCTCTGCGTCTGATTGGCTGTTGATGTAGAAGTGAAAGTAAAGAGTGGGGACATTCCACAGAGGCTGTTGTGTTCAGGTGCTGTAGGAAATGTCAGCATCCTCATGTTGGTTCAGTGTCAAAGCTGCAGTTCAGTCTCAGAAGTGAATGCTGTAACTTCCTGGCTTCCTGGACACCTGAAGGCATCATCAGTGAGGATGGTTTGTATGGTGACCACAGAAACAAGAAGTTCCAAACAAACCTGTTTACCCATAAACCAGTGTGATGTTTCTTCATTGTTGGTATATGTTCATGATACCATTGTGGAGAAAACAAACTCCAGAGTTACTGTTTTAGCTAACATATCACAGGCAACAAATTGTGTTAACATTAATAAAATAAGGTAAAGCATTTTGAACAAACATTTCCTCTGCTCTCTCTCTCCTCAAAAACTTGACCTCCAGAGTTTCTCTCTCAGCTCAGGCTCAGACCTTCCTCCTCTCAGATGGACTTTATCTAATGGCCTTTTTCCATAAGCCCTACTCTACTGGACTCTACCCAGCTCTACTCTACTCGCCTTGTGCTGCTTTTCCATTAGTCCCAGTCGACTGTCCAATGGGGTGCAGTGTTGCTGTAAGCAGTTGAGCTGCACTGCGGTGACGTCATTTTGAGTGCGAAACAACAATCTGTGGCTTTTTGTCAGAGAAACGAGTAAAAAAGGAAAGCAGAAGAAGGCTGCAGGTGGTAAGAAGAAATACCCCTTGAGAAGCACAGGAGAGTTTTGGAAGCTATACAACAGAATGAAGCCGAGGAAGAGAGCAATCCAGCTGTAAAGAAAAGATGTATGAGGCTAAGATAATTGTAGCTACAGCTAGCATGCTAGGTCGTCGCCCTCATGACTCATCGATGATG
Organism: Scarus forsteni; assembly: GCA_036419115.1. Taxonomy (NCBI): domain Eukaryota; kingdom Metazoa; phylum Chordata; class Actinopteri; order Labriformes; family Labridae; genus Scarus; species Scarus forsteni. Next base: position 516,229 of record JAZDUH010000255.1, read on the forward strand.
ACATTGTTTGACCAATCAGTAGCCGGCAGTCGGTGATGTCATCTTTTAGTATCAACTCAGCTCGCTTGAAACCAGAGCGGAGTAGGTACTAAAACTAGCTTGTTTAAGGAGGTACCAGGCTAGTGGAAATACGCTGCTAATCGAGTAGGGCCGAGTAGAGTAGGGCCAAGGTATGCCAGTGGAAAAGGGCCATAAAGCCAGCAGGGGGCCTCTGAGCTCTGTCTGTCTCTTCAGCAGCAAACATGAAACCCTTCTCCTGATAACTGATGATGCGTCTGCAGCTCGGCCTCTGATTGGCTGCTGCCTGAAAAGGAAGTAAAAGTAAAGATCAGGGACTTTCTTTGTGTTCAGGCGTCTGCTGACAGTCGGTCAAAACGAAAACCAAACAGCAAAGAGCAGAGCAGGGATGCTGCACACACTCACAGCTGTTGTTCATGTTTTCTGATCAGGTTTCTCTTCTTCACGTGTTTTCTCATTTCAAAGCTTGATGCTCATTAAAGATCAGATTTACCCTCAAATATGGGTCAGATCTGCAGCCAGCCCTCAGAAGGTCCATGCTCTCAGAGAATGAGCTTCAGCATTTAGGATGGTAGATTAGATTAAATTAGGTAAACTTTATTGTCCCTTGTGGAAAATTTGTCTTAGACAGAAGTACTACAAGGTCAAGGGCACAATATGCACTTGTGGTCTGGGCACCCATGAGTTCGTCACTACCATGCCCGGAGTGGCTAATCGGGAGGACCGGGACAATTCCCGGTGGGCCGGCCTGACATTTGGGCCGCGAGGGCCGGTGTTAAACATTTTAAATATTATTTTAATTTTCTTTGTTTGGTGTTCATTCATGGCACTGAGTATTACCTCCATGCTGTTACCGCTGCCCCTGTGGGCCGTCTCCATCGACAGCCTTTTTTTTTTTCAGAGGCATCCTGACGTAACAACACGTCCGTGCAGGCTAAAAACAATTAGTCAGAGTCTCACCAGTCAGAGTCTGTGAGATGAGCCAGATAGCAGCAGCGGTGCTGGACTGCCGACAAGATGGACAAAGAGCGCAAGGGTGGCGCGGAAAAGAGAAGAATTAAAAAGAGGAAAACGCTTGAAAATGTTGCAGCAAAATGTGCAAAATAGCGACTTTTTAACAAAACGAGCTCGCGGTCTGAAACGACAGAGGATGACGATGAAACTGGTAAAGCAAGATGTTGAATAAAACACAACTTGCACTGTGCGATGCGACGACGCCACATAACTGGGGAAACTTTGTCTTGTAGCCCCTCAGAAGAGATGCAGCAGCCATGAGCCCAGCACAGGTGCAGAGTGGGCAGGTAGGATTGTTCACTGAGTGAATGTCAGAATTAATGTCAGAGTAGGGGAGAGTGGGGTAAACTGAGCCAGTGGGTAAGTTGACCCAGCCCCTGTTTCTGGGAAACAGTAAATAATTCTTGTCATGAGGCCCTAAATTCAGAAAGCCCTTATCATTTCACCCTGCCTCTGTTGAAGAGGAGCACCTGGTACAAACAGTTGGTACTTTTAACACAAAAAACTCTTTTGGTGTGTGAGAGTAAATTTACAGCATGTCTTTGAGCTTTTTTTATTAGTTCCAATTTATCCAGGTCTAAAATGGTGTAATATACATATTTGTTATTTACCAATGTATAAAACTATATGACTCATTTGGCTACAGATGAGCCTGAAGAGCAAAGTGAGCAACATGTTTTTAAAAAGTTATATTAATGTGTTGAATCATAAAATACCTTTTCAATGTTATGTTAACCACCTGACTTCTCTGATCAAATATTAAAGCAAAAATAATCATGCTAAGAGTGAACAAGAGGAAAACCAACTGGGGCTCAACACCCTGCTGAGATGGAGAAAAAGTAATGGAGGAAGTCATGATTGACAAGTCGATCAGATCGTTACAAAGAAGTGAAATACTGACAGGTCAAACATGCAGACATACAACTTTTCTGGATGGAATAACGGTTTTGTTTCTGCCAAGAATTGATTTTTTGTTTGTTTGTTATTCAAAGCTTGGTTGGCTCTCATTTTACTATATATGAGTATCTAATTTTCCCAAAAAGTTGCAAAATATGTCCATTTCTGGCATTAAAATTTTTAAAGTACTGTTTTTTTCTAGGTTGTTTAGGTTAGGTTTAAGAAAATAAATGTGACTGTTTGTGATGTGAACAATCTATTGTGAAATGACTTTTTTTGACAACAATACATTATCTCTTAATAATTCTCAGATTTAAAGCTATGGTCTACGATTTGGAAGCTTTGTACATATTAATAACACCGTTTATAAGGCTGTTATGGTCCTATGGTCCTATCTACACAGTATAAAGACCAAAAAGAACGAAAAAAATCCATTCAGTATATTCGCTGAAAAGCTGCATACTAGCTGACCAATCAAGCCTAAGAACCTGCAACTATTAATTGGTCCGTGAGTTAGTCCATGAGTCCATCCAATCCTCGTCTCCTCACTCATGACGCAGCATCTTGCACATCGTCCCTCCTCCTCCCCTCTACCTCCGGTGAGCATCTAGCAGCGTTAGCTACTGAACTAACATGGAGCCGGATAAGCCTAGCGCCGATCCCGGGAATACGCCTCCCTCTCCCAAGACAGTCTGGCTGCAGACCTCCCTTCTCCTCTCCCTCTCCTCGTCTCCCTCACTCACGCAGCACGCAGCATCTTGCCCATGGTCCGCCTCCTCCCTCTACCTCCGGTGAGCAGCTAGCAGCGTTAGCTACTGAACTATCATGGAGCAGGAAAGCCTAGCGCCCGAACCGGGAATCCGCCTCCCTCTCCCTTGGGCCCAGCGGAGCTCTGCCAGCGGGTGGAGGGAGGGTGGAGGCCTGTTAGCGGGCTAACGGCTAACGAATAGCCTCAGCCGGCCGTCAGACCTTCAGCATCGGCCGTTTCGCCCTGGTTGATCAGGTAATGGCTTTGTTTACTACAGTGGGAGATGTCTGCTGAATAACTCTGGTTAGTTTGTGCCTGTACGGGCTAATAACTTGTAGGGGAGCGGGTTAGCCTGTTAGCCGCTAACCGTTAGCACTGTAAGCTGAGCTGGGGAGGACAGGCTGAGAAAGATTAATCCTCCCCCACACTCGGCTCCGCTCTGGCGGCGCCAGACCCGCATTGCCGCCGGTCCAGTTGAAATGGCTACTGCTGTGTGTTATAAGGGAGATGTCTGCCGTGTTTGATACTTTCAGTTGAGCTGAGCTGTTTTTGATTGAGTTTGCTGCTGATATAAATTTGTGCTAGTCGCTCGTAGCTCTGCCGGAGGGGGCTTATATGAGCCAACACGAGCTGGGGGCAGGATCTTGGAACACGGAGGGGAGAGGTGAGGGAAGGAGGGGCAGGCTGCGGTTTCAAATCGTAGACCACAGCTTTAAAGTTAGTAAGTTATATAGTCAACTTACCCACAGACTTGGCTTAACTGCCCCCTAAACTGGGGCAAGTTGAGCCACAGAAGCGCTTTTATTTTGAAAGGCCACAGTTTCCAGGCCCTTTGTCCCTGATATCTCCATACAATATCAGTTCTTGCAAACATTCTTAAATAACAGTTGTTTTCATTTTCCTTTTGCTGCATTTTTCTTGCCTCAGTGACAACACAAGTAAAAAATGGCTCATCTTACCCCACCCTCCCCTATAGTGTAAAGCTACTCTATATGAAAAATGCCCCGAGATAATAGATGCTTGATGATTCAGCACTACAATAATGAAACAGACTTGAATTGATGAGAAGGCTGACTATTGACTATTTTTAAAAATATGATTTAATGTCAGAGGCAGACACAGGGGAAAGTGGTGAGGAAGAGGTTGCTGCTGTTGCTGCTGTCAGTGTTGAAGAAACAGGTGAGCTGTTGTAACAGAGTGTGAACAAGCAAGCATCAGTTCTAATATAACCACTTTCTGTGCCCAAATGATAGTAGTGACCCTTTTTTATCATCAAAAGTAAGATTCGATGAAATAGACCTGCATATTTTGCCAGTGAAAAGATACTATTGTTTAGTATTATTAGCTTTAGAGAACAGCGCACTAAACATGTTAATTTATAATTACATTATTTTAATACAAAAGGTCATGATATAAAGTGGGCCGGTCTGAGGCACGAAATTCCAGGGCTGAAAATGAGTCCCACTCTGCCCCTGGGCACTACCATCAATTCTTATTTTCAGTACGAATATCTAAGATTATACTTCTATAAAATGATCACCACAACCATTCAGACATGTGGACCCTCCTGAAAATCAGATGTAGCATCTCAAGAGGCTACCCTCTAATAAATCAGACGACAGGTCTATGATTCATGGATCTGACCCTAACTTTAGTTCTTATTCTAGTCCACTTGTCTCCTCTTACCTCCCTTCCTTCACCCTCACACCAACACAGCATGGTGTGGATTTGCTGTTCATCATGAGACTGGGATCCACATTCAAGATTTCCTGCTGCTTAACAGAAGGTTTTTTCTTGAGTCATGATGGAGGATTCATGATTGGCTACTTGGATTCATGTTGGGTGTTGGATGTATATATTTGTATGTATATGTATATGTGTGTTTTTATATGTATATATGTATCTATGCATATATGTGTATCCATTAAATGAAGAGCTTTATGCTCTATTGTAAAGTGTCTTGAGATAACACTTGTTATGAATTGGCGCTATACAAATAAAGATTGATTGATTGATTGAATATACATGAAAACCACAAGACGACCTAGAAAATTTACATAAGCATGAAATCAGCAACATGCATGTCAGGTGTTAATACACAAGATTAAAGTGCAGTGTTCGTTCTGATGAGCAGCGAAACAAGCTAAGATGTTTGAATAATGATAATGATAAGAATAATGGTTTGTGTTTATTTGCTCTGTACTGTCTCCCAAAGGCAGAAGTTTATATTTTAGAAAAATAAAATGAAAAAATTTTTTTCCGAATTTTATCTGCCTGGTTAAGAACAACACTATTGAAAGACAGGCAGGGGGTAAGGGTGGTCTTCTTGACCTTTAGAGCAGATTGAATCGGTTTAGAGGGTTTTAATTCACTGGGAAGGAAGAGTGTTAAACCAGGCTATCAGTCCATATCTCAGGAGGCTTTATAGGAAATCAACATGATTTCACTCTCAACATCAAACAGTCTGAGCCTGCAAAGGAAATACAGTCATTGAGATCATGTGCTGCAGAGAAAGTCAACATGATCAACCATTTAAAAAATTGCCCATGACAATATACAGATACTGCGATCGACTGGCGACCGATTCAGGGTGTACCCCGCCTCTCGCCCGATGATAGCTGGGATAGGCTCCAGCCCCCGCAACCCCGAAAGGGATAGCCGGATATAGAAAATGAATGGAATATACAGATATTTGAAGGAGGCAACCTGCTCCATAACACTGTTGACGATCACTGGAGTCGTGTTTTGTGCCTCCAGTGGGTCAAAAAATCATCTCTGTAGTTACCTCAACCAAGGACATTGTGTTTTGACAGCCATTAGAATCTCAATTTTATAAGTTGTGCTTTTGATGTATCCATGACTGTAATCACAAAAAAGCCCTCAGAGTATTCATGAAATAAAAGTATATTTTTGTGTATGTTTTAATGTAAAACAAGTGTATCATGCAATCAAACTAACATTTAAAGCGTTAAATCCGAGACTGATTGACTTAATATTGAGGGGCTTTAGCAGAGTTAAAGTGGTTCAAAAACATTTACAGAAAAATATTGATGTTTGATTTTTTTTATGGACAGATGTTGGATCAAAAATTATATATATATATATATATATATATAATTTCATATATATATATATATAAACATTGTTTCAGAAATGCCAAAAGGTTTAAACCATCCATGATGACCACAGAATGAATAAAAGACAAAATAGCTTGAGGGACTCTTTGTGGGGTAATGTAATGTAAAATGTCTCCTCCATCATCACAGGGAGATTTTGATGTTAAATATTATTTTGTCACTGTGATCCTCCTCCTCCTCTTTACCCTCCTCCAGGGGCCCCCACCCTCTGTCTCTGTAGTTTTGGGGCCCTGGGCTGACAGATTCTGACCCTCTCCTTCATGCTGCCTAACTTTCCAAAACAAGCTTACCTGGTGACATGTGAGTCATCAGCAGCTCTGCGTTTGATTGGCTGCTGATGAAGAAGTGAAAGTAAAGAGTGGGGACTTTCCACAGAGGCTGTTGCGTTCAGGCGCTGTAGGAAATGTCAGCGTCCTGACGTTGGCTCAGTGTTAAAGCTGTTGTTTAGTCTCATAGGTGAATGCTGTAACTTCCTGGTTTTATACTGACACCTGAAGGCATCATCACTGAGGACAGTTTGTGGTGACTACACAAACAAGAAGTTCCAGACAAACCTGTTTACCCATAAACCAGAGTCTGAGGTTTTTTCATCAGATTATTTTATGATTATTCATTTAATGCAGGCTCTGTTCAGCTGTTTGTAGATAATTTAACAGTTTTTAACAGATTTGGACCTGCTCCTCTGTTGAATCTCAAGGGAACATTTAATTAACTGGTGCAGTGTAGCTTTATAAACTGCCTTGACAGCCCTGTGATTGGCTCATAACTGGTCCGAAGTTCATTAACAAATAAACAAACAGTTCAATGAGCTGTTAATTTTGATCTGAATGATTTTGATTCAGTGACTTTAGCTCCTGAACACCTCAAATAAAAACTGATTCAGTTTCTTCTCCAGAGACACTGAAGAAAACCTGAAAACTGCACTCACCTAAAGGACCAGATCACATTAAACTAACACATGACCTCTGCTCTCCTCAGGTTTGAAGAAGTCTCTAAAATGAGGATGAAAAGATTCAGTTTTTAGTTTTTATAAATTATGTCATTACTGTCATTATTTGCTGACCTAATGAGCTCTACTGTTACACAGTGCTGTCATATCATATTCACATTATAAATAATGTTAAAATATAGGCCTTGTTTATAGACTTACTTTTATGTGTTTTGTACCTTATTGGGAAGTTGATATCGATTAAGATTCTCCATGTTTCAGTCTGCTTACCTTTCTTCTCTAATTCATGCTCTTATTTATTTCAATGTCTTTATTTTATATTGGCACTGCTAAGCTGTGTATAAGAGTAACTGAAACAACTGGTTTTCTCCTTGGGAAATAATACAGTTTTCTGATTTTGAGTCCTCTGATTACACTACAGTCTATCTGTCGTCAGTATGACTTTGTATATTTTGAATCAGTAGATGGAAAAAATTCTGCTGATATTTTGCCAGTACATATATATCCAAATATTATAATATCTGCAGACTCCACAGATGTATATAGATGGTTTACATCTCATTCATTGCTGAATGTCTACTTTTATAAACCAAATAAGTCATTTACTGAATAATGAAAAGTTACTCTTTAAATTTTAATCTTCTTCTAACACAGCTGGACTGTAATGATGAAAAACAGGTCAATTTGAGCATCAACACGGATATCGGCATCAGCAATTATGAGCTCTGAAATATAATCATGTTGGACGTTTGTAAAAATCTAGATATATCCTTAATTTATAAATCTTTTTTTAACAAATGTATTTATTGTGCAGACTTTAAAAGGCATCATTAACAGTGCGCAAAAGTATCTCCTAGTGAGAAGTCTGACAGTTTTTCTTTTTAAGACATTTCACAAACATCTTAACAAAAGAAAATTGAACAGAATAAGACCTGAGTGATAGACAAAACACAAAATATCCCTCCATCCCCGCCCACCCACCCAGGTGTGCTATGCTCACTGTACAAGGTAAATAGAAAGAAAATATAATTAAAAAAAAAGAAAAAAAGGGGTGATAATAATAATAAAAATTAATAGCAGAAACAAAATTAAGCGATAATTGTGGTTGCAGCAAGAGTTATAGCAATGAAAACAATAATTGCCATAAATGACAGTGATAATAAAACATTCATAAAGTAAAATGAAAAAGATAAATACAAAACAAAATCAACAAACAAATTAATAAATAAAAGCGAGAAAAAAGAAAAAGAGAGAAACTGCAGTTAGCTTCGGGAGTCTAATAAGGTTACAGAGTTAACATAAGAAAGAAAGGGGTCCCAAGTTCTGTGAAATCTTCTCACTGATCCTCTGACTGTATGTTTGATTTTTTCCAAATGAATAAAAGACATTAAATCTTTCAACCAGGAGGTCGTGCCAGGGGGATTTGGACTCTTCCAGAAGTATACATCGCTTGGCTATGAGGGCAGCAAACGAGCTCCTTTTCCCATGTGTCCTTCAGCCATGAGAGGGAAGACATTTCTGAAGAGAGCAGAAGATTGTAAATTGAGCCCGACGTTATTTTGTTTATTTTCTAAGAGAGTCTTCTCAGGCAGTTCAGGAAAGGATGTAAAGTTGGCCTTAGCAAAATTGCGAAGTTGAAAATATCTAAATCGACCCTGTATTGACAGGCCAAACTTATCAGCAATACTTTCCCAAATACCAAACATTTTGTTCAAAAACAAATCATGAAAAGAGACCAGTCCCTTCCCCTTCCACAATTTAAATGCTGAGTCTAAAGAGGAAGGTAAGAAAAGGTGGTTATAACAGATAGGAGACAGGACGGAGGAAGACCTTAATCCAAAATATTGTCTAAACTGTTTCCAGATTTTAAGTGAAGAAAGAACGATCAGTCTGTTGGTATACTGAGAAGGTTGCAATGTGAGTGGAGCAAAAAGCAGTGCAGGCAAAAATGAAGTGCAGGAGCTAGCTTCAACACCATATGGTGTCAGGGGAGTGATACCAAATTTTAAGCTTCTGGAGGTTGGCAGCCCAGTAGTAAACTAGAAAGCACTCGGAGAGCGCAGACCTCCTCCAGCACCACGGTCCTCACCTATATTGTCATTTTGACCATAAATATTAGTCCTACCTTTATTTCATCTAAATATTTAGATTCATTGACCATGAAAACATACAATTAGCAACTGGATTCATAATATCTATTTTAGTTCAGTAGTTATTCACAGAAATCACATTTTTCACCATGGCAGCCAGACGCCGATTCCTATCAACACCAGAATCGAATCAGTTCTTCCTTTTCCCATGCTGAACATTTCCTGAAAATTTCATCTAAATCCATCCATAACTTTTTGAGTTATTTTGTTTATAGACGTACAGACGGACGGATGAACAAACTCTCCTGAAAACATAACCTCCTTTGCAGAGGTAAAAAGCATATTTGGAAGTGCCATCCCCCATCACGTTTGGGTCTTTGGAGGATTGATATTTGAATCCTGGGGGGCTTGCCTGCCCAGATAAAGTAAAGAGGTGTTTAGAGATTTGAAAAAAGATTTAGGGAGGAAGACAGGGAGAGTTTGAAAGAGAAATAAAAGCCGAGGCAGTACGTTCATTTTAATAGTTTCGACGCAGCCTACCCATGACAGAGGCAGCACGCTCCATCTCTGAAGATCCGATTTGATCTTCTCGGTCAGTTCCACAAAGTTGTCCTTATGTAGTGAGCTGAAGGAGTGTGAGATATTGACACCTAAATATTTAAAGCCACTAAGAGATAAACAGAAGGGTAGTGTATCAGGGGAAATCAACTTTGCTAATTGGTTAATAGGAACTTAATTTATAAATCAGTATAAAATCTAATCTGATCTGCCCCTCTCTTTCAGAACACTAATTGACAAAGTTGATAATAAAATAGTTAAAGTGAAGTCTCTGCAGGCTGAAGAAGCCTCATAACATACTGAGGTTCAGTTTACACATTCAGTCACACAATAATAAACTGAATCTTTTCTTTTCATATTCATGAAGACAATGACTTAATTCTTCTGTTTTAATCAGAAGTTTGGATTTGTTGCTCCTCGGTCAGAACTGGTCTCTCAGTTTCAGTCTAAATCTCTGCTTCTTTTATGTTATAATGAATCTCTGTTTTTATTCTTTTCTGTTTGTTGGTTGGTCAGATTTTCTCCTGAGCTTTATACATCATCAATTGAAGAACTGAAGTCCACTGATTCAAACATTTTAACTTTTAATATTTTGATGGAACTCATATTGATCACTGTGATGGTAATCAGAAGTGGACACAGAGATAAAATTAAATTAACTGAGTTTTTGATGGATAAGCACTTCTCCAGACTGCAGCAGGTCAGAAGTAGAACAATCACAGAGGGAAATAAAAGGTCCAGAGATTCATCAGCTGATGAATCCTTCACTCTGAAGCTGATTCCAGATTTCAGCTCAAATTTTCATCAGTCACACCAAGAAGTTTTTTTTTACTTTACCTAATGAACTCCTAAACCATCATCAGAGCATTATCAGAGCATCAGTGTTTTACTTATTTACTGAGTTTTATTCAATTCATTGTTCAACATTTAATGGTGAGTGTCATATCTCTCTCTCTCTCTCTCTCTCTATATATATATATATATATATCTATATATCTATATATCATATATATATATATATATCTAAACATGGTTCCAGAATCAAACAGAGTCATCATGTAATCATATTGTTTTTGTTTTTCTATTTGCTGTCTAACTTTGATGAGCTGCTCCTTTGGTTCTGGATTTACTGAATTTAAAGATTCATGTGAAAAAACAAACACTTAAGATTAAGAATATTAGTATGATACTCATAACAAACATTACTGTATACTTACTGTATTTTTCTGTTCAAAACTGACATATACATACATAATATCACACACAGAACTACATGAGAACAGCACTAATAATTTGTTTTCCATTCCTGATTGTCATATCTTTGTAAATACTTATATAATAAACAAATATTTAATATATATATTTAAATACAATCCAATGAAGAAGAAACTACATGGACTCAGTTACAGTGTTCTCTTCAGAATAATCAAATTAATGAAAAATAACAAAACAGAGAAGGAACCTAAAGTTTTACGTTGGAAAGCTGTTGGCACTCCTCTGGATTCACAGCACAATATACTCAGGGGAAGGATGGGAAGATACTCAGTTTTTAGAATATACAAATATTTAAAATCAGACACAACTACAATTAGGACATTTAGACCCACCGAGAAAATGGAAGGTGTGAGCTGAAAAAAAATAGAAGAAATTGAGGCAGAGTGACCCCCTCCTACAACCGATGGACCGACACAGAAGAGGAGAAACAGTCTTAGAGTACAAGACACACAGAAAGAGGATTTTGGAAAAATGGACGTTATTCAGGACTAAAATCTGTTGAGTATTAGGGCCATGTTGGATGGAGAAAATATTTTCAGGGAAGTCGACATTAAAGTCAAACTTTTGAGAATAAATCAAAATTTCTAGAAAAATGTTCAAATGTCAAGAATAAGTTAAAAAAAACAGCTTCATGATAAAAGTCTAAATGTTGAGAACAAAGTCAAATTGTCAACAAAAAAATTGACATGATAAGTAAAAAGTGGAAATGTTGAGAATAAAGTTGACATTCATTGTAGGTCGACTTTATTATATTATAATAATTATTGCCCTAAGACTTTTCTGTACTGCTGAAGTCTTAACTCCTGAACATTTTCCAGTTGTTGTCTTAATTTTAAGTTTTTGCTTTTTTTTGTTGTTTGTTTTCATGTCTACATGTTTACCTGTGGATTTATGAATGTGAAAAAGTTTTAAAAATATGTACGTACATATACGAGGTGTAAAAGCAAACATTAGAAATTTGTTTGAAGATGAAAATTAAATCAAAACACAGTAAGAGATGAAACATAAGACTGTTCTTTCATTAAATAAAACATTTTAATTATTGGCACATACTTTTTAATAAATCCTCAAAGTTTAAAAACACCTGAAATGATCTTAATGATCTGCAGACCTCACAGACTGATCATGGATCAGGTTTCAGGTGATCTGGTCTTCAGTTCTTGTTCAGCAGCTGCAGTCTGCCTGCAGCAACCAGTGACGTCACAGCGTCTGATTGGCTGATTTTCTGTTTCAGAGTTCAGCTGCTGAAAAGTTTCTGTCAGACCTCAGCAGACTAGTTCAGGTCTTACTGAGAGTCCAAGTCCGCAGAGAAGTTCTGGTCAGATCAGGTCTACAGCTGTTCAGGTCTGTGAAGATGAAGGTGGTTCTGGTTCTGGTTCTGTTCGGTGTCCTGGTCTCAGCTGAAGGTGAGTCTGTCCCTGTGAACATCTGATACACAGTATGTTTGTTTAATACTTCTTAACAAACAAACATGCTGTGTCTGTCTCTCTGTGTCCTCAGATTTTCACGAGGACCTTAATTTCTTCGGCTGTTCAGACTCTGATGGAGAGGAAATGTATGGTCTGGATGATGAGGAGCTCTGGTACGCAGATTTTGAAAAAGGAAAAGGAGTCGTCGCTGAGCCGGACTTTGTGGACAAGACTGATTACCCAGGAGGTTATGCCTCAGCTCAGGCTAGCCAACAGGTCTGCCGAGGCAACCTGGAGATCGTTCGTAAAGCTCTCAAAGACCAGAAACTGAAGAGAGGTAAAACAGACACACCTCACACTCAGTCTGAAATATTTTAGAATAAACCTCATCTAGAACAAATTATTATATCTGTGCTACGAATGAAGTTTGAGATAAGTAAAAATAACATCTATTGGTGGTATTTGTTATTAAAGGTTACCTGGGTTAAATTCAACATCAGAACATTTCATGTTTGAAGTTGTACTGAAAAACTTCCAATTCAACTAAGTAAAATGAGTTTTTTTCACCATGCTTACATCAAGAAAACTTGTGATGAAAAGTGAGATGGATCAGTTATTGTATATAAACTGAGTGATACAGGCATAATAAATTTAATACACTAAAATTAGTCATTATGCCTTAAGGAAAACAGAGCTGAGCTGATCTTGGTAACAGGGATGTAAAATCCGCTCTGTTCAGTTTGTACCTCACATTTGTTTGGTCACAGTTTTCAGGTCAGTTTAGTTTTGACTACTTCGCCTCTGAGGTCCTCTCTATATCTTGAATTCTGAGGTGTTTCAGGCTTCTTATTTCCAACAGCAAGGGGTTATTAAGGTGGAAAAGGTGTGTTTTTTTCTTCTGATTAATTTCTTCATTTACTGTTGTGTCCAAAATACAATTTTTCATTAAAACTTACATGATCTATTTTATGATGTAAATGATTTAAATAAAATAAACACATTGAAAAATGACCTTTGAAGTGAAAATTAGGAAGTCACTGACACAGTTATCAACTTGTTTCCTAGACTTGCATCGTTTAAATGAGGCTATTTCTCTGTTTTATTATAGGCTATCAACACTATGTATTTGAGTGGATCAGGACAACATCACCCCCCCATGACAGAGTTTTTTATAATTTACAGATGATCTGACACACTTGTTACCTTTACCCTCTAATACGTTTGCGTGTGTGTGTGCACCACTGAGCATGTGCAGACCTATAAATTGTGAATAGACTCATAAATTAAATGACTGGGCCCACCATATGGATAAAGATGAAAGTGCATGAAGATAAAAAAAAAAAGTCTGCCTTAGAAACATCAATGCATTGAGCAGTTTACTTTTCAAATGTATTACTTTTATTTTTGCTATCGAGAGCCCCCTGTTTATCTGAGCTCTTTATGATTGTCCTGCTGTTGTCAGCCAAACTTGATGAGTGAGTGAGACCCACAGAGGAAGAAACTGCAGTCAAGGAGGTCAGAGAAGTCTTATTATTATCTGTATCCAGAGTTTAACACTCGCGCTCTGGATTCAGAGAGATTCAGAGAGAAGTCAGGTGATGTATCCAGATGTATCTGTTTTGTTGAAGAGTCTCAAACACAAGTTTCTTCTTACCTGTTGTCCTCTGGACCCTCCAGTTTAGGGCCCCTGGGTATGTGCCAGTTACCCTAATGGTTAGTTATCATTGGTCTTACAGAAAACTTAAGGTAAGCTAAGTTACTTCAGAAACACAACCTCCAGTGGTCAATACACTCAAAAAACCCATCAGTCTACATTTGTACTGGGTAAATTCCTAACAAATATCATCTGGAGAAACTGAATAAAGAGCAGATAATATTCTTTATGGTATTATGCAGCAGCATGGAGAGACTGTCATGATGGCTGACAGTTCTGATCCTGTAAACTTTTGTTGTGTTTCTCCTCCCTATTGACAACATATTCTCCACTTGGAAACAAACAGGTATACTCTTAGTAGACAAGTTTTCATTTCCTGGGATATTTTGCTTTTCGAGTTTAGATCTCCCTGTTTTCATCCTTTTTTGACATTTATTTATCAGGTTGATTAACCTTTTTTTAGACAGTTAATTGGCTCCGTTATTCATGTTTTGCATGCAGTGCTTGAAAAAGTAAATACTTTAATAAGAATCAGTCTAAATGCCTCCCTTTGAAAATTCATTGCAATGCAAAAAAAATGTTTAAAAACACAAACCCACAATCATTCCTGTTTTTACTTACTTTAAACTCATTGGTGACCCTTCTCTAGTATATTTCTAACATTTTGAACAGACACAATACAAAGTTCTTGTTTGCACCTCTGATAGAGATAATGTAACCTTGCAGTGCAGATGGATCCCCCTGATTCAGGGGCCGTTTACATGGAAACTCCTGACTTGAAGCCGCAAAGATTCTCCCTTTCCGTTTTCGAATTCTTCTGCGTTTACATGACGACGCTCGGAGACGAGTTAATCCCCTGTAAATCCGCTGTAGTGTGCATGCCGGTTCAGTAGATGGCGGTGTAGGTCTGCAGAGATGCAGCGCTGCTGCAACACACGAACGAAGAAGAAAACCTTTAACAAACAAACAATGGCGAACAGACGCACAGAGAAGCAGGAGTTTCTTTTTTGGACAACAGATCAGTTCGGACAACAAATCTGTCTGGATAGTTTTTTCTGGATAACAAACCGAGCACGGTAAGACGCTCACACGTTACTCGGCGGACGGAGGAAGCTGCTGTTGTTCCTGGTATGCGCGCGCAGCCTCCATCTGAAAGCGTACTGCGCATGCGGTGACGTCAGCGTTTCCCCCTGAAACGCTCTGCTCTGTGTTTACACGAGGCCGGATAGAGGAGCCGAATCAAATCTTTCCGCTCTGGGGAGCGGTTTCAAAAGTTTCCGTTTTCACTGGAAACGCAACGTGGTCTCATCTAAACGGAAGGCCAAAACGCAACAAAATGTTTGCGGAATCGATCGTTTTCGGCGTCATGTAAACGGCCCCTCAATGTGTGTAATCAGACGGATCCATGTTACCAAGCTCAGATCTACAACGATTTGAACGGCCCAAAGCACAGATTCTAAGGGGCCGTTTACATGGAAACTCCTGACTTGAAGCCGCAAAGACTCTCCCTTTCCGTTTTCGAATTCTTCTGCGTTTAGATGACAACGCTCGGAGATGAGTTAATCCCCTGTAAATCCACTGTAGTGTGCATGCCGGTTCAGTAGATGGCGGTGTAGGTCTGCAGAGATGCAGCGCTGCTACAACACACAAACGAAGAAGACAACCTTTCACAAACAACAATGGCGAACAGACGCACAGAGAAGCAGGAGTTTCTTTTTTGGACAACAGATCAGTTTGGACAACAAACCTGTCTGGATAGTTTTTTCTGGATAACAAACCGAGCACGGTAAGACGCTCACACGTTACTCGGCGGACGGAGGAAGCTGCTGTTGTTCCTGGTATGCGTGCGCAGCCTCCATCTGAAAGAGTACTGCGCATGCGGTGACGTCGGCGTTTCCCCCTGAAACGCTCTGCTCTGTGTTTACACGAGGCCGGATAGAGGAGCGGAATCAAATCTTTCTGCTCTGGGGAGCGGTTTCAAAAGTTTCCGTTTTCACTGGAAACGCAACGTGGTCTCATCTAAACGGAAGGCCAAAACGCAACGAAATGTTTGCGGAATCGATCGTTTTCGGCGTCATGTAAACGGCCCCTAAGAGCTTCACAGCACTATTATCAGATCTGGACCACATTTCCTCAGTAACCCCTAAAAGTCTGTTTTTGTCTTTTATGATACCTCAAATCAATCAATATACTGTCAAATCAATATGATCAACAAATTATTACAAAAAAATCTGAATACAATCAGATAAATGACAAAAAGCCCTTAAGTGGCGAAGTGACAGAAGTGATATTTCTGCTCCATCTCCAACATGTTTGTTTTAAGAAGTGGCCCACACTCTGTCCTTTATACTGCAGCAGCAATGCCTTAATACTACCTTATCTAATTGACCTGTAGTAACTGTGATTAATAGAATTGATGTGTCAGGTTAGGGGGGTGCTCAAATTTTGATTTTTAACCTCAAGTATTGATTTTCAATTCATGTTGATTTTACCTGGGCCTGTTTAGCTTTACTGGGGTAGACCGTTGGACTCTGGTGGAGTTGGGATCTGACTACTTCACATGTCTGTGGAAAGTTCTGTAGTTGTGCTTTATCACCTCCACAGAGGAGGTTATGTTCTTGCTTGCCTGTCAGTCTGTTAGCAGGATAAGTCAAAATGCACTGAATGTAATTTTCAGAGACTGCTGGTCACGGCACAAGGAGGAAATGGTTAGATTATTGTGGTAACCCAAGTTAGGATGGAGAATCAGGATTTTTTTCAACAGGTTGTCAACAGTGCAGGACAGAGTAGTTTTCTATTTTTTGGGGAAAATGCAGAAAAAGTTGGAAATGCTTCAGCATAGGTTTGTGCTCTCGGAGCACCTCTGGTTTAATCATTAATTTGTCCGTTAATTGATGTATTTATTAATATTAATCAAGGTGAAAGCTAAGTCTCTGAAAAGCTACTTCAATTCTAGGCCACTTTATTAGGTACACCTGACTTGACCAGGTCTAAACACCTTTCACCTTCAGAGTTCCTTAATTCAACATAGAGCTGAAACATCATTCAGAGATGTTGGTCAGTATCTCCATGACAGCATCACACAGCTGCTGAGCACCCATGATGAGAATCTTTTTTTTTTTCCAACAATGATCCAAGAGCTGCCTGAGGTAGAGCTAGAATAAAAAGACTCTGTTAACCATCAGAAAACGATTGAGGAGTCACTGGCAGGGTTGTTTACCTGGTTTTACCAGGAGTTTTTTTCCTGGGTTGTCAAAATATGTTTTATTTATTATTTATGAAAGAATATATCACATTGTTGATTCAGTTAAACACATTGTGATTTACATTATTGCCCAGCCCTGTTCTGAAGTACAGTGAACTCTCATGTTGAATAAACCAGTGTGAGCTGATCTGAGCTCTGAGACATTGAGCTGCTGAAGTCTCCATCAGAAGATGATCCACTGTGGTCATAAAGGGATGGACATGGTCAGCAACAATCCTCAGGAAGGCTGTGGGGTTTGAACCATGCTCACTGAGACCACCAGCAGCAGCCTGAACCGCTGATCCAAGGCAGGATGGATCCATGATGCTCATGCTCTTATCCTCCATCTGAATGTGGAGCAGAAATCCAGACTCATCAGGAGACACTTTTAGGATCTTCTGTTGTTCAGTTTTGGTGAGCTGTGTGAGCCGTAGCTTCAGTTATGTTCTTAGTTGACAGGAGTGGCACCTGGTGTGATCTTCTGTTGTAGCAGTCCATCTTTAGTTAATTGTATTGCAGAAAATCATGCATTTTTATATCCCAAGACACTTTACACAGTGCAGTGGGTGACATATTGTTCATTTTATAAATACATGAATGCATAAAACTGTTCATTGAGTTTTAAGAATTATCAACAGGACAGTTTAAAAATATAGTTATGAGAAAGTCTGTTTCATTTGTTCAAACATAAATAATTTTGTGTACACATTCATTTATTTTAAAGTTTTGAAACAATTAATTTTAGTGGTTTTTTCCCTTTAAACAGAGTGTCCCTTGCCTTAATAATGTCATGTAGTGCTACTGTGATTTATCTTGAAATCATTTAGTTTCCTCAAAAAATTTGAGATTCATGTTAATATTTCTCAGTGACAAAATAAACTTTTGAATTTTTTTAGTTATTGCAGACAGAGAGCACAAACCTCCACCAAAGCAGCTCACATATAAGAAATAGATTCATAAAGTTTCCATCATAAGATGATTCATGACCCTGAAAACACACACATAGCACTCAGAATCATGTTATTATTATTAGACAGTTATTGAGCAGAAACCATTGTTCACTAATGGCAGTTCTCTGGATCACCACCAAAATCCAATGATTTTTAAAATTGGGCCATTACCAACATCTCCTTATTCAGCAAAATCAGTCCAGTTGTTATTTTCAAACAAATAAACAAACAGAACAAAACCCTGACCTCCTTGAAGGAGGTAAAAACTTCACTGATAGGCCATCATGACACTCAGTGACTCAACATTTATTGAGTCACTGTGACTAAAACAGTTTTGATACTTCACCTCTGAGGTCCTCTTAAATGTAAATGAGAAAAAAGACCTGCAAAGCTTTAACTGTGGAATATTAAATGGCGCATTGTTTATAATTTGTGAAGACATTCAAAGTGCCTTCTCCTTGAATGTTTGAGCAGCACTAAACATTATCTAATACCAAAGGGCTGCTAAACAAATATTAAAAATGATCCTTTTTTTCTTATGAATTTGTCAAACTGTTCCTGAGCGAGAACAAAGTGGAGGTAACTGACTGAGTTTGAGTTACTGACAGCATGAATTTTAAGTCATGTATCATTTCTATTCATGTATCACTTACTCTTATATCAATCAATTTAGTCATGGACCAATTCATGCAACATCTAGGATTATTTTGTCCATACATGAAGGTCTCTCTATGTCTGCAACTATGTAAGCAAGGCAACTGTAAGTCTGGAACCTCGCCAGAAATAGAAAGCCTGAACTTGAGAAGTCTCACAGCTGACCAACTATGGAATAGACATGACGTTGTTGTCTACATGTTTTGTTACCATATATGTGACATGTATATTAGCGGTGGTTACCTATTGCTCTTTGTCAGACTATCTCTGAACCGAATAAACAACCAGATAAACCTCCAGTCTTGTAGCATATCCTTTTGCCTTAGAACATCTGATAACAGTTACATTGTCACATACAGGGTGCTGGATCATGATCTTTGGCAGGGAGACATCTTAAATGTTAAGTTTTTTTTTGTAAGGTTTTTCAGTGACTGAATAAGTTCTTTGTCAGAGAGATATTACATGGTCATTAGTTATTGCCATTACTGAAGTTTGAGTTGGTTGTCAAAAGATTGTTTTGACCAGCATTGGCAGTGATCATGTTGGTCTTGTGTCAGCACTGACACACAAACTCTTGCCTGACTGTCTTTGACATCAGCTCATTTAGTTTCAATGAAAACCTCAGATCCTGTCTGTTGTCATGTTTCCTCCTCTGATCACAGCAAATATGTTCACTCTCCTTCTGTGCAGATGCTCCGTCCACTCCCGTTGTCTACCCTAGAGATGAGGTGGAGTTGGGAGAGAAGAACGTCCTGGTCTGCTATGTGACCGGGTTCTTCCCAGCTCCTGTTGAGATCTACTGGAAAAAGAACGAGAAGAACGTGACTGAAGGAGTCAGCAAGAATGTTCCTCTCCCAAACAACGAAGGACACTTCAGTCAGTTCTCCAGACTGGAGTTCACCCCTCAGCAGGGAGACATCTACAGCTGCTCTGTGAGTCACATGAGCCTGGACCAACCACGGACCAGGATGTACGGTGAGGAAACTTTAATAAAACACCAAAAAGTACATATATAAAATAGATTTCTTGCCACAAATTTTAGTGTTTTACAAAGTATTTGCAACAAGTATACATGTAGCCAGCGTCCCTGGACATGGCTGAAAGAGGAAAATTGTTGACAAATTGAAAGACATACTGCAAATGAAAACCAAAGAACTCAGAACAACTTCTAAAGAGATTAGAGGTGAACTCCAAGGTCAAGGTAAATCAGTATAAGATTGCAACATCCATCACTGTTTGAGCCAAAGTGGACTTAAAGGAGGACATCATTGTTGAAAGCAAATCATAAAAAAGTGAGACTGGAATTTGCCAAAATGCATATTGACAAGCCACAAAGCTTCTGTAAGAATGTCCTTTGGACAGATGAGACAAAACTGGAGCTTTTTGGTAAGTCCCATCAGCTCTATGTTCACAGACACAAAAATGAAGCATACAAAGAAAAGAACACTGTTCCACCTACTGTGAAACATGCAGGAGGCTCAGTTATGTTCTGGGGCTCCTTTGCTGCATCTGACACAGGGTGTGTTGAATCTGTGCAGGTACAATGAAATCTCAAGACTATCAAGACATTCTGGAGTGAAATGTGCTGCCCAGTGTCAGAAAGCTTGGTCTCAGTCACAGGTCATGGGTCCTCCAACAGGATAATGAGCCAAAACACACAGCTAAAAACACCCAAGAATGGATCAGAACAAAACACTGGACTATTCTGAAGTGGCCTTCTATGATCCCTGATCTAAATCCTGTTGAACATTTGTAAACAAAGCTGATACATGCAGTCTGGAGAAGGCATGTCTGATTTTTACTGATTGATTTTCATCAAATGTGATTATTACTTTTGTTAGTTTCAACTGACTTCAGCGACAATATGGATTTTTCTGTCTTTAATGGATGGGTAACAACAGTTTCTCCACCTCTGTATTAATAAAAAAATCATATATATATATATATATATATATATATATATATATATACATATATACATATATATATATGTGTGTGTGTGTGTGTTATATATATTTATATATATATATATCTATATATATATATATTTATATATGTATATATATATATATATACATATATATATATATTTATATGTATATATATATATATATATATATATATATATATATATACATATATATATATGTGTCATATATGTGTATATAAGAAAGAAGTCTTTCCTGGATTTAACTAAGAAGAAACAGGTATAAAGGAGCCTGTATATAAGAAAGTAAGTCTTTTCCTGGATTTAACTAAGAAAATAGGTTCGAGCCTCCTATTGGATAATTACTGATGGGTGATTATCTTCAGCTGAAACAAGTTATTAAACTCTAAAGTTGATGCTCAGAAAACTCTGCACAACATGAATTATGATGGGATCAATACAAATGTTTTTTCCTCTCCAGAGGTGAAGGTGTCTGGTCCAGGTGCTGGACCTGCTATCTTCTGCGGACTTGGTCTGACTGTCGGTCTGCTTGGTGTGGCTGCTGGGACCTTCTTCCTCATCAAAGGGAACGAGTGCAGCTGATTGGATGGAGCTGATGATGTCATCAACGAAAGGAAAGAAGAAATCTCCAGGAGTTTTAATTTGTGTCTGAGTTTTAAATGACCAGCCTACTCTTCACACACACACTGTTCTGATAAACACACACTTTTCACACATTAAGCGTCACAACATGATCACATTAATCACATGTACATGATGTGTTGGTGGTTGGGAGAAAATTTGTGAAGAAAGTAAATAAAACAGTTTAACATGTTTAAGTTTTTTTCTGTGTGTAACTGAATGGATTGGTGTATTTTTGGAGAGATGTAGAAAGATAGAGACAAAAGGACTACAATAAAAATTCATGATCGTGGTAATTTATGGATGCCTGGACCAAAAATTTGTCTTCATCATTTTTAAAATATATATATATGAATGAAATGCAGCATCTTGGCTCCTCCTCTCTACATGGTTGCAAAGGTTATTACTCATGGTGGTATAATTAATAGCAACATTGGAAAGATTGTTATTATATTAACATTAACAACTTTAATGATGGAGAGGACTGATGTGATACATGCAGGAAATACAGTCAGTGGTAGCTGGCTGATCATTCAGGAGTTAGTATTAGGATGTGTGTGGGGCCAAAGGAAGAAATGATAAATATTTGCAGTAGTTGTAGTTGAAGCTTTGCGGGTCCACAACAGCAGGCCGTCCACACAAATGATCCTAATCAATGATGAGACAAATACCAGAGAAGGGTACAAGAACAAAAAAAAGAGGGACAGAGAGAAAGAGAGTTGGAGAGGTTGAGGGATAAGCTCAGTGTTGTAAACCCCCCAGCAGTCAAAGCCGATTGCATCTTAACTATAAGTCTAAACTCTGGAGTATGAGCTGGTCCCTAACTGAAAGCTTTATCACAGAGGAATGTTGAAGTCTAACCTTAAAGAAAGAGAGGGGGTCTGCCTCCTGAAGTGTGGTCAGTAAGTGGTTCCAGAGACGAGGAGCCTGATAACTGAAGGCTCTACCTCCCATACAACTTCTACAGACTGACGGTACCACGAGCAGGCCAGAATTTTGGGAGCATAATGTTCTAGAGGGGTTGTACAGCATTACAAGCTCTTCAAGACAGACTGGTGCCTGTCCACTGAGAGCTTTTAATGCATTTTCACTTTTTGGTTAATAAAAAAGGTTAAGAGGACAATACCGTGTCATTAAAATATAAAATATGTGTTTACATTAACTCATATTAAATTTTACTCATTGCAAACTCTATTTTCAAAAATGAATACTGCTTGGATGTTTTTGCAAGCCTGGACATTGTTCATTAGGTTTTACAGTTCATTGAACCCTGACATATGTTAATGATCAGTTATAAATTTATTGAAATAATTGTATGAAGCCAACAACACTAACAAGCAATTTTCCAAATCAAAACAAGCTACCTCTCTGAGTGTCTAAGTAATTTATTAATTATTATCATATAATAAGATAAAAAATGTTCTATAAATTTAAAAAATGTGCTCCTTCTGATATTCATTTATAAATTAATGACACTTATAAGTAATTCAGAAAACACAGGACATGCAAAACTCTAGGTTATTACACTGAATAAAGTTGAAGTCAGGACAGTAATTCTGTTGTACTCTCCACCTGAAATAAGGGTCAAGATAAATGCAAAAAAGTGAGATTTAACATCCTAAGATAATGACTGTCGTTGCCCCGGTTTAAAGGACAAGAGCAAACAAACTGCTAACAAGGACCAGACAAATTCAGTCGGGAACCCTAATGCAACAACATATTTAAAACAATAACTTACAAACCATAGCCTCATCCATGAGGACCAACTTGACCCTGTCATGCAATTGAAGAAATAAGTACACCTCTAAATGTGGCCTGACTGCAGACTGTGATGTGAACAGCTCAGTCTTCAGAAGTGACGCGCATGCCAAGTTTAACATTAACAACATCACACACAGCACGGTGTGATGAGGAGCAACAAACACAGAGCAAAACTGAGCTTCACGATGCTGGAGAAGTTTGTTCCCATAACGTAGAACCTGATGTTACAGCAGCTCAGCTTGAGTGAGCTCTTATTAAAGTAATTATGGCTATATTTTATTTCTTATGAACCTTAAGAGGAACGATTTTTCCTGCTGATGACAGATCGCTGCTGGAGAGCCAAACATCTCAAAGCCATAGCACTGAACAGGTGATTTAATAAAAGGACTAGATGGTACAATCCCCAGGACTGGGATGGCAGGGATGAACATAAGAGGTGAAAACTTAGTTCTGATGTTTTGTATTTTGTCTGAGAGCAGATCAGACAGGAGCAGATTGTTCACTGACTGACGCTGTCTCATAGGAACATACAGGAGCAAATGTGCACGGATGAGATGGACAGCAGTGGATCATCAGTGTCTCCACAGCCTGTAAACTCTTATTTCAGCCTGATAAATCCATTAAAAAGTCAGTGCAGTGTTAAGGTAAATTTATCAGAAATGATAAACAAGACTTGTGCTTCATTCAGGTTTATTGTTTATTGTGTGTGTAATGGAGACACAAGTCAATCAGCCCAGCGTTCTCTCTCACTTTTTGTCATCACTCCCCCCTTTATGCATTGTTTAATCATGCTTGTAGCTGGAAAACAACTGAAACTGTGTTTTAAGGAAAGGCAAACTGCTGCTGTAGAAAAGTCACATTAAATGCGACCTATTTTTTTCAGACTGCAGTCACATTCAAGAAAATCAGATACATATCCAGTTTAGTACCACATTTGAAAGTGGCCTGAATCTGAATTGAAAATGTCAGATTCAATGCAACTTGTGCTGTTCACACTGTCAGAAACAAGTCATATACAGGTCACTTTTTAAAGTAATTTTTGGGGCATTTTGTACATTTATTGATAGGAGAGAGAAAGTGGATCGGCTTGTGAAAGAGGGTGAGAGAGTAGGGGAAGACACTGCAAACCAACCACAGGTGGGATTCGTAATTGGGCCAGCAGAAGCAAGCACATGGGGCGCTGGGGTGCCTCCCCCTCCTAAATTTGACAAAGGAAGTCTACTTAAACACAACACAATTTGTCTTTAAACACAGTAATAGTCTGTCAGCAGCACCTGTCCACATTCAATAAATGGGGTTTTTACCATGTACAGTACAGGCCAAAAGTTTGGACACACCTTCTCATTCAACGTGTTTTCTTTATTTTCATCTCTATTTACATTGTAGATTCTCACTGACGGTGTCAAAACTATGAATGAACACATGTGGAATTATGTACTTAACAAAAAGTGTGAAATAAATGAAAACATGTCTTATATTCTAGTTTCTTTAAAGTATCCACCCTTTGCTCTGATTACTGCTTTGCACACTCTTCATTCTCTTTATGAGCTTCAACAGGTAGTCACCTGAAATGGTTTTCTCTTCTCAGGTGAGCCTTTCCAGGGTTAATTAATGGAATTTCTTGCCTTATTAATGGGGTTGGACCATCATTTGTGTTGTTCAGAAGTCAGGCTGATGCACAGCCCACAGCCCTATTAGACAACTGTTAGAATTAATATTATGGCAAGAACCAATCAGCTAAGTTAAGAGAAACAAGTGGCCATCATTACTTCAGTGAGAATTAGAGATGAAAATAAAGAAAACACACGAATTGAGAAGGTGTGTCCAAACTTTTGGCCTGTACTGTATAATATAGTAACTATGTTGTTAATACATATTTTAAGCATGGCGTGTCGCTAGTCTAATGAGTGTCATTGGAAGTTCTTATACTTTTGCTCAGCATGTGTCCTGAGGTGTCTTTGGAATTGGCTGCTTCAACTTTGCCTGTGGCGCAGAGAAGTGCACCCCGCACACTCCCACTTTGACTGACAGTGTATTAGCATTGTTCTGGTGATTCTTTTCCTTATGTGAGTGGACAACGAGTGCTGTCAATCATATCAACACGTCACTGCAGCAGTGCTGGATTTACTCATGCGCAACTACAGCACATGAGACGGACCAGTGCTCCTGCACTCATTGACTTATGTGACTGCACCTGGAAAGTGATTGAGTGCATGAGGCTGCAAGGGCTATAAATGCTAGAGATAGGAATTGGACAGCCCTTTGTTTTTTAGACAGCTATGCATCACGCTAAAGATAACATAAACCGCCTGCTTTTATGTTTTTGGTGACCTCAAACATTTTGTTCATTTATGTGAAACACACCCATATGCACAGATTTACAACACCATGTGTATATACACATTTACACATACGCATACATACAAGAGGTATCTATTAATCAAATGATGAAACAATGTTAAGAGTTTTCAACATTTTCTAAAATTTGAAATTTGAAGCTGGTCTGTGCATTATAGATTTGCTGTACATCTAACCAAAATGCACGGCTATGAAGACATTCAAAAAACTAATGGTAAAATTGTTTCAATATCAATGTAACAAAAAAACAGCATCTCCCTACAACTCCAAACCTGGCAACATCTTGGGTAGTTGGATTGATCAGGTGCATTATTTTGAATGCCACTATAATTTAGTTGTGACAGACTTCCAATTATTGTTTTCAAACTTTGAATTCCATATGGATTTTGCTTGAGGAGTTGAGATTTGGTGGTAGAGTTTCCTGATATGTTTATTGGTACATTGTGTAATAACTCTACAACTCCTACAGTATGAATATTGTATTATGTCCTCCCCTACCTCTTGCAGTAGTGTCAACAGACCATCAAACACTATTGTGAACTCTTTAGGAGTGACTGGGATTTTATATTTCAATCAGAAGAGACCAAAATTGAATAAACAGGTAGGGCTGGACAATTAATCAGATTTTGATCGTGATTTCAATTTTGCCATCTGACAATCATAAAAACATTATAATAGAAGAAAAACAATTAATATGCCACACAGTGTGGAGTGCATTGTATGCAAGTTCCTGCGCTTCATAGCGCTTCTGTGTTTCACGTGCAGCCACAGCGAGTGTGTGTGACTTATGTGGATCAATAATACTGTATGTGCCACTCGCTGGTTCTTTAAAAGTCGTGTTTAAATCAATACTGAAGTTTTTAAATAATGAATAATCGTGTACATTAATTGTGATTTCAATATCACTTAAAATAATCGGGATTCTTATTTTTACCATAATCGTCCAGCCCTATAAACAGGTATTTATTATACAGGTAGATATGAAAATGAAGCAGTATCTGTGGTTAGAATGTCTTGTGGTGCTTAGACCCCCCATGGAGTCCAGTGGTGGTGAGGATTACAGGAGAATGAGTGGTAGATTTCTGCGGCTGGGACCCTGATGCGATCTCGGGTGCTACTGAGGTGAAGAGCCAGTATCCTGAGGAGTTGGACCTGGGCACTGGTGAGATGAATGGAGGTGCCTGGGGTGGTGGAGGGTTGCCGAGATCATCTCACGACGCCACCGCCACCGCACTGACTGTGAAGGAGCAAAGACATGGTTTTATGATTGGCAAGCAGGCTGCTGTGGCAGTGAGTCAGTGGCAACATGTTCAGCAGAGATTTGATCACCTGATTGGCCAAGCAGTTGTGTGTGGCAGGATCTGGTTGGCTCAGTGCTTGAGTGAGATCACGCCCCTCATCAGCTGAGATTTGGATCACCTGAGCAGGTAGGCAGATTGAAGCATGACAGAGGAGACTGAACGAGCATACAGGTCTTTCTGTCTGAACTTCCGCATAAGCTTCATTTCAATCAGGGAAGACCAAAAATTTAATAAACAAGTATTTATAATACAGGTAGATATGAATGAAAATGAGCATAGTCTCTGGTTAGAATCTCTTTTGGTGCTTAGACTCCATGGTGCTGTCTTGGTGTAGGGGTACTGAGGACGAATGAGAGATAGGATACCCCCCCAGAAATGAGACAATAGACAAACAGACAAGATGAAGCCTTACCTTTGCAGATGATGCAGACTTCTAAGAGATGACAGTCTTACCTTGGCACGAGAGGGTTCTAAGAAATTCACTGCATTAGACACAAGCAATGTTAATATTTATTCTATAGCAATGCAGAGATGATTTCTTTCAACCCAACACATCTTGCCCGAAGAACTAGGCAATGGCATAATAAAGTGACATCCTTCATGTGAACCCTGCAGGTCAGAAACCGAGTTCTAGAACTGACCTGACACATGAACCTGTATGACTGACCCTCAGCCATGAAACCCCAGAATCTGGACTTAACTCTGACGTGGGGTCTGACATGATAACTTGTTTGACATGACGAATAGCATGCAGAATGCTGACCTAAACAAATGATCCGATATAGAAGCCAAGATTTACCTAGAGTTAAAATTGGAAGCTTGCTAAACCCAATTTATTTTTAACATTTTGGATTATTTGAATTTATTTTATTTATTGCATATCTATTCCAAGAATGTTAATTGATGCATTACATGATCACCAGTTATCTGCCATGACATTGGCAAATGAAACAAATTGCACATAACCCAATTTTATACGGCAGGAATTGGAGGTCAGTTTGAAGACCTGATAACTAGATGTCTTTTAAAGAATTCAGAAAGGACTCAAACTGGAACGTGCACCTGAGCTGAGAATTTGACCGTTGATATTAAAACTATTTAGCCCTGAAGCTGACAATTACCCCAGTTCCCATATAGATTACAGATTTTCAACATTTTTGGTCAGATGATGTTGGACCATTGATGTGCTGAATGCAGCACATGCAGCATTTAACCAGCTTGAGTTTAGCTGAATGCTTATGAAAGGTCACACATTGCTGAATGGATGCATTGAGAGACTGTGCAGAGCGCTTTAAGTAGTCAATGTTTTGGCCAGTGCAGGTGTTAACATATTAGCATATGACGTAATGAAAAACCATAATGCCAAAGCATAGTATCGATTAGAGAGTGCATGATAATGCTTCAATAATTTATTTAGTTAATCATAGTTTCTGATAGAGTAGCTCTCTCCCTGAATGACCCTTGATCATGTGACTCACCATGTCTGTGTCTGATGACCTGCCGTAAAGTCCACATGACTAACTTGCTGTGGCCATGGAGGTCCAAGCTGACTGCCCCGCAGTCTTAAACTTGCTCTCTGTCTGGGCATCAGTGGTGTAGCTGGACAGCGTGCCCCGCCAGACAGCGGCCTGCAATGGGAATGAGGAGCACGACGTGTCAGTTGATGCTGATGGACAACTTACATAGAAACTTGGAACAAGCAGCATGTAAATGCAAGAGAGAGAGAGAGAGAGTGTGAATGGCCAAGTGTGACCCGTGATGCAGAGCAGCCCTGTGCAGTCAAGACCAGAAGAGTTCAGTACAAACTCCAAGTCCATTTACAGACCCCCAGTAAAGTCAGCAGAGTGACAGAATGTGATTAGTTTAGAAGGAAGATGAGAAGTGGAGCATGAAGATAGCAGGAAAATGTTTGTGACTAGAGGGCATGCGCAGAATTAATCTTCCTCAGTAACTTTGCTAGCTTAATTCAATCAGAATAGACTAGAGAGAAATGAGGACATATGTGCAAAATCAGAAATCAGATTGAATGAGTACAGAAATAGACATAAGTACTTATACCCCACGTGAAGTAGATTTTAGGAAGCAGGAGGATGGAAAGATGCTCCCGTAATAGAAGACTCCCCCCCTCCCAAAATAAAGGTACCATACCTGATTGGTGGAGATGAGTAATCATGGGAGAAGCAAAGACAGCAGTTAGGCAGACATCATGCAATCTGTATGCTAGGTAATACAAATATGCAATTAAATAAAACTCCTTGTCATGAGAAAGAGGCATCAGAATGGGCTAGATTAAAGGAACACTACTCCCAAACAACGATTTGGCCTCATTTTCTACTCACCCTCATGCTGAACAACACTGTGGAGTAGTTTTGGAACATCTAGGATGCAGCCGGAGATCTGTGGGAATCCTCGCTGTCCACTGACATTGATATCATGACTTAGATAAGAGCCCGAACAAACAGTGTCCTTAAAAGTCCACAAAAAGACCACAAAAAGTCGGCAATATTCCTCCATACAGCTCGTGCGCTGTAATCCAAGTGTCCTGAGCGGATAACGTCCACCATTCACTCGAAACGACATCATTTAGCACATGTTTATAGCCTAAACAGTACTACTTGGCATTTCTATGATACACTTACGGGTGCCTACGGGAGCCGCGGCTGACCAAACCAAACGAATGCGCACTCTGTAATAACTAGGAGTGTAGAACAAGAAACAAGAACCCAAGAAATCCCACATTCTGCTGACCCCTCTTGTGTCTGTCCACGGCTCCATTGCTCACAGCAGAATGTGGGATTTCTTCTTCTACAGTCCTAATTATTGCAGAGTGCGCGTTCCTTTGTTTGGTCATCCGCGGCTCCCGTAGTCACCCGTAAGTGTATCATAGAAATGTCAAGTAGTACTGTTTAGGCTATAAACATGTGCTAAATGATGTTGTTTCGAGTAAATGGTGGACATTACCCGCTCAGGACACTTGGATTACAGCGCACGAGCAGTATGGAGGAATATTGCCGACTTTTTGTGGACTTTTTGTGGACTTCTAAGGACACTGTTTGTTCGGGCTCTTATCTAAGTCATGATATCAATGTCAGTGGACAGCGAGGATTCCCACAGATCTCCGGCTGCATCCTAGATGTTCCAAAACTACTCCACAGTGTTGTTCAGAATGAGGGTGAGTAGAAAATGAGGCCAAATCGTTGTTTGGGTGTAGTGTTCCTTTAAGTTATAATACGAACTGCTGCAGATATGAGAGCTGAGCAGAGAAACAAAATGCTACAGATAATAAATAAATAATTGCCATTATGGGTAGGAGAACACCCATGATGATGAAAATTAGCTGTATGCAGAGAGAGACAGCCATATACAGGGGAGTTGCTGAAGAAGCAAGAAAAAAGAGAAATGCCAGTAGGGCTGTAATCAACCAAAGAAATTGTTGGTCGACTAAAACACAGAAAATTTCCGACCAAAATCGACCAATCAACCCCCCGCCCCCCCCCCCCCCCGTGTTTCTCCCCTGTGTGCGCCTCTTTCTCTCCTTTCTTTCTCTCAACACGACTCTTTCCTTTCCAGTCTTTATCAATAATATGGACAGTCACTGTCATATAGGACTCCATTCGAAGAGACGTACAGATCTGTTACCTTTATCTGTTAACTCGGAAACTTTCTATTTTTTTCTCACTCGTATTTTGCTGTTAGTGCATGCGTAATTGTGAGAAAAACATTGGATCCTGGGTATTCATGGGACTCTTTTAGTGTTCCCATAGAGTTTTATATTAACCACGTTGTTCACTACAACAGGCACTTTTAGTGCTGGAATTTTGAAGGCATCGCCAACTTATAATCGCGCAGCGATGTTTTTCCTCTGTGCATGCCTCTTCTATTTTTTCCCTCAACACAAGACTCTTTGCTTTCCAGTCTTCATCAATGAAATGGGCAGTCACTGTTTCATAGGACTTCATTATCTGTTATCTTTATCTATTAACTCCGAAGCTTTCTCTTTTTTACTCCCTCGCATTCTGCCGTTAGTCTGGCGCGCTGGCACTGAATATCCAGGTTCCAATGTTTTTCTTGGCCTTCCACGACACCAGTGGGCCTCATATCCTAAAAAATAAAACTGTCAATTCCTTCTGTGATGTCGTTTTTGCATTTGGGAGTTTATATGAGGCATAAAATCCAGCGCGGACCGGGTGACGGATGCCGCTGTTGCAGCGGGCAGGTGCGACATGCAGTAAATGAATAAATAAAAATCTTATTATTATTAGACTAGAATATTGAAATGTTCTTAAATAAAAATATTGAAAAGAACGATAAATACAATAAAACTGTGTTCTGAGACATGATGGGGGTGCTCAGAAAATACCCCCAATTCACTTGATACGTTTCTCCTGATGAAATGAACTGCAGGGAAAAAAAAAATTGACACATTTGGTCAACCAATCAGAATTTTGGTTGACTGAGCACGCATCGACCGATTAGTTGACCAGTCGACTTGGACTTTACAGCCCTACATGCCAGGCACTGCACGTTAGGCTGAATATGCTGCAGAGAACCAGTCATGAGCGGGAAGACAGACAGAACTGGAAACTGAGAAAAGAATGAAAATTAGAACCAGAGCATATTAATACAACACCACCAGAGATATGCAATACTTACTAGGATCAAAAGTTTGAATTTGAGCCTCCAGTATGAAGGCAGAGTCAGGACGAATAAAGGATTAGTATGCTGAAAAGAACAGTGACCCATTACTGAAGAGAACTACATCTACTGGATAGATGTAGTGCAGCACCTATCCTAAATAAGTGGCTAAAACATTGCTTATGACATCACGTTTCATTAGCATGCACCTTTAAAATATAAAATTGTTGAATGACCAGAATTATTTATTTTTTATTATTAATCTTCATTCTAACTACCTCATCCTTCAGAGTTGTTTTCTGGATCAGCTTTGCATTTTTTTAAATTATGTTTATTATTATTATTATTATTTAATTATCATTAATTTAATTCATTTATTTTGTTGCTATGTGTGACTGTGTGCATTTATTTAATTTAATTATTGATGTAATTATTTCTTTTTTTGACATTAAGGAATATAATCTATATGGCAAAGCCAGCAACTACCCAGCTACTAAACCAGAAATGACCGTGCGAATACTCGTGTTCTCGTGCCAGTCGAGACACTGCTGTCACCCGAGACCAAGACTCAGCCTGTTTGGCAAGCTAGCTTGATGGAGACTGATATTGTTAGCAACGAATGCCTGAATTGCTAAAACTTCAGCTGAATGAGAATCGTATGGACAGAAGGGATTGCCAGTAGCTAGGGCAGGTTAGGGTGACTGATTAAGTAGCTGTTGGTTAAAGATGGTAAATTGAGTTGCTCATAATTTACCCAACTGAAACACAACCTGGCCTATGATAATGCTGTACTGCTAATGACTAGGTTAATTTAATTGAGTTGTTACTGATAGACATCCGCGAGCTGCTGTGATGATAAAGTAAACAGCCATGTCATTTAAGCTGATGTGATTTAAACAAGGTTATTACTGTTTGGCTTTTGGACGACATCACATTTGAGCCGGTGAGGAAGCAATTTATCCGAACACTGATGGTGGAACAGTTCAGTAGAGTGTTGATCCCGGCCACTCAGCCAGTTGCAGACTATAGTGAATGTTAATAATTGCACATATTTAATAGCCAATTCCTTTTGAAACAGTTTGATGGGCTGCATTAAGCCGGGCATCCACTGTGCGATTTTTGGCCTTTTTTGACACGATTTTTCACCCGTGCGACTATTTTGGGGATCTGGCCGAGTTTTGGCTCAATCATGCGTCTCACATTGTGTAGTACACACAAGGTAACGAGAAGCGATTTAAGGTGCGTTCACACCGGACGCTACTTGTACTACCTCAGCGATTACTCTCCATTCAAAGTCAATGTGCAGCCGCGATGGGGCGGGGCTAACCCTCCTGCGATGTGACAACCAAGTACAAGACGATCACTCCACTCATCGCGCGATGTCAAAGTTAAAAAAAAAAAAGTTGACCTATTCAGGCGATGTCGCGTGTGGCTGTGCAGCAACAGCCAATCAGCGGTGTGTGTATGTGTGACGTTACCCGAGAAAGACTGTTATTCATCCGGACTACAGGGTGGATGAGGTCCGTCTAGGCGGAACTAATCTCAGTGAGGACATTAGTTCCACCTAGACAGACCACGGTAAACGCACAGATAATGTTGCTGCATCATTAGCTGCAGTGTTTTGTGGTTGATAAGTGAGTGAAAAGGATACAGCTGGAATGATGTTTGCTTATACATACTATTATATGATATGATCGCGGTGAAACTCGAGTGGACGTGACGTCACCGAGCGAAAAATGAGGTATTTATGGACGCGAGATGCTACATCAGTGAGCGACGCGATTTTGGTAGCTGGGTCGCTTGCGGTGTGAACGCACCTTAACACCTCACAACCATCGTCCGATCGATCTGATGAAAATCAAACCTGTTTGAAATCCTGGTCGCCCCTTGTGAGGCTATGTCACACTACACATGCGCAAACATAGATCTATAAAGAAGAGAAAAATACAAAAAAGATACAAATACACAAGATGGAGCAGCATGGCATCACAGTGGAACTGGACCCAAACAACAGAGGGTCGACTTGTTGAGCTGTGGGAGGCACAGCGGAGCCTATTCAGGAAATGCGTTTGTTTGGTATTCATTCACATCTGTGAGCATCCGACCACTTTCCACTTCTTTTTCTACTACTGCTTTAACGTTGCATTTCCAGATACAAGAGTCTGTCGTGCCGTCATGGATCTATTATAAGACTTAATTATATTATAAGTTCTTATACATCCATGCGTGTCGTACATGGCCGAACAGCGTGAGCAGTCAGATCACATCCGAGCATCGGTTGTATAGTGTGAGAAGAATCATGAGTTGTGAACTGTTAACCCCTGCAATTCACTCGTACAGTATGGGCAGCAGCTGAACACCACGATCGAAAAAGTTGTACAGTGGATGCCCGGCTTTAGGGCACATGAAGATACAGCGGAACTGCTATTAATGAAGCAGGGGGGCATCATGACACATTAAGTAAAATGCAACGCATAAGAGTGCTGCCCAGCCCTATCACGGACTGATCGATGGAAACACCTGAGAAGATGAGCAGCTCGGACACGTTTTCTCTAGCTTTGGTTGGATACTGGCTTTAGGCGGTGTGAAGCAGGAGTGCTCTCTGAGTGGATCAACGCCTGAGGGAAAGCCGGAAAACCCACTGTTCTTCCCCAGCCAGAGGAGACAGTATTACTAGACATTAACACTCATAATTTAGACCCACCAGCTTGGTGTTAAATATTTGTCAGGATCATCCAGGCTTCTGTGACAGTTTGATTAATCCCACAGATATCGACTTACTTATGGATAAACAAAACTTCAATTAGATAATGGGTTTCTCTCTCCATTTCTCCCAAAATGCTGTCTGGGGCGGAAGTTGTCAACTCGTCTGTCTGAGTGAGACTGACCAATCAGGAGGCTTCTTTTCAGAGGAGGCTTGCCCATGAGAGTCATGTTGAAATGCAAAACAAAACTTTGAGAAGTGCAAACCAAACTTCCAGTAGCTGCACAAGGGTAGGCAACGCCACCCTGGGAATTTCACAGGGAATTCTAACCTAAATAAATTTAAACTGAAACTACACACTGGTTTAAAGGTGTGAAAAGAACAGCTTGAGACAGTATTCACAATACGATAATCATTTTATTATTTAAATTTTTAAAATTGCATCCTAAAAGTAGAAACCGAAACAAAAACAACAATTCATAAAATGGGGGGATAAAAGGGCATGTGGCTGAGGCTCACCAGGTGAGATGGGTCAAGGAGAGGGGATCCCAGTGAAGAAAATCAAATGGAAACACCCCAGGCACACGTGAAGAACCAACACACACACTATTGTGAATTAACTCAAACCAGGCACATCCATAACCAGAAAAAGAGGGAACCACCACCTATCTCCACACCACCACCAGACTCAGCCACTGGAAAAGAAGAGAAAGAAAACAGTGTTAATATTGGAAACAATAGCTATATCTTATTTACCCATAACTCAAACACAATATAGTTGGCAGCAAATGTGTAACTAAAGATGAACGAGTTAACAGAAAATACTAAAGCTGCCCCAAAGTAACTTTAAATAACTAGACCAAAATAAGTAACTTCAATAACTCAAAGGATAAATTAGATGACCAAAATAAATGCAACCAATTCTAATGGCAGAAACACAAGTAACCAAAATAACTGCCAACTGTAAGTAAATCTAAACAAAACAAGAATCAACTCATAAGGAAAAAGAAAAACAGATTTAAAGCACAGAATATAACCCCCAAAATCTGTTCATATCCAAAATAAAGAAAAAAGAGTAAAACAGTCCTAGCAGCACCACTGCAGAGAAGGCAGCAACAGGCAAAGTCCCACTGCCTGTGAGAAGGCCTGCTAGCCTCCAGCTAACAGCAGGATCACTCTGCAGGTACACAGAGTGAGCAGGGATGCAGGCCAGGCCGCTTTAGCCACCTAGCAGCTAAGACGCCCACGCAGGACAGAGCCTCGCTCACAAACAGGGCTCAGGCAAGATGTGTGGAAAGCAGGCAGGTAGGCAGGCAGGCAAGCAGGAGATAGGCATGATGGCTGACAGTCAGTGTAGCAGATGCGTAGCAGCAGAGTGGTAGCAGATAGCCGTGTAGCATTAACAGCTAGGTAGCAAACAGCAGGGAAGTTTTTTTTTTAAGTTATTCTTTTAGGCCTTTATGGGCTTTATTTGATAGGACAGCTGAAGTTGACAGGAAAGCGGGTGAAGAAAGGGGGGGATGACCATAGACATAAACACTAGACGCCTCACGACTGGCCGGATCATACATCAGCGCAGCCGCCATATTGTGACGGTCGAGTCAGCCCTGTCAATCAAAACATGTCACCGTGAAAGCGATGTGTTTTCTGATGAAAAAAACACGAACGTTTGCATTTACGTGGATGTCAAGCATCATTTTGGACACCGATTTATAGTTATCGCAGTAAAATACTTATGTGAGTTCTTTGGGTTGCTAATCAACGCTGGAGTGGCAGCTATTTTGTTCAATAATATAGCAATAATTGGGAGAAATTAAAGAAGTCGGCAGATAGGATAACAGATCTGCATGAGGCATAGGAACATTTTATTAAATACTTACATACTATTTACAGGTAATTTCATTTTCATATTTTATATAGGCCTATCATATTTTACATATGTACACATGATTTAATATTTACAATCTCATATATCATTTTTCAGATTTATACATTGTTCTATATTTACATTTCATATAGGGGTGTAACGGTACATGTATCCGTACCGAACCGCTCGAAATGGACCTTCGGTACGGTACAATGCTGTATTCCAAGGAATACCTATGTTTACGTTAGCCGCTGCACATGGCTACTTAATATTCACGGGGATACTCGTCTATGATTGGCGTGGTTAGGTAGGTCTTTTTAATATTCATAAGGAAAGTGGTCTATAATTCGTGCTCTTGGATCACAAAGTTATTGATCTGCATAAGCAGCACATGGCTACTTGAATATTCATGAGAAAAGACGTCGGTTAGCATGCTAACGGCTATCCGCCTTTAGCATGCTCACAGCGGTGAAGACGTAAGCTGATAGAGGGATAAAAAACAAAAGGACAACACAAAACTACCCACAAACGGAGGACGACACTTAACTTTTACTGAACCAGGGGACCTATTTTTCATGGCTGGATGTTTAAGTTTACAAGAGGAACAGCGGGTGCAGCTGAATTCATCGGCTAATGAAGATCATAAGATCGTCAGTGGGTGAGCAACAGTTCATTAAAAATACAGAGTTTGTGTTGGTGTTTTGTGTGGAGGACATGTGCCTCTGAGCTGCTAATCAGAGTTTAGAAGCTGTGGGCTAACTGGGAGTTTACTGAAGCTACTTTGCTTAATGTGTGAAATTAAGCCAAAGACAAATAAGAAACACATTGCCATGCTGAATGATCTATTCTGTCCAACTTGCAATCAAATAGACGTAATTATGACTTTCCCAGTCATTTTGGAGTTGTGTTCGTGTGTAATCTGTGTTCGACAGGATGGTCAGCTCAGACTTAGGCTGGGTTTGGTTTGTTATCGTCTTGAACTCTGGTGAATTTTCTACTGAAATAAGAGGCTCCAGCCTCGTTCTTGTGAGACATGATACTGGATCAGTGTTTGTGTGTCTGTCTGTTTCGTTGCTGTTGCTTATGTCCAATAGTTGTTATTGAGTTCTGGAGTTTGGTCGGCTGCCAGAGTGTAGCCTGAGCTGTAGACCTAATTTCACAATGTTTACTTCATTTTTGAGTACAAACATTAATCTGTGAAATCTAATTAAAGTCTTAGCCCTCTGCTGTCTACATTCAGGCAGCCTCTCCCTGACAGTTTAGATCGGACCAAAGCAATAACAGCATCCATCAGCGTTTTTATAGCATCAGGTCTAAGACCATATTCAGTTGTGGAAATGCTGGTTTTAAACACATACCCAGCCGTCCACATTTATGCCAGGAATTTAAAAAGAAACTCATTATTTTTAATTTTATACATTTGTTGATTATTTATTTTATTTAACTTATTAGAATTACCTAGCAACACATTGAATTGATTTTGTTTTTCAGTTTGTAATGAGAAATTTTTGGTTTAATAAATGTGCTAAACAAACAACAGGTTTTGCGTTGTTCCCATACTGTACCGAAAACGTACCGAACCGTGACCCCAAAACCGAGGTACGTACCGAACTGTGATTTGTGTACCGTTACACCCCTAATTTCATATATATCATTTGCATATTTACACATCGTTCAATATTTACATTTCATAATATTTTTCATTTTTACACATCGTTCAATATTTACATTTCATATATTATATGAAATATAAAAATACATATATATACATGTATATACATACACACATATATATACATAATAATAAATAATAATGGATTTTATTTATAACGCACTTTACATTTGCGGACAAATCTCAAAGTGCACACCAAAAGAAAACATTAAAAACAATGAACAATAAAACAATGAAACAGTAGAAACAATGAAAAAGACAGTAAAAGCATTAAAAGGAGTCAGCAAGAATAATAATCAACAGAATTAATCAGGAAAAGCAATCTGGAATAAAAAGGTTTTCAGTCCTTTTTTAAAAGAGTCCACCGTCTGTGGAGCCCTGAGGTGGTCGGGGAGGGCGTTCCACAGACGGGGAGCAGCGGCCCCAAAGGCCCTTTCGCCCATGGTCCTGAGCCGAGTCCTGGGCGGGCGCAGACGGTGCAGTTGGCCTGACCGGGTTCTGACTGAGGTGTGTGGGTGGAGGAGTTCAGTGAGGTAGGTGGGGGCTGCACCGTGCAGACAGTGATGGGTGTGAAGGAGGATTTTGTATTCAATGCGGAGGTGAATGGGTAGCCAGTGCAGAGTGCGAAGGATGGGGGTGATGTGGTCATGTTTACGCACCCTCATCAGGACCCGGGCAGCGCTGTTCTGAACATACTGAAGCCTTTGGAGGCTCTTGCCCGGGATCCCGATGAGGAGTGCGTTACAGTAATCCAGCCTGGAGGTGACAAGGCATGGACGAGCTTCTCTGCAGCGGGACGGGAGAGAGATGGTCGGAGTTTGGCAATATTTCGGAGGTGAAAGAAGGAGGTTTTGCAGATGTGCGTTATATGATGGTTAAAACTGAGATGGGGGTCGAATCTGACACCCAAATTAGTGACTGAGGGAGAGAGGGGAAAGTTGTGGCCGAGAAAGGAGACGGAGGAAATGACTGATGAATGAAGCTGGTGAGGAGTGCCAATTTGGATGGCCTCTGTTTTAGAACTGTTTAACTGTAGGAAATTTTTGCTCATCCAAGCCTTTATCTCCTCTAGGCAAGAGTCTAGCTGAGTGACAGAGGATGGGGGGATGGAGGAGGGGGTGACTTTTAAGTAGAGCTGAGTGTCGTCAGCATAGCAATGGAATTGTATTCCATGCCTGCTGACGACACGACCGAGGGGGAGCATGTATATGGTGAAAAGGGTTGGACCGAGGACAGAGCCCTGGGGGACCCCACAGGTGACAGTGTGGGGGCGGGATTTAGCATCCCCCAGGGCTACGAACTCGGTCCTTCCCGTGAGGTATGAGTGAAACCAGTGAAGGGCAGTGCCAGTGATACCAATGTCGTGTTGGAGGCGGTGAAGGAGGATGTGGTGATCAACGGTATCAAATGCAGCAGAGAGGTCGAGAAGGATGAGGAGGGAGGTGGAGCCGGAGTCAGAGGTCATCAGGAGGTCGTTTGTGACTCTGATGAGAGCTGTCTCTGTGCTGTGGGAGGGGCAGAAACCGGATTGGAATTTTTCATACAGATTATTGAGTTTAAGATTGAATGGAAGTTGAATGGAGACAATTCTTTCAAGAGTTTTGGAGATGAAGGGGAGGTTGGAGATGGGTCTGTAATTTGACAGAGGTTCGAGAGTGGGCTTTTTGGGGAGGGCATTGTTTATAGCAGTTTTGAGCTTGGTTGGAACATGGCCGGTTTGAAGGGAGAGATTTATAATGTTTGTGATTAGATGACTGATGGAGGGGCAATGAGCTTTAAGCAGAGGGGAGGGGAGGGGGTCGAGGGAGCATGTGGACGGTTTGGATTTACTGATGACCTTCTCGACCTCCTGCTGCACTGTGGGGTAGAAGTGAGATAATTGTGTGGTAGGTATAGTGTCATGTGCTGGGATGGAACTGTTGGTGATGGAGAGAGATGCACGGCTGTTGTGTATTTTGGAGGTAAAAAAGTCCATGAATTTGTTGCACTGCGTGACTGTTTGGTTGTGGTGTGGTGAAGTCTGAGGTTTGAGCAGATGTTTGATTGTGGTGAAGAGTTGTTTGGAGTTACCTGGGTTATTGTTAATGATGTTGGAGTAGTGTGCTGACCTGGCCCTGGAGAGTTCCTTTGCGTATCTACGCTGATGTTCCCGGTAGGCCAACTTGTGCACCGTCAGCCCAGATGTGATATAGGCCCGCTCCAGGACACGGCCAGACCGTTTCAGGTTTCTCAGCTCCTCAGTGAACCAGGGGGCGGAGCGGGTGAAAGTGACTGTCCTGGTTTTCAGTGGTGCGTGAAAGTCCAGTAAAGCCTGAAGGTTATTATTGTAATAGTCCATGAGATCGGTGACTGACGTATTCGGAAGAGGGGAAAGGAGCTGGAGATGTTGACTGAGGGAGGTGGGGTCAATGTTCCTAAGGTTCCTGAAGGAGATAAGGCGTTGTGGTTTGGCAAGGAGGGAGGGGAGAGGGATCCTGAAAGTGACTGCGTGGTGATCTGAAATGTCCTGGATCTGAAGGTCTGAGATGTGTATGGAGTCAGTGATGACCAAGTCCAACGTGTGACCTTTGGAGTGGGTGGAACCGACAACAGATTGATGGAGATTGAGACAGTCCAGGGCCTGATTGAAGTCAGCTGCCAATCGGCAGGAGGGTGAGTCCATGTGGATATTGAAATCCCCTAATACCAGAATATTGGAGTGAAATGTTCAGAGTGAAATAAGAAAATCATGAACTTCAGAGAGGAAGGATGGATGTGGTTTTGGGGGGCGATAAATAAGTGCAATGGTGGCAGTGGTGGTGTGGTGTGATGAGATGAGTACACATATATATATACATACACATATATATACATACATATATATATATATATATATATATACATATACATATATACATAAATATACATTATATATACAATCTCATATCATTTTGCATATTTACACATCGTTCAATATTTACATTTCATATATCATAAAATATATATATACATATATATACTTCATATAACATATGAAATATATATATACATATATATACATACATATTTATATATACATATATATACATACATATATATACATAAATATACATATATATACATACATAAATATATATATACACATAAATATACATATATACATATACATAAATATACATATATACATAAATATACATATATACTTAAATATATATATATACTTAAATATATATACATACTTAAATATATATACACATATATATATACATAAATATACATTTATATCAAAAATCTACATATGTATATACATATACATAAATATATATATATATATATATATATATATATATATATATATTATATATGCATATATATATATATATATATATATATATATATATATATATATATATATATATATATATACATAAATATATATATACATATTTATATATATATACATATATATATAAATATACAAGCTGGAATATGTTATAAATATATATATATATATATATATATATATATATATATATCATATATTATTTATAATATATATATATATATATATATATATATATATATATATAACCTATGACATTAATCTTTGAGATAGACAAGCTGGAAATTGTTGGAAAATGCTTCAATTCTCCCACTCAATCTAGCCCCCAAAACAACAGCAACGCCTAGTTCCAGTTCAAAAATATTAATTCTTTATTATTTATATATATGACATATATTATTTATAAGTGATTATATAGTACCATTTTATTACTCTCCATAAATTTTATATAATGTAAATGCTTTTTAAATAAGACGAAGATATAAAGAAATACTTGTCTTTATTTGAAGCAAAATTATACATTTAAAACAGTAAAGTAAAGTAAAACAGAGCGTTTGAAGTGCTTCACTGAATGAAATTTACAACTTTAAACTAAAACACTAAGCAGAATAAAACATCTTCAAATAAAAGTGCTTGTTCTTAACCCTTTAAAGTCTAAGACTGTAGATGATAGCCAGAAAATTCTATTTTTTGGAGATTAAATTTTTATTTCACTTTCTAGTAAAATCCCACAAAAATCAGAAAATCCATAAAATTCTACATTTATATTTTTCGTATCTCATTTGATACATTAGAAGTTCTTTTTGGCAACTTATCCATTTGAGGACATTTTTGTCATTTATCTGATTTTACTCTGATTTTTTTTGTCATTTGGTGATCAAATTGTGTAGATAAGAGTAGAGGTGTGAAAAAATATCAGTATCGCGATATTCTGACTCCCAATACAATATCGATATTTCAAATCTTAGTATCGATATTTTTGTAAAAATAAAAACTCATATTTTATCAGAGTTTGAAATAAAATACTACTTATAAAAATGTATGCACAGGTTTACAGGGGTCAGTTCAGACAGTGACAAGAGAAATATGTGATTTTTTTACTTTTACTTACTGTTGTGCTGTTAGTAACTCAAAGCACTTTGTTCCTCGTGTGTTCAGTTACAGTTTGAGCTGCACTACAGATTAGGATGCTTTCAATACTTTAAGGGGAAAACAAGAATAACTTCTTTGCAACATTAATTTAAGTGACTTGATCCACTCTGTGTTTCAGGTTAAGTGTATTAATGTAACACTGCATTTGACATATTTCAATTACAATAAAATGGAAAGGTTACATATTAATTGTCTTTAGGTTTTATCTAGTTTACTGTATAATATATCAATATATCACAATATTGTGATATTGTGATATTATCGTATCGTGACCAAA
Source organism: Scarus forsteni (assembly GCA_036419115.1). Taxonomy (NCBI): domain Eukaryota; kingdom Metazoa; phylum Chordata; class Actinopteri; order Labriformes; family Labridae; genus Scarus; species Scarus forsteni. Next base: position 558,444 of record JAZDUH010000255.1, read on the forward strand.
GTATCGTGATACGTATCGTATCATGAGGCTCTTGCCAATAGATAAGAGGTAAGAGGTATTATAAAAGTATGTATCAAATATGGTACAATTGGCATTATAGGGTTAAAGTGTTTTACTGAACTGAAATATAATATTTCAAACTCAAACATCTCAAGTTAAATAAAATATTTCAGGATAATAACAGCAAATGTTTAAGGTGCTATACTGGGCTGAAAAATGAAATAAATATCCAGATTTTAACAACCAACAACATAAAATTTAACTGGATGGTCTTATTCTCCAATAAATTTGAACCTAGAATAACACTTCATTCACTGTATTCAATATTTACAAAACTGAAACTATAAGGTAAATAATAAAAAAACAATTTTCAAACTAATTTATGAAAACGACTTTAAGGGCAGAATATTTCTGACTTTTTAAATTATTTTTTGGCTTTTTTTTTACAGCTTAATGTTCAGTCGGGGGCTGTCAGTCAAGTCATTTGTCCTCAGTGGACGTGAACTCTCACCTCTGTGCCTGTGTGGTTAAACTCCCGCCTTAACAGGAGAAATGACTGTGCAGATATAGATGTTGTATTTAACTTTACTTTGTTTTTACTTATTGTATTTAATTATCAATTATCTGACTGTCACTCAGGTGGGCTTTACACGAGTACGAATTAGTAAGACTCCGGTAAAATAAACTATCGATCTGGTGATATTGACACACGGAGGCGCGTATTTGTCCATGACTCCGCATCTTTTTTGAAAACGGGTCTGCAGGTGGATATCTGAGTATTCGTCTTCATGCCGTAGTTGGTGTAAACAGATAAGTCAGAGAAAGATGGTGACCTCATAGCACCCCTACTCCTTCCCGGCCCCCAACCCACGCTGCCACACACTCCAACAACAACAACAATGGCGGCAGCTGGGCTGATTCTGATCTTGTTCCAGCAGCTATAAATATTGCTACGACTTTTATACCAACATTTGCTCACAGAACACCAACAACACCAGCTACGGCAACAACAGCAACAAGGTCTCACGCAGAGATGAAGCATGTTATGCACGAATGACCACTTGTTGACGTGGAATCCAGCTCGGAGCAGAACTGTGATGTTACGAGTGTAGTAACCCAAGAACTACATTACCCAGCATGCAATATGGGTTGGGAGCATGCGTGGGAACACATAGGTACGTCCCAGCGTGGATTTTGCGTTCTCAAGTAAATACACAAGCCTATGTACAATACAATACAATACAATACAATACGATGTGTAAACAGTGATACATGTTTTGATGCCGACGCCAAGGCAATACGGTGCCGTCCTCGTGTGAGGAGGGCCTGAGATGATTCAGCGGACCTTCGCTGTTTCGCTTCCTGCTGTAGCCTGACACCGCAGAGTCTGGGCTCCTCTGCATACTGACAGCTGATTGGATGATTACTGAGGGCTGTGTGTGTGCATGCATACGTGCGTGCCTGCGTGTGTGTGCAGGACCTGCTGTTGAACGGAGAGGCAGAGGGACAGAGAGAGACTGCAGGCGCGGTGTTTTGTCCGGTTTTAGCGGATTATCTGCTACCACCTTTACCTTTGTTTGTTTTTTTTTCACCCGGGGAACGCAGGGTGCACCAGTGCGACCAACAGAAAAAGTTAGGCGCACTCTTACAAATTTTGGTCACATATGCGACAAAATGGTCCCACTTGAGAGCCCTGCATATACATATATATATATATAATATGTATATATTTATATTTACATATATCACATATATTTTTTTATTCATACCATATATTTCTTTAAATAATCATTATAATTATCAATATATGCATATATACATATATATCTTAAATATTAATATAGAATGATGTGTACAAAAGTAAAAAAATTAATATATGCAGTGTAAATATAGAATGGTGTTAATAAGTAAAATATGCATATATGAAATGTTTATATAAATGATGTGTACAAAAGTAAAAAAAATACATATCTGAAATGTAAATACTGAATGATGTCTTAATTAAAATATGCATATATTAAATGTAAATAAAGAATGATGTGTTAATAAGTAAAATATGTATTGTATGTATGTATTTAATGTTAATATAGAACGTGTACAAAAGTAAAAAAATAAATATATGAAATGTAAATACGTAATGATGTGTAAATACGAAAAATATGATATATGAAATGAAAACGTTGAATGTGTAAATATGAAATGTAAATATTGAATGATGTGTAAATATGCAAAATATATAGAAAATGTAAATATTGAATGATGTTTAAATATGCAAAATAATATATATAAAATGTATATATGTGTATGTAGAATGATGTATAAATATTAAAAATGATATATGAGATTGTAAATATTACATCACGTGTACACAGGGCTTGACGCTTAGTATTTTCCCAAGTAGCACGGGTGCTACCAAGTTGAAAAATCTAGTAGCACACAAAGATTTTTAGTAGCACTATGAAAAGCTACCAAGTAATGTGTTTCTCCTTAATACAAATATATGTGGCCTTTCCAGACTTTCCAGCTGTTTTCTTATGCGCCATGCAGTCAAGGGCGTAGGTTTGATTTTCACATTGATGGGGACATAAAAGTTCTCCAGAACCCCCCCCCCCCCACACACACCCCCCACCCCGTTATAAACCTGGCCTAACATATGAACACCAGCTGGTCAATTACAAAACACTCCTTTTTCAACAGGGATGACTGTATATGCAGTCAACTAGATATTAAAAAAAAAATCAGGAACGTAGGGAAATTTGATCTCCAGTCCACATCTAGACAGAATTATCCTCTCTTCTGTTTCATACACTGAAGACATGTTTGGCACATTTTCACCTGATTTATACACCATCCACTGAAAACAGCTCTGAGACCCACTTATGAGCCTCCACCCACAGGTTGAGAACCACTGCACTAGTAAACTGTATTAGGCACTTGATCCTTCAAAAATTGTTTTTATATTATGGACAATATGTGATGGAGGAGACCTCAGGATGAATTTATAATTTAGAAAACGGAGAGTGAAACAGAGGCTCAGAGCTGGACTGATGAAGAATGTTCAGTTTTGATTCATCCAAAGGCTGACTCATCATTTTTATCTTTGTGTTCACATTAACCCTCGTATGACCCTTGGACATTTTTGTCCATTTCCAAAATCCAAAACCCCCTCACAGATAATCCCTCTCCTCACCGGAGTTGATTTTTGGTGAAGGAGTGTCATTGTGGGTAAAATTTCCAATGCCCAACTTTCAGTGTGAAAATCCATTATTTGAGTACGTAATGCATTTTTAACCTATCCATGACCCCTCTTGGACAAAAATGTCCATGTTCTAGAAAGTAGCTAAAAAAAGGTCACAGGGGCATAATTTTTGGCAAGCGGGGGTAGTTTGGGGTTTAATTTGAGGATGCCAAGTTTCAGCATGAAAATCCATCATTTGACTGTGTAATTCACTTTTCTCCCATCCATGACCCTTCAAGTGGACAAAAATGTCCACTTTCTAGAAAGTAGCTAAAAAAAGGTCACAGGGGCGTGATTTTTGGCAGGAGGGGCTCATTTTGCGTCACATTTGAGAATTCTGACTTTCAGCATTAAAATCCATGATTTGACCCTGAAATGCCTTTTTATCCCATCCATGACCCTTTGAGGACAAAAATGTCCACTTGTCATCTAGCCATTTGTTATTATAGATATGTGTACTTATTATTCTCAAAATATCTGAGGTGACTCGTGGAGTGACACTAAATCATTTTTGACATGGATTTCGAGATTTTAACCCCACATCTGGGTGCTGTTTTTAGTGAGGGAAAAACTACTAAACGGGTTGACACAGAAATGTTCACAGAAAAGTATTATATATCTAATTACAACAGCCAATAAATAACAGTGCAAAAATATATTTGAGTACAAAAGCCAACAATTGAAAACTGACAAATAAGGTGACGGAAGATAAAGGTGGCTAGGAGAGAAGGACTAGGGAGGTTCAAGTGCTGCATTTTAGGCAGTATATTGCTTGAATGCAAAGAAACTCCTTGCACCCAGTGCAAAAAGTCCTTTTTGCCCTTTTTCCCTTGTAGCAGGACCTGCAGAGACCCCTGGCTCGTACAGCCATAGACATAATAAAAAGTAGACACCTCATTGGCAGGCAGGGCACAAGAAATACGGCCGCCATCTTGGTCCGGTCAGCCCCGCCATTCAGTGTAATGTATTTGCCAGGCACAATGAAGTGTCAGGGCATTCAATCAATCATAACTCCATGAAAACTGAATTGATTTCACAAGTGTTATTTTCTGCACATGTCATACATCTAGGTATGATATAGGACACATGGTTCGGCGTAACTTTAGTGAGCTTGATGGTAATAGAACGTTCTGATGTGTGGCGTATCTGTATGTCAGGTATTTTACAAACCACACACACGTGTATATAAATATATAAATACATATGTGTATGCATAGATATATATATATATATATATATACATGTACCAGAACCAATAGGTCATAGCGGTCGATACGGCACCGGCACCTACTCTTTATTATGTCTATGCGTACAGCAGCAGCTCTAGTGGGGTTGGAGCAGTGGCAGCAGTAGTGGCAGCATTGTGCTCGTCTCGCAGCAGCTCTTGTCAATGGGCGGACAGCTGGTGGTTGAGGTGGAGTTTGTTGTGGCAGAGCTACAGTGGATAGAGTAGGATATGGGGCAAGAGTGGGGGAATGACATGCAGGATACAGGCCATAGGCAGGATTCGAACCTACGCCACCTGCTAGAGGGCAAACCTTATGGGGCATGACTTAGAGCACTAGGCCATCTGCGCCCCGGGTCACCTCACATAATTTGAGAAAAATAACTACACATATTTACAAAAACAAATGGCTAAATGACAGGTGGACATTTTTGTCCACAATGGGTCATGGATGGGATAAAAAGTCATTTCAGGGTCAAATCATGGATTTTCATGCTGAAAGTCAGAATTCTCAAATGTGACACAAAATGAGCCCCTCTTGCCAAAAATCACGCCCCTGTGACCTTTTTTTAGCTACTTTCTAGAAAGTGGACATTTTTGTCCACTTGAAGGGTCATGGATGGGAGAAAAGTGAATTACACAGTCAAATGATGGATTTTCATGCTGAAACTTGGTATCCTCAAATTAAACCCCAAACTACCCCTGCTTGCCAAAAATTATGCCCCTGTGACCTTTTACTGGACACTTTCTAGAAATGGACAAAAATGTCCACTTGAAGGGTCATGGGTGGGATAAAAGTGCATTACAGGGTCAAATAATGGATTTTCGAGCTGAAACTTGGTATCCTCAAATTTAACCCCAAATTACCCCTGCATGCCAAAAACCATGCCCCTGTGACCTTTTACTGGACACTTTCTAGAAAACGGACAAAAATGTCCACTTGAAGGGTCATACGTGTAACTTTTTTGAAGGGTCATTCAAGGGTTAAACAGCGCGCATGAGCTATCCAGACACCGTTTGAACATACCTGTCAAGTTTTGGATTTGAAAATAAGGGAAATTCTCCAGCGGTTGCTGTGAGCTGTCCCACCACCCCAACCAAGCTCCAGTATCCCTTACATTTTAAGACAGGAGTACAAGTAGGCCTGTCAAGATCACAAATTTTGCTGGACGATAATTGTCCAAAAAATTATTGCCAATAAATGATATTATTGTCAATATTAATTCGATTTTTGTTTTTACATTTTTTCAGTGATGTAAATATAATATATGGCATAATAAAATGAGTGCACGATATCAAAAGCAAGAAACTTTCATTTCTTAAGAATATTTAACTGTAATTGGAAGGTCAGGATATTTTAAATAAAATAAATTGAACAAAAAAATTGTAAATCTAACAAACAAAAAAGAGAAAAAAAGCAATGAAAATGAATTGGCCTATCTTTTAGCAAAATTGCATGTAAATAAAAATAATTATACTAGTCAAAAACAAAAAAAAATAGACCCTGTCTCTGTAAAGAAAAAACAAAACTCACACAACAATAAAAACGATGGCCTAAATGAAATGGAGTTTATACAGTTCAGGAATTGTTTGTGACATGTACTTTCTCCCAGTCAATTCGTACTATCTGTCAAATGTTTGTTACTGCTGGCTTTTCAGCCTTATTGAAGGGCTGCACTTCTTTTGCAATGTAGCGAACGACACTGTCTGTGAGCGCATCATTTTGGGCTTTTATCTATATGTTCTTTGCCGACCAAACACCTCAGTAAGTGTTGACTGTCAGGATGAAGGCTCTGCTGCACCTGCACATCTTCGTCGCCACTACTTTCAAACAAATGTGACATATCAGCTCGTAGGTGTTCATGAGCTCACACCTTGTTCATCCTGTTTAAAACCAACACATTCTCACACTGGGGCAGCCAGCTTAAGAACCGTATCTTTTTTGCCATCATTCATACTAACGTTTGTTTCCTCGTTACTCCTCAGGACGCTCACTTCAGCTCTCTCCGTGTGTACGCGCGAGCGGCCCCGTCTTCACCCCAAAGATCGCATGTTCGACAGATGCTCACTCGGCTATAAATCCGCTAAATCCGCTATAGGTGTTAGGAAAGATAGACATAGTGAGCCATCTTGTCATTCAGCCTCTTTGGTAGTAAAAGAGGAGGAAAACAAACATACGGGCTACTGCAGGTGGCATTTCTCATGAGACGAGTGACAGTGTTCAGTTAAGAGCAGAGCAATGTTTTTTTTTTTTTTTAATACGGGAGGACGGCGGAAAAGAGGAATAAAATATGGTAGTTTCCCGGCCAAAACGGGAGACTTGACGACTATGCACTGCGCGGTGCAGCCGCGGGTTCCTCTACCCGAGAAGGGGGGCAGACAGCGTAGTGAGATACTGTGTCCACGGCCGCAGTTAGCATGGGCGCTATTGCCCAAAAAGGAAGTTGCACTTAACTCAGAGTCAGACGTCCCGCTCCAGTGTCGCTGGAATCTGGTTCGCGCCAGGCATATCAAGTAAAGAGCGACGCCCATGAGCGTGACCAGTGCGAGCGCACTCTTGTTCTCGCTTGTTTACGGGCGGTAGGAAAGTACAGCTGTGTAATGGCCTGACAGAGTGACAGATCGTATTTTTTTCTCCATATGAGACTGTGGCGGCCTCATTGATTAATGGGAAACACAGTATATATATATATATATATATATATATATATATATATATATATATATATATATATATATATATATATGTATATACATTTACATACATGTACATACATGCATACATTTACGTACATACATACACATACATACACACACACACACAGATATATATATATATATATATACACGCACACACACACGCATACATACATACACATATACACAAAAAATACATACACACATATATACAATAATATTATTCATATATTCGTTTACAGCATATATAAATCATCATACAGACGCGAGTGACACCAGAAAAAAAAAACAGCAAACAATCAGCAACAACAAAAAAGTAGTAATAAGTAAAACAAAACAATAAAAAAAGCCAAAACAAAACTACATAATGAAATAACTAATATCACACACACACACACACAACACACACTCACACAGACACACACACTAGAAAGAGCACCCTGTGAATTCTAAGAGTCTTCCTGATAAGACCTAAACACCATGTATTTGATTTTTTTTATGAACTGTTTTTTATTCAGGAACTCTTTTAAATCTACAGTCAGACTGTTCCATAGTTTACGCCCGCATATAGTCACACTAAAACTCCTCCTTTTTGTTCTTTTTGTTCTATTTATACATTTGTGATTAAAATTGTATCTAGAAAAATCCATAGGAATGTAGCAGGATGGGTCCTGCAGGTCCTTGTTTAGTCTGTATCGCTAGCCTATCGCCGCCAGGGGCAGTGTATAAAATGGTGGCAGATGCTATTCTGTCTCCTCTTGCTCTCTGTAGGCGGACCCTCCCTCACTTTCCACTCGCCTCACGTCCATGGACGTCCCTGCAGCATGGATGTATTATGAGAACTGGATACCAATGTTATTTCAAGCTTTGACTGAATGTATTAATCAAAAAGAGCTGATGGAAACAATGAAACAAGGTGTGATTAAATTAATCTCAAAACTCGGAAAAGATAAGAAAATTCTCAGTAACCTAAGACCAATAACACTTTTAAACACAGACTATAAAATTTTTACAAAAGTCTTGGCATCAAGATTAAAAACAGGTAATTCCAAAATAATCAGTTCAACACAATCAGGTTTTCTTAAAGGTCGATCCATCCATAATAATATCCGCCTGGCTCTGGATCTAACAGATTATAACTTCTTAATCAAGGATAATGGATTTATGCTGTTTTTGGATTTTAAGAAAGCATTTGATTCAATTGAACATGCTTTTATTATCCATGCACTTAAACATTTTGGTTTTGGTAATGCATTTCTTGATATGATTGGGATGTTATACACTGACATCAATAGTAGTGTCAGAAGGCACTTGTTAGATTCAATGTTGAAAGAGGCATTAGGCAGGGATGCAGCATCTCACCAGTCTTATTTATTGTAGCTGCAGAACTACTTGCTATTACTGTTAAGCACTCAGACATAAAAGGATTACAAATTAATAACCATAATTCGATCATTAGTCAGCTTGCTGACGATACAACATTATTTCTCAAGGACAAAGAGCAAATTCCATTAGCTTTAGAGACTATTAAAGTCTTCTCCCGAGCCTCAGGTCTACATTTGAATATGGACAAGTGTGAACTTATGAGCATACATAATTGTTCTGATTCCTTATTGTATGATATGCCTGTCAAAACCGAGATAAAATGTTTAGGAATTTGGATCACTAAAAATTCTGACACTAGTGAAACAAAGAATATTGAAAAATGCAAAAAAAAACTTCAATAAATAATTGGCTACAAAGGGACTTAACACTGTTTGGAAGATCACTACTAACCAAGACTGAGTCATTATCCAGGTTAATCTATCCAGCATACTCCCTAGCAATCCCACCAAGGATCATAAAAGAAATTAATAGAATGAATTTCAATTTCATATGGAAAAATAGACATCACTACATCAGAAATGGAGATTTGGTAAAGAACCATGAGGACGGTGGTATAAATGCTATTGATTCTGACATTATGAATGGAATGTTAAAGATTAACTGGCTCAAATCCTGTCTGAAAAATGCTGATGAATTGTGGTTCTGCTTACCCACCCTTATTTTTGATAAAGTTGGAGGTAATGAATTTTTATTAGTATGTGACTATGAATAATCAAAACTACCAATTAAAATATCAAAATTTCATCAACAAGTTTTATTACAACTTTCAGAACAATTTTGCTCCATACAGCCTAAAGAAAGTTAGCTGGCGTCCTCGCTCCCGAGACACAGCATGACCGCGCTTTGAGAGTGCGTGTGTACAGCTGTGACGTCACCAGAGAGATAGCGACTTTCCTCTGGCTTTTCTGGCTTTTTTTTTTTTTTTTGTGGCTTAAAGGTCTTGGACAATTTACTCCTGATGTTATTAATGATAATTATGTATTTGTTTATTTCATAGCCTATATTTTAGTTCACATTAGTTCACTCTTAGTTCAGTAGTTCCATCACACTGTTCACTCCCAACGCTGTCTGTTTTTGAATAAAGTACATTTTTAGAACTTTTATTACAAATTTAGTATTTTCATTTGTTCAGATAAAATATGAGTGATATTCCTGAAACGTCACTATCATTGACAGTTCACTGACATACACTGTTTTTTAAGTGTTTCATGACAGTGACAGTGCAGCCTACAAAACCATTTTGAATCCCAGACAGAAAATAGACACCAGGACAATATGGCCCAATAATAAATACATAACTAAATACATAAATATAATTGTGACTCACATACAGTATTCATTAGAACAAGCAATTAGTTTATTCCAGAAATTAAAAGAAAAACCTACTGTGTACCAATTTGATTCTTCTCATAATAGTTTAATAAAAATGATAAATCTTAATATTTCTTTTTACTTTTACTGCTTAAAATCTTTTCCACATCTTCCTACTTAACCACAGATATATAGTTTTAAAATGTTTTTTCTGTATTTAATGTTTTTATTTTTTTGCCATAAGCTTTCTGATGATCAAGAAAACATACAGACAGAGTCAGTTTGACCTCTGATGACTTGAATTTTGCCTCAAGGGTTAACAAAGTAGATAACACCTATAAAGGAACAGAACATTATTAGAGAAGCCAGTCTTAATCTGGGTCTCATCCCCAGGATCCATCCATGGTTCATCTAAAGACTATCAGATTGCCTATCAGAAAAATAAAAAGAGAAAATGAATGGGTAACACAAAGAATTTATGCATTGTTAAGAACTGTATGACATTTAGAGCGAAAGCCTCATTAATATGTCCATGAAAAAAGGTAAAACCTTTGAATCATAACAGAAACTTGATCTGATAAGCAGTCATCTCTCACATATGGGATTAATAAAATGAACAAATCTCTGATTTATTTGGCTGATTGACTGCTGAAGTCCACGACAGCTTTTCTGTTATTTAATCCCATAATTTTAGAATACAGTCAGCTATAGAAAGTCATCAAATAAAACTCACTCATCTTAAACTCTTATTATAAAGACTTATTACGTATATAATGTCATTACATCGCATCGTAGTCTGATCATGTACCCTAAAACTCATTATTTGAGTTTGTACACCTCTCATACAGTAAATTTCAACCGCGGTAGATTTTTTGTCGCAACCGCGCGTCACTTCATTCAGACCGCGCTTTGCTCGTTCCCATTGACGTGAAGCATTGTGGGAAATGACTTTACTGCGCCTGCTCTATGGGCCCAATAAGCAGGAAGTAAATCCGGAAGCCAGAAACTTTTTCGGCGTATGCGCTGGGTGAGCAACTCCCATAGAAATGAACGGGCGCCATTTTTCCGTCCGGCACCCTGTTAAAATAATACATCCATGCCCTGCAGTATGTTAGCAGCTGGGGTAGTTGTATGTGCTTTGACCATATGGTTTTGACCGTCAGCGTGCTTCAGTCAGCCAGCTCCATTTATTGTATCTTTTGCTCGTTGCAGCTCCGAGCCTTATGTGATTGAGCCGTAGATATCGACGCGTGCCTCTCCGTGTTCGCACAGTGAACGTCTGATCGGTATGTATGCTAAATGGCGTTTGATTATTGATAAATGTAACCTCAGCTCTCGTTAATGCAGCCTTATTTTATTTGTTAGGCACCTAATGACTAGTGTGAGTGCTCTGTGGGTGGGAGAACCGGAACTTATTGCTGTTTTTCTCCCTGCTGCTTTACTTCCCTGCTGTTTTGGGGCGGACATTAGCTTAGTTGGTAGAGCGTCCACCCCATGTACGGGGGCTGCCAACGTCCAGCAGCGGCTGTGGGGTCGAATCCCGGCCTCAGCCCTTTGCTGCATGTCATCCCCATAGACATAAACATTAGACGAGTCCGCCCAGTGCTTCGATACGTCAGCGCGGCTGCCATGTTGTGACGGTCGAGTCAGCCCTGTCAATCAAAACATGTCACCGTGAAAGCGATGTGTTTTCTGATAAAAAAAAAAACACTAACGTTTGCATTTACATGGATGTCAAGCATCATTTTGGACACCGATTTATAGTTATCGCAGTAAAATACTTATGTGAGTTCTTTGGGTTGCTAATCGACGCTGGAGTGGCAGCTATTTTGTTCAATAATATAGCAATAATTGAGAGAAATGAAAGAAGTCGGCAGATAGGATAACAGATCTGCATGAGGCATAGGAACATTTTATTAAATACTTACATACTTAACATATTTACAGGTAATTTCATTTTCACATTTTATATATCATATTTTACATATGTACACGCAGGGCTCGACAGTGCGAGGAGGTGCTCGCATTTGCTACTAAAAATATTACAGTGCGAGTTGTGATTTACATTTGGTAGCACCCGTGCGAGTGACTACGAAAAATGACCGTTCAGAACATGTTTTTTCTTGTGTTGAATACGTTGGAAGTTGTGGCTGGTGGTATTCCTAAACGAAGCCTCAGCTAGGACACGTCCCTACCAATATTATGCCACTATGCACAGCGCTGTCCCTCACGGGCCCCATTTTACGCACGAGGATGCATTCTCCGCCGTCTGATGTAGACTCGATGTGGACTTCTGGCCTGATATTTTCCATATAAAGTGTGGCTGTTACCGTTGTTGTCTGTCAGTAATGTCTTCTCGTGGTGCAGCCGATGCACGTGAACATTTGATCTAAATGCCTCCTGAAACGCTCGCTGCTCTTTCTTTCGGCGTGCGCTCTTCCATGTGCCGGTGTCGTATTTGTTTGAAAGTAGTGACAACGAAGAAGGGGAGGTGCAGCGGAGCCTTCATTCTGGCTGACAGTCTACACTTACTGAGGTGTTTGGTCGGCAAAGAATATATAGATATAAGCCCAAAATGATGTGCTCACAGACAGTGCCGTTCGCTACATTGCAAAGGAAATGCAGCCCTTCAACATGGTTGAAAAGCCAGCAATGTTGCAAACGTTTGACAGATGGTACGGATTGACTGGAAGAAAGTAGGCTACAAGTCACAAACAATTCCTGAACTGTATAAACTCCATTTCATTTAGGCCATAGTTTTTATTGTTGTGTGAGTTTTGTTTTTTCTTACAGAGACAGGGTCTATTTTATATTGTTTTTGACTAGTATAATTATTTTTATTTACATGCAATTTTCCTAAAAAATAGTCCATTTCATTTTCATTGTTTTTTTCTCGTTTTTGTTTGTTAAATTTACAATATTTTTAATTAATTTTATTTAGAATATCCTGACCTTCCAATTACAGTTAAATATTCTTAAGAATTTAAAGTTTCTTGCTTTTGATATCGTGCACTCACTTTATTATGCCATAAATTTACATCAGTGAAAAAAAATGAAAAAAAATTGTTGATGAGGACAAAAACAATGTCTTATTTTGTTTATTTTAACAATTTCTTTGGACATATCGTTGAAAAACGTAACTAACATACAATAAACTTTCCTGCAACTGAAATACTTTTACTAGTATTTTGTATTACTCTATTAATTAGACCAAATATTTTGAATGGTGAACACTTCTCAGTCTCTTTTGTCGGGGTTGAATGTGTCCCTCTGACAACACCCTTGGCCCCAGCCTGCACCCCCCCGGGAAGGTGGTCTAGAACCGCCACCGTCAGAAAATGATCATGCATTGATTTAGGCTACATTTTGTGATGAATTGGGCCACAGCAAATGTAGGAATCTTTATTTATTTCGGCTATTTTCTGCAGTCACTGTAGAAATTGTTCAAAATATTGTGAGTGAGTGAGTTTTTGGTTTTGTTTCGGAATTAAATTTAAAATATTTCTGATATGCCTTTGTAAGTTCTTATTTATCAACGTATGCTCATGTACATGGTCCCAAACTGCACTTACTGTAAGGGCGATACATTGCGCTTAAAAACGTACACACACAATAAAAACGCTGAGGGTCAGAGACTCTCCCACCACAGTCTCCTAAAATCCTGTGGGAAACACTGATATATATATATACATACATATTAGGGGTGCAACAATACATGTATCTGTATTGAACCGTTCAATACAATGGCCACGGTTCAATACGCCTTTGAACCGAACGATACGCTATAATGTATTTATTTATTTGATCAATTTCTGACGAGGCGCTATGCGCTGAAAGTTCAGTGAATCTGCGTTCGATTACTCCAGGCTGCATTGTCGAGCACAGATCCGCTGAGCTGCGCGCGCAGCACCTCCCCTTTCATTCGGCTCAGAGCTGTAGAGATAGCTCTGATTCAGCTAATCTACTGAGACAGAAGAGGCTACGGGACGCTACGGCGCTGCTACATGGAGAATGCATTACCTTCAGCTGAAACTGAAGACCCTCCACTATCATTCAGATCTGGCGTATGGCCAGCAATGCCACCACGAGCTGCCGCTGCCACAGATCGTGCTTGCTGTCTCTCCATTTGGGATTACTTTGGCCTCCGTGCTAAGTTTGACCCTGATGGTAAGCGTGTCGTGGACAAAACAACAGAATGTTGGAAGTGCAATACGATGCTAAGCTACGTCGGGGGAAAACAACAAACACCTCCATCATCCCGGAGTTAAAACAAGTGGAAACGGAAAAACAACAAGCAGCACACATGCTACAGACTTTACCTGGGTCATTTAGACAGCCATTAGCACATGATTCAAAGAGGGCAAAGGAAATGGACCGGGCCATAGCTACTTTTATTGCTGTCCACATGAGACCCTTTTCTGTTGTGGATAACGACTCTTGATACACTTCTAGCTCGTTCTTTGTAATATTTACTCTGCTGCTAAGAATGCACCACATAAGATGGGTGACTTCTCTATTAGATTCATTAAATTGTTTCTTAGTCTTATTTTACATGGTATATAATGGCTGTTTTTTTATCTCTAACAGTGCAATACACTTCAGTCCACATAAATATTGTAGTAGTTATAGGTCACTTTTCACTGACAGTGTTAATTGATGTTTCTTGCATAGCCCTTGTATTGATATTTATTTTTTATACTATTTATTCTGGCCCTAATAGCATTCATATTTTTATACACGTATTCATTAACAATATCACTGTGTGTTGTTTCAATCCAGGAAACCAATGAAACGAAATTTCATTCCAGGTGCACTGCTGTGTAATTTGCGTAATGACAATAAAGGAAGTCAAAGTATAAGTGATGTTTTTGTTTTTTATTGATCTAAGTATGCACCGAAGAATGTGCCTGGTTTAGCTGCAAGAGGTACATTTAATTCAATTAAAAAATATATACTCTGAGTTAAAACAAATGTTGGTTATTTTAATTAACCAAAAGTAAAAAAGGCATTGAAATTTCTCATATTTTGTATCGAAAATGTATCGAACCGTGACAGAAACGTATTGAACCGAACCGAACCGTGGATTTTCTGTATCGTTGCACCCCTAATATATATAATAATATAAAGAGTGAATGAGCAGAAAATAAATGATAAATTATTATTAATTATTGATTAAGTGGGGTTGGGTATAAATAAGATTTACTTCCACTCCTTTTCGGGTATATGATTTATTTAATCACTTGATAAGCCTTACTGTTTTAGTTTTCATGCGTTTGGCTTCTGTAAAGTATTTTCTTTTTTTATTTATTTATCTTTTGTTCATCTCAGTCTACTGCATTATTCTATTTTTGGTTTATTTGTGATTATCATCATTATCATTGTTATTACCTTATTTGTATTACTATCATTGTTATTGTTATTAATTTGTCCAAAATAAACTTTACTACTACTACTACTACTAATACATTTATAGTAAATAAGTAAATCAACTTCCTTCATCTGCAGTTTTTTTACATCATAATTTTGCCTGTTTTTTTTTTTTGTCATAATAAGGAAACAAATGAAACTCCACAAAACTGATGATGGTTTTGGTCTCCATAAATGCCCAAATGGACTGAGAAGGCCCCCCTCTGTAAGTAGAACATAATAGATAACCGTGCAGCCCCGGCTCCAGAACCATATTATAAGGGGGGCAGTGTTGACTTTTCCACAGATCTGTACATACATATATGCATACATACTGTACTTACCTATACCTACACTGTATTATATGGTCTATTTTTACCGGGACAAGCACAAATTTCACTTCATATGCACATGAAAATCAGTTGTGCAACCACACAAATCATAATGTCACACCCCCTTTAAATAAATATCTTCTCTACTCACCTCTTAGTAGAGCTGCAGTCGCCATCTCCCAGAGTTGAACCTCTTCATTACTGCTTCCTTCCATTCAGTAGCAAATCTTTTAGTTAGGTCTCTTTCAAAGGCCAGCTGCACTAAATGTGCTTTTCGTTGGTGCAGCATGCTGAGTCTATTGTCTGTGAGAACACTTTTTAAAGTAGAGAAAGAATTCTCACACCTTGCTGTTGATGCTCCAAACGTCAGAGCATGTTTAAAGGCCGTCATCACACTTGGCATGGCCTCCAGTGTGCTCTGGAATGTCTTGACAATCCATGATATTGTCCAGGTTTCATTGTCAGCAGTCATGTTTGTTTTGAGGAAGTGATGAGCAACCACAAACTCTGCTTCAATGATTTCAGTGCTTGATAAGGTCAGAATGGGCTTTACATGTTTGACATCAAGGAAAGTTTCACTGTTTGGGTCCAGAGATTGAAGTGCGGTCATAAGCTCACTGTTGCGTTCACTGAAACGCTTGCTTATTTCTTCCCCCACTGCGTCCAGGGTGCTGAAGAATAATCTCCGCAGTTCAGTGTCACCCTGCTGCTGGCCCACGCTCTCTTCAACGACAAATCCTTGAAGATTTTTGTTAACCGTCCTCTTCCTCTTTTGCGGTCTTTCTGTCTCCTTACACTGTCCCATGATGTTGTTAAACTCACTCTCTGAGCGCAGTTGTGCAACACATTCAGATGCACTTTTCACTAGCCGCATCCCAGAGAGCAAATCCATTTGTTCTGACTGAAGCATTTTGTTGGGGGCATCAAGCAGCTGCAAGATTTTCTGCACAAAGCGTCCAATGAATTCAAAGCTTGGCTCTGAAACAGCCTGAATCAGACCTGCTGCCTCAATTCGTAAGTCAGTTCCAAAGGCACGGTTGCTGTCAATCTCTGACAACAGAGAGAAATGTCATCAAATGACTTGAGCACAACTGTGACAGTAGCTAGATGGCCAGTCCAGCGCTGTTCGAGCAGACGTTTTAGTGTGTCTCCTTTATAGAGGACTGCAACATAGGGCTGGACAATTAATCGGATTTTGATCGTGATTTCAATTTTGCCATCTGACAATCATAAAAACATTATAATCGAAGAAAAACAATTAATATGCCACAAAGTGTGGAGTGCCGTGTATGCAAGTTCCTGTGCTTTGTAGCGCTTGTGTTCCGCGTGCAGCCACAGCGAGTGTGTGTGACTTATGTGGATCAATAATACTGTATGTGCCACTCGCTGGTTCTTTAAAGTTGTGTTTACATCAATACTAAAGTTTTTAAATAAACTAATAATTGAGTATATTAATTGTGATTTCAATATCACTTAAAATAATCGGGATTTTTATTTTTACCATAGTCGTCCAGCCCTACTGCAACAGTGGGTTTCTTAATGAATTTGTAGAGAGACCGACAAACTCCAAAAAAGTCCTCAACTGCTCCCTCACTCAACATTGCATTTATCACCACTAGGTGTAACTGATGATTAAAACAATCGACGAGCCTGTCCTGCAGTATCTTCTGAACCCCCCCATGCTTCCCAGACATGACGGCTGCTCCGTCATACACCTGACTTAGAATTTTAGATGTACTTAAACCAACTCTGCGCAGCTCTGTGATTATAGTGTTTGCAAGAGTTTTGGCATCTCCCACATCTGCAGTAGCAATAGTTAGCAAACGCTCCCTAACTTCCAAATCTTCTACAAAGCAGATCACGATAGAAATATTTTCACAGCCTGTGGGGTCGCAGGTGCCATCAACTTTAATGGTAAACCATGAATCACTGACTTCGTGTACAATTTCTTCAGTTAAAATATCACTCATTATCTTAAGTAGTTCATTTTGTATGTCATGTGATGTATATCGAGCATTTTGTGGGATTGTTTGCAGTATTTTCTCAAGCTGTGGGTCTTTTCTCACTGAATACTCAAACAATGACAAAAAAAGTCCACAGCTTGCATCACCTTGAGAATTAAATGCTTCCACGCTCCCTCTGAGAGGCAATCGGTTTATGGCCAGGAACTATAACATGTCGATAATAGCACCGATGTAGTACCGATTTCTGGCCAGTTGGCCTTCATTCACAGGGGTGGAAATCTCCTGTCCTGAATCAGCCCTCATCACCTTCTCTCACCACTTTGCCACACTTTCCATGTGTTCTTTACACTCTGCATGCTTGCTCAGTCCTCTCTCTGCTACATATTTCCAGTCACAATAGCCAGTTTTCGTGAACACAGAATCTACAGTTCCAAACTTCCGACATGCAAAACAAAACGCAGCATCAGCTTTAACACTGTATTCTAACCAGCCTCTACGGTTGTACCACAGGGCAACAAATGAGCGTTTCTGCCCCTTGAAAAGGAGAGAGGGAAACTTCTCCAAAATGATCTGAGCAGGCCTGTCCTCACCTAAATCATCTGGAGGGTCACTGTGGTCATGGCTTTGTGCTTGAGAGAGCTTGCTGCAGCTGGGATTGGGGCTATAATTGGCTTGTTCCCGCTCCGGCTCTGCTGGGGGGGCTCGTGCCTCTGTGCTGCTACCGCTAGCTAGCTGGTGGTGGCGGCTCACTAGCTGTTAGCTCCTCCAGCTCAGTCTCTAGGGGAATACGGTTCTCCTGCTCGGCTGTCGCCCGTGCCTCAGGTTGCTGCTCTGTCCTGCCAGAGGCACTTTTAGTGTCTGGCGGTGGTCGGAAAAAAATTCCTAATATCCATTGCGATATTCGTTTTTAATTAGCCTACACGTCTCCTCTGGCTCCTTTTTTTTCTCCTCCGGCTCCCAGACGGCAGTGCGAACGTCAACAACCGTCAGCGCGTGCGCGTCACTTGCAGCGGCACGTACATGTCACGTGACACAAGCCAAGAGATATAATGAATTAAATTATATTAAAATATTTTTTGTATTTTAAATTTTACTGATTTAAGTTAACTGAATATGAATTAATACAATGTGACACACAAAACAAATTGACTCATCCCAACAAAATGTTCAGCAGAAAAAAAACCCTGATTACTCTGACAGCCAGTGGGGGGGGGGGCATTGCCCCACTAATTGACCCCCTGACGCCGGGGCTGTAACCGTGGTATTACCTTTGAGGACAACTGGTGGACTCATCAGGGAGAGCTGACAACGCTCTAAAATAAATACATAATACAAGAGATAGACAGGAAATAAATGATACGAAGAAGTTTATTCAGCATATGTACATTTGTTTCTTAGTGTTGAGGTTGTTTGAGCAGCATTTTGTCTGCCTGGTAACACATGATGATGTGATGATGTCATCATGTTCCTGGTTTTTAGAGCGCGCTCACTCAGAGTTTGTCAGAGTTTGTGGAGTCCACAGAGGAACATGGCTTCAACTTTTCTCAGCGTCTGCCTCTTCTTCATCAGCCTCTGCTGCACAGGTAGGATCAATACACACAAATAATTAATAATTACACTGATGATTAATACACACAAATAATCAATACACGCATTGATGATCAATACACAAGAAAATCAGTATATGTATATATAATTTAGAAACAATAATCAATACAGCCATGAGAAATACACGCACAAAAAAAATCAATACTTACTTTATCAGAAAAAAACACACCAAAATCAAAAGGCACATTGATGATTAATGCTCACGTTCTTTTATGCACAAATTATTAATAAATTGTAATCATCAGTGTACACATGATACATGTACCAATGATCAATACACACGTAACATTTAATACACACATTAATATGTAATACATCATTAAACAATACATAGATTAATAATTTATTCACAAAATGATAATACATACACCAAAAATAAATTCACGCGATAGTCTATTTAATTTACCTTCTACTCAATAATCAATAGACATTTCATTATCAATTGACAGAGCTACCAATTAACACATAAATGATGAATAGAAACAATCAACACAGAGGTAAACACATTTGAGTAATCCATAGAAACAATAATCAACATTAAAAAAATATATCAAAGCAGCAGACGCATAATCAACCAGTCCACACTCAGCTCAGTGTCTGTCAGTGTTGAACATTAATGTGTTTGTGTTTCTCTCTTCAGATGGATATATGTATTATGTACAGACTCGCTGTGTGTTTAACTCAACTGAACTGAGCGGCATCGAGTACATTCGATCTTACTACTATAACGGGCAGGAGTATGTGAGGTTCAGCAGCAGTGTGGGGGAGCATGTTGGACTCACTGAGCGCGGAGTGAGAGTGGCAAAAGCCTGGAACGACGACCCTGCAGCGCTGAACGGGGAGAGAGCTCAGAAGGCCACATACTGCAAAAACAACATCGAAATCGATTACCAGACTGTTCTGTCTAAATCAGGTGAGTGTCTGTGACATCACACATCATTATAATATTTATTCATTTATGAACAAGCTAAACATGAAATTTAATGTTTATTTAAATCATGAATATATTTAAGTGTAATGGACGGTATTTGCAGTAATAGAGTAATCTAAATAAAGGTTTTTACTCTCTGAGTTGAAAATTTTGCCTCTTTAAACAGTTTAACAGGAAAAATCACAATAGCTGTGCTACTATATATATATATATCATTTTTATTAACAGAAAACAAGAATAATAGAGTAAATACTGATGGTTTTCTGACACATTTTTGTCTTTCTTACATTTTTTCTGATAATGTGGGAAACATTAAAGTCAGGAGTGTATGTGTAGCAGATTGAACAGTTTCTGTTGAATTAATGAAGCTAAAATATGATAAAAAAAAAACTTCTTGAATTTAAAAAATGTCTATAAATTTGTAAATTGTAACACTTGATTGAATTCAATTTAATCCAAATGTATTAGAGAAGATTATAACACTGATCATGGCAGTAAAAATTATCAGACATTCTTGAATGTAGAACAGTCCACATCTTTAGCTCTCTGCCGCCACCTGCTGCTCAAACTTTGTAACTACAGACTTTAGTCTGAGAGGAGTTTGTTTTTGTGATTTATCATTTATCATTAATTTAAAATATATTAAAAAATCAAATGGCAAACATGACACATTGGATGAGTGGTCTGTTCTTTCTGTTTTAATGCTGTCTAGTCCTTTATTTTAACTTAATCAAATTAAACTGAGGCTTTAGTTGTTTAAACAAATACAGAAATAAATCTGTAAAAACATCAATCAAATTTTACCCCAAATCGTATCTTGTTTGCTGTTAATCAGGTCCAACTTACACATTAAAACTCAAATTGGATTAATAAAATAATCATAAATCTGCAATTCTGAATACACTGTGTGCTGCAGCTAAAGATAAGCTGTTCTTGGAAGTTTCTGGATTTGGATATTTTAATTCAAACTTTTCATGTGTAATTTTTTAGACAAAAAAAAATACTTAAAAAGATGATACTTCATGTTTTATGCCATTTCTGTAGATCGTCTTTAGTTCTGAGTTTTAAATCTACTCATTTTTTTTTATTTTAAAAAATTTAAACAGCGTCAACCCTGACTTCCTCATTAAATCTAAAAAATACTCAAACATCTGTGTGTGTGTGTGTGTGTGTGTGTGTGTGTGTGTGTGTGTGTGTGTGTGTGTGTGTGTGTGTGTTTGTGCTGCAGTGCAGCCACACGTCAAACTGCACGCTGAGACGCCCTCTTCTGGTGGACATCCGGCCATGTTGGTGTGCAGCGTCTACGACTTCTACCCCAAAAAGATCCAAGTGTACTGGCTCAGAGACGGACAGGAAGTCACCTCTGATGTCACCTCCACTGAAGAGATGGCTGACGGGGACTGGTACTACCAGATCCACTCACACCTGGAGTACACACCCAGGTGAGTCCACCTGCACCAACATCAGGCCCCAGTACAGACACAAGTCCAACTACAGATCCAGGTCTAGTTCAAGTTCACTGCTTCATCTGTTTCAACGCTCAGCTGCTCACATGCTGATGAAGAGCAGGAGATTTTAAAGTCACTGCATTGACTCCCTGTGTCTTTAAGAACTGATTTTAAGGTTCTTTCTTGGTTTTTAGATCTTTTTAAGGACTTGCTCGTTCTTATGTATCCAATTTTCTTTTACCATATGAGCCCAGTAGAGCGCTCAGGTCTTTAAACTGTTCCTAAAGTTCAATCTAAAACGATGAAGCTTCTTTTCGTTATTATAGCCCTCGTCTGTGGATCAGTCTAACTAAAGACCTGAGAGCAGCACCAACTGTTCATACTTTTATAAACAAACTGATGACCTGCCTTCGTAGTCTGGCTTTTGACTGATTCCATTTACCACTGCTATTTAATCTTATTTATTTATTTTAATCCTCTAAATTTGTTTTAATTCTAAATTTCAGTACAGATTTACTATTTAATTTTTTTAAATTTACATACTTATTTTCCTATATTTTCTTTTTCCATTCCGAATTTCCATTTGGTGTCATTCCAGTCTTAGCTCCTGTTTTTCCTCATTTTCTAATTCAAGATAACGTTTCCTCAGCCCCCTAATTCTCTTTGCTGTGTGTCATTGTGTCTAAGTGTGTGCTGTATGTGGATGAGAGGGTGAGTGGGGTTTTGTGTTTCTCATTGTATTTTATTTTCTACTTTCTATTTATTTATTTATTTATTTATTTTTATTTATTTACTTTATGTAAAGCATTTACTGCTACAAGACATTGTGTTAAACGTGTTGCACAAACAAAGTTTGATTGATTGATTGAAGCCAAAGGTGCAGGTCCAGACAGAGGACTAGCTAAAGGTCCAGATCCAGGTGTTCAGAGTCACTGAGCCTTGGATGTGTTTTTTAACAGGTCTGGAGAGAAGATCCAGTGTGTGGTGGAGCACATGAGCCTGCCGAAACGTCTGTACACGGACTGGGGTAAATACCTGTCTGTCTGTTCACACATCATTAATACTGACTCATTTTTTTTTATAAATATGTTACAGCAATATATTTAACATTTAAAAAAGGGAAGATTTCAGGTACCGTTATCTTTCACTTAAAATATGTTCTTATATTATTCATTTTATCCTGGATGTAATGTCATAATAACACCATAGGGTGGCGGTAGTGCACATGAGAGCTGTTTGTGAACCACATTATAAAACAAACAGAAGAAGGTGTCATAACGTCACAGCACAGTATATTCAGAAGAGAAAAACATATTTCATTAATAAGAAACAAAAACCAACAATGAGAACATAAAATCAAGGAAAAGAAAACATCACTCATCAAGTCTGTAACATGAGTAATGAAGGGAGACACACCTCCTTTGCTTTAGCTCATCAATATGAAAGTGACATATTTAGATTTTGATGTGTGCTCCAGACTGATTTAGTGGATGTTTCTGATAAATACTGATTAAATAGTGTTTTTGTGTAGTCTTATTCTACAGAGTGATTCTAACATTTTTAGCTGCTGTCCTCGTGTTTGTTGTTTTCTGTATGACTCTGAAAACTCAGTTTCCTCACACTTGATGGTTTCACCTGCTGACAGGGATTCCTGGATTCCGCAAGAATTTTAGAAGCAAGAATTAAAGCAGAAAATATGTCCCAAATGTGAAGGAAACAAACGACAGAGGAGCTCCCTACTCTTATTTAAATTATAGTTATCATTTTGCAAACTCTAAAATATTTTACTATATTTGAAGTCTCCTGTTCAACAATCAGACTCTTTTGTGACTTCTTCTCATAAACTGTAATACTGAAGAAACAGCCTGAAATCTACTAAAAATAAATCAGCTACAAATTTTCATTAGAAAAGGAAAATCTTAGTCATTCTAAAGCCAAACAAAGATTTTAGAGAGTATTTTGAGATGAATTTGGAAAAAAAAAAAAAATAAATTTGACACCTAAAAGTAAATACTTTGTTAGTTATTTATTTTGTTGTTATTGTTAGTAACACCATTAACAGAGCTGCTGCCTGTCTTGGCAAGGACACTCAAGGAACTGATTTTTAATCCCAATGGGTTTCTTTTTCTTGTTAAATAAAGGTAATGAATAAAAATAATAAAGAGCTATCACGCCTTTAAGTGAATCAACTATAGTCTAAATTAGCCTCTTAAAATATTTATTTTAATTTATTTTCACTGCAGTTAAAGATGTTGTAGTAAAATGACAAATTTATGATCAGGCCCATTTTAATCTTCATTTTGATGCATAATATGTCAATCTATATCACTGAAGTTATAAAAAATAGGCTCAAAAACTGTCACCATCACATTTATTTTATTATTTAAAGCCTCAGTGTATTATTACCCAGCATATATTAAAGATCTATTGAAATCTTAACTTTTGATAATAAAATTAACTGTTTGAATTTGATATCTCTTTAGCTGAGCTGGAACTGAAGCAGAAAAAAGTTCTGAATGAAAAGATAAAGCTGTTAAGGAGTTCTCTGCTCTTGTTTCTAATAATAGTTCTTATTTTAAAACTCAGACATAATTTGATAATGAAAAGATTTTAGGGGAAATTCTGAGATAAATCTAAAAAGAAAAAAAATATTTGAAACCAAAGCAAACTGTCACATCAAATAAAAGGTTGCAACGCTTTTTGAAAAAGAGCCTTTAAGTAAAGTAGTTTTAACACCTCTTAAATGATTTTTCTGAAGTTAAAACACTTCGGTGAAATTATAAATCAAAAGATGGCAGCCATTTTAATTTTGATGTATTAATGTTTCTATTTTTCTTTCAGCAGGTTATAGACAGTATACTCATTGACTTTTAGAATAATTATAAGTTTTATTTTTTACCTTTGATGTGTAGGTGTAAAATCCCTCAGCAGACAATAACAACATAATTATTTAAATTATTAATCATATTTGCATTAAGCTTTTTTACTTTAAGCTAATAAAAATATGAAAGTTGTTGTTAACTATCATTTCTTTTAATTAAATGTGATTCTTCTGGAACTCAGCGTTATCTTCTGTGTTTTTTTATTTTTCTGTGTTTAAGTTCTCTGTTTAGTACATGCTCACCTAGGGGTATTTTACTCATTCGCTTCAGAAACAATCTCCTAATCCTTTACCAGCAGGGCAGTCAAATTAATTTCCCCCTGCATGGACCATTTCTGGACTGTTTTTATTTAAACACAGTCAACAAACAACAATTAGCCTTTGTCCAGATTTGAAATGAATAGCCTCCAAAAATCCAAAAAGCATCACCTCTTTAGGAAAACATTTATTTAATGGACATATTTTTTAGTAAATGATCAATTAAACATCCATTTTTTTTCTCTGTCCCCCTCTGTTCACAGATCCGTCCATGCCAGAGTCCGAGACAAGTAAGATCGCCATCGGAGCATCTGGACTGGTCCTGGGTATCATCTTATCTCTGGCCGGGTTCATCTACTACAAAAGCAAGACTCGACGTGCATCAGGTAAACCAGTCTGACCCAGTCTAAACCAGTTTAAACCAGTTTAACACTAACGCCATGAGGTTGTCCAAACTGTTGATACTTGAATACTTTCTGATTCCATCTTTCAGTCTTTCATTTAAAGACATCATAGGGCTGGGTAATATATCATTTATAATGATTAATTGTCATTATTTTCTGCATAAGTTTAATAAATGAAAGATTAAGATTTTTTCTTGACTCACTCCAATTGAAGTTGTTGCAATGTTTGAAAATGGAAATACTAAAAACTCACGGTTTTCATGAAGGTCGGCCCTGTCAAACTTTAACTATAAGGGGGAAATTCTGTTTCACATAAAGGCAAAACTTGGCTCAAGTATTTTTGTTTTGAGAGGGATAAAAGTCGATTCAATTAATAAATCAAATGTTGTGGAAAAAGATCAGGGACTTTATTTTTAGGCCATCTCTCCCAGTCCTACATCCTCACACCTGTGATTGGTCAAAAACACCTTCAGTTCCTCCTTGAGCTCACACACCTGTTCACACTGACAACCATCAGACCTATGTACAGAGCAGGAAGACGAAATGCTCCACTCCTGTTTGTCCACATAAAAGGCTGCAGTGATACAAACATCGTCAACAGGTCACCAAAGGTCATGGTTTGGACTGTAATGTACAACGAGTGCTCTCATTGGTCAGATGAGGACTAGTAAAACTTCCATAAGAATGAAAGTGTTGACAGCCTTTCAGTGATCATGTCACACGTGAAACTTGCTGTTAAATCAGTGAATGAGCTGGTTTTGTAACAGTGATCTCCTCTCCTGCTGTTATTAGTCTCATTTGTTGACCTTGTTTGTCCTTCTCTCTGCCACAGGACGGACTCTGGTTCCCACTCAGTGATCCTGGCCCTCAGTCCATGTCACAGAGAGATCGGCCTCTCTGGCTTTAAGCGCTCCCTGCTGGGCTAACAACACGTGATTGACTTCTGCTTGGCTGGTGTGAGTCCTGGTTCTGGACCCTGGCTGTGGATATTTCTTCCTTTAAGTTTGACGCTTTCATCGACCAATCAAATATTTTACAGGATCATTAGCTGCTGCTCAATCAGATATAATCAGCTGATTTCAGGTTTTGGGGCTTTTAGGATGTGATTGTATGGGATGTACTGTATTTTTACTGGAGTGGAACGATTTCTGACCACAATAAACCTTTAAAAAACTGTGTGTGAATTTATTGATGGAGCATTAATCAGTGTACAAGCTTTTTTTTAGGAATAGGAAAGTAGTTGCTTCTTCCTCAGTGTGTCCCCTCAGTTAGTTTAAAACAGAAATATGACCCAAAGTCAAAAGTAAGTTTATAAATTGAACATAACTAAGACACAAATGCTTTCTTTTAATTACACACCAAGTAAAGATATTAGGTGGAAGTGTAAATGGTAAATGGACTTGAGCTTATATAACTCTTTTCTAGTCTTTTGACTACTCAAAGCTGCTTCACACCTCAGGTCACACCGATCCATTCACACCCATGTGCTCTCACATTCACTCTCTAATGGTTCTGAGTTTCTATGTTAGTTATCCGTCAGTATCTCTAACACATTCATGCTCTTTCATGCCCATTTACACGCCACTGATGCAGCAGTGAAGTGGGAAGCAAATCAATAAAATGTTTGGGAGTGTTGATTTGTCACAAACTTGATAAACTGTATGATATAAACTATAAAAATAAATGTTAGGATACAGGAAGCTGTTAAAATGCTCCACTTTTTAGGGGTTACACTTTAGCTCAAGAATTGAGGCAGGGGTA
Source organism: Scarus forsteni (assembly GCA_036419115.1). Classification (NCBI taxonomy): domain Eukaryota; kingdom Metazoa; phylum Chordata; class Actinopteri; order Labriformes; family Labridae; genus Scarus; species Scarus forsteni. The sequence continues at coordinate 585,294 of JAZDUH010000255.1, forward strand.
ATGAATGCTGCCAAGATTGCTGCACTTTTTTATCTTTACCTGTCAGAATCCCTGATTCTCAATTTTCAGTCTGTGACAAATAGTCAACAAGGTTCATCTGGGCTGGTGCAAGACCAAGGGAAAGATTAAAAACACTTCAAATTGACAAAGACCACAAGATCATGAAGGTGGCCTTGCAATACTGAACCTAAGGGATTTATTATACTGCCCAGATGAGAGACTTTGTCTACTGGTGTTCTCCAGAATATCAAGCTAAGTGGAAAAACATTAAACTAAACTAAATAAGGCTGAATCTCAACCAGGTTAGATGGGAAAGAACACAGATTTTGAGGGACATGAAATCCTGGTTGATGCACTTAAAATTGATATGAGATAAAAAAAATACAAGTAAGAACGAGATAGTTAACTTCTTATTTGGCTCTCAAACATCTCAGCTCAGTCCTGGGGAAACTCACAGAACATTTACAAGATGGAGAGACACAGCGATGTCTGCTCTCTAAGAGGGGAAAACTTTCATAACATTTGAAAAAAGAGAAATTGATTTGAACAACGGTGACTTGTTCTGATACTTACAGCTAAGACATTTCTATGTGACAGAAATCAAACGTGGAGTTTCCGCAGAAGGAAACCGAGTAATTGGAGTTTTTACCAATGCATGTAAAAGTACATCTGTCAAGACTGACTCTAAGTCGTATAGAGGTCTACAAAAAGGAAATGGAAAGAATCCATTATATGTGAAATCAACATGGGAGCAAGAACTGAAGATTAAACTGTTAGTGATTGGTACTCTGTGTAGAATTCAACAAACTTCCACCAGCTCTAGGAGATCGATTTTGGATAGAAAAATTTAATTAGCTTTTTCACCACACCACACAACAAAAATAAAGTAATAGGTGAACAGCAGCAATGCTGGAGACAATGTGGGCAGATGAGTGCCAATCACACCCATGTTTCTTAGTCATGTGACAAACAGCAGGTTTCTGGGACAGTGTAGCTCAGGCCCTGTTTACACAGAGACAATCTCACCTGAAACGCAAAGGTCCTTTAGATTTAGATTTATTGGTCCCCAGTCTGCATTCAGAGATGTTAGAAACAAATGAAAAAGCTGTAGTGTGCATGAAAGTCCAGTAGATGGCAATGTAGGTTTGCAGAGAAACAGCGCCGTTACAAAAGGTCTAAGAAGAAGAAAAAACTTCACAAATGTGGCAACTCGAGGGTAGAGTTGGGCTCAATTTTGTTAATTTTAAATTGTCATTAATTGTATAAGTGCCATCAACGCCACCTTGGGAATTTCGCCCAAGGAAATAGTTTTACCAACCCAAACAGTTTAGGACACACAGGTTCGTTCTATTGCAATGAGAGCATGAGACGTGGTTCCAAATTCCAACAATTACTTTATTTTATTTAAGACAGTATAAAAAAATAGACCATTAAAAGTTTACCACACACGGGGAGGGACAACCTTCTTCAGGCGCTGAGGCCCATCAACGGTGCAGTGGTTGTGGAACACAAAACGGGATTCCCAGAGAAGAAAAGCACCCCAATCACTCGTGGCACACACACTAACACGCACTCGCTGAAACAACTCAATTCTGGGGATCACAGCACACCATAAGAGGGAACCACCACCAGGACACCAGGAACCACCACCGTCTGCTCTCAGCAACTGAAAAGGTGAAAAACAAAAAGGGAATTAGTGGGTCACACACACCAAAGGTAACTAAAATACAACCCAAATTAATATTACACTAGGCAATAAGGGTGGCAGCCCCCCAGATAACTAATGCAAAGTAACATACGCTGCCAAAACAGAATAACTAAATGGTTAAGCCCAAAACCAATATTCAATTAACTTAAGTTTCTTCCTCATCAAAAACAAAGGAATCAAACACAAGGAAAATAATTAAGTACAAAGAGAAATAAAGGAATAAAGCAATGAGAAATGATTCAAGCTAACTCATGGAAACAAATTCAACCCAAAATATGTTTACCCATGAACTTAAACCAAATCAACCCAAAATGTCACATTAAAGGAACAAATTAGAAATGAAAGAACCCCAAAAAGAAAAAGAAAAAAAAGAATTAACTACAAACCAAAATAACCCCACTGATCTCAGTCAGTCATTAAGATTGCATTTAAGAAGCTGATAGAAAGTCAGCTTTACATTACTAATATATTTGGTCCAGTCTGCCGTGCAGCTTAAGCAGTTCAGTTTTTATTAGGGCTGTCACTTTAGTGCATTTATGCGATTCATTAATTACACACAAATTAATGCATTAAAAAAAAATTAATCGTGATTAATCGTAGCACACAAACATTTTGATATTGTCCATTTGAAGGACCCGTACATGGCAGTGGCACATGTCACTTCACACATGCGTTGCTCACCAAACCAAACAAAGCCCAGGTGACAACAGGAATGGCCTACTTTAGACTTAATCTTGTTTTATTTTTGAATTTATTTAACTATGTTTGTACTACATTCTTTAATAATGCATCAGGCCTAATTGTTTTGCTGGATGTCCTCGACCTTTTTCTTATTTTGAATTTGATTTATGAAACACACTTAAAGTGTAATTTGAGTTGCTGATTGAGCTTAGAATTTTCTGGACAAGATGCCCTGACTTTGGTTTTATTTAGTCACCAATAAAAATGTAGATTTACAATCTTCTCTCTTTAGTGTATTCATTTGATTAATTATGCACTACAATTCTGTAATGTCCTAGAAATCAAATTTTGTCTTTGGGGACTTTAAGCAGATATGAGATTAAAATGCGATTAATTAGATTAATTAATTACAAATCCTGTAATTAAATAGATAATTTTTTTAATCGCCTGACAGCATTAGTTTTTATCTTTGAGGCACCTTGACAGTGACTGACTCACAGGCCCGAGTGGGGTTAGCAGCAGGCCGCTAGCCGTAGCTTCGACTGCACAGAGCACTGGAGAGTTTTCTAGCCACAGAAGGCCGAGGCAAAAAAGAAGCTGCCGACACCGAGTCAGAATAGGTGCAGCAGACACTGAAGCCAGGGGAAAGCAGCAGCGAAGCGAGGCCAGCAGCACAGGCTGGATAACACAGTCAAAGCAGCAAATGCTAACACAGCAGAGCAGAGGCGAAACAGGGCAAAGCAGCATCCACTGGAACTCCCAAGCAAAACACCCGGTCCACACAGCCCCTGTTACGAGCCAACAGTGTCTAGCTGCAGACCTCCACTCTCAGCCGACTGGCTTGCAGACTCAACAACTCCAGCGTCAGAAAGAAGTGACGTCATGATCACCTCCAACGTGAGAAGGAAGTGGTGTCAGCGTCGTCGGTTACCGTGGTAACTTAAATCGTCAGTCGTGTTACATTAGAAAAACACAAAGTTAACCGTAACACGGGGACAAAGGCAGCATCAATTCTAGGTTTTATTAGTTAAGATCCAAACTGCCGCGGGAACAACCCCAAAAAAAGCCTCCCTACCAGATGAGTCCATTAAATATAGAGCGTTTTTAATGCGCCTGCTGCTGCCCCGGAACGAGCATAGAGTCCGAGGCGGCAGAGACGGAAAAACACAAAGTTAACCGGAACACGGGGAGAAAGGCAGCATTAATTCTCGGTTTTATTAGTTAAGACCCCCTCACACCGCCGCGCAGCAACAACCCCATAAACAGCCTCGCTACCAGATGAGTCCATTAAATATAATGCGTTTTTAATGCGTCTGCTGCTGCCCCGGAACGAGCATAGAGTCCGAGGCGGCAGGGACGGAGAGGTGATTCGGTGAACGTCACAGAAGAGCCCAAAAGTCCTTCATAACACTCCCTGCTCATACATTCTGAAGTGAAATGCTGTCTCATACCAAGTTTTTCTCCCAATTATCCTTATATGAGGGTGGAGCAGTGAGGTAGAGCTCATTTAATGTTAGTTTTGACCCGTGAAGCTGCTATTTCCGGGTTCTCTCCCTACTCAGATGTGATTGGCTGCAACTATATGGCTGCCGCTAGAAAGTTTCTGTGCGGCAGGGCAAAGTCTATAGACATTATATACATATATCATGAGTTTATAATACGTATTTTAAACGTATCCGTTATATGATTTCTATGAAAAAATCTGTGTGCGCTGACGTGGACGCCAGCCGCTTCTCTGTTGTACCACCGTGGTTAAAACTGTTTCCCGTCCGCCGCCCGTCACTCATTAAAATGACTGGGGGTGGCGCAAACACTCCGGTATTATTTATAATTATTTATATTTACGTCACGTCCGTCTCACATTGGAGGTGGCTTCCGATTCACACTGGAGCAGCCGTTGTCCGGCTGAGAGTGGATCCATGGTGGAGGTCTGCAGCTGGACCCCTCTCGTTACAAGTAAAGAATTAACTTTAGTAATTCTGGAGGAGCAGAGAAAGAGCACAGGCTTGTCATCAGCCATACATACCAGTCAGGCCCCGTGAGAGACCACCCACGAGGGAGAGAAGAAAACGATCACGTCTTAAAAGGTGCTGTACGACGGCGATCTCGAGAGCCGCAGACCGTAATGGTGTCTAAAAACAAACCCAACCAGGCAAATCAGTATGACACAAAGATGAATGAACATTACTAGCAGCCACTGCTAACATACCTGCACCGGTAAGTTACCGGCGGTAACGGCGAGAGGAAGCGAACGACGGGACCCGGAAGTGACGGGGATGGCCAGAGCAAGAGGGAGGGGTGGCTGCCAACACTCCCTTTTATAGAGTGCCACCATGAGGTCATTGGCTGATAGTGACTCTACAATGCAGCCCAGAATTAAGCATGGATGAGACTTATCATCCTGCCACACAAACAACAATGGTGAGTGGACGCACGAGAACTCAGGAGTTTCTTTTCTGGACAACAAATCTGTCAGGATAGTTTTGTCTGGATAACAAACCGAGCACGGTAAGCATCATATCACTCTATAGACCGCCAAAGCTGTTGTTGTTGCACACACAGCCTTAATGTTACAGTGTACTGTGCATGCAGTGACATCGGTGTTTCACCCTGAAACGCTCTGATTCTGGTTGAAGCATCGCATTTTCGAATCTTTACAACCTGGACCCTGGCGTCAAAGTTTGCAGATTCAGGCACTCAAAGCACTGTTCTCATGTAAACAAGAGGCTAAAATATAATGAAACTCTTAAGATTTGTCCAAATCTGGCCTCGTGTAAACAGGGCCTCAGACTCTGGAAGATGTTCTTTCTTACAGGATTCTCAGGGATCCTCTGATGATGGCCCTTTACCTGTTTCCAGAAAGTTCTGTGTGTGGCATATAAAGAGTTTGTAGTGAGTAACACTGTACACCTGAATAAATTTTGTCTGTTGTTCAACAACGCCACCCTGGGAGTTTCACTCAGGGAATTATCGTACCTCAGTCAAGACACACAGGTTTGTTTCTACTCAGGCTGAGACGTGGTTCAAGTGTAAAACAATTATTATGAAACAATTTTTAAAAAATACAAGAAAATCATTCAAACAGGGGGGAGAAAGAGCCCAATCAGGAGCTGAGGCTTACTGGGTGAAGAGCTAGCATCAGGGGAGTGAGCCACCGAAACAAATTAATCAACTAAAATCACCCACACACACACGGGACGTCCCAGGGAATCACAGCACACCAAAAAGGAAGGGGGGACACCACCACCCAATTACCAGCACCACCACTGGCCTTCAGCCCTGAAAGGGGGGAGAACACAAATTAGTGGGTTGCAACAACAAAACCCAAACATAAAGTAACAAAATGGAACAAATTAGTTGTTAATCTATAACTGAAGAACTAATAAACTTAGAAAACTAATAACATACAAAATAACTGTTCAATTAAAGCCAATTACCTACAAAACAAGCCCAACAGAACATTTAAAGATAATTAGGTAATTCAAATGTCCCACAAATTCAACCAATCAATAAAGTAAAATAAGCAAACAATCAGGATAAACAAAATCAACAAAATCAAATAAACTGTAGAAATAAATTTACACAATTCACTCAAATCAATCTAAATTGTAACCCACACTCACTCATACCCAAACATTAAAACCTGATTAAAAAGAGTTTGCCAGCCCGCCATGTGCAGGGTGTTTAATGGACAGCAGTGTGAGGACAGAGCTGCAGCAGGGTGTCAGAAGAGGCAACGCAGCCACAGAGCGCCTGCAGAAACAAAGCTGCAGCAGTGAGGATAAAGCAGCAAGAGACAAAGCAGCTGGAGACAAAACAGCCGGTAATAAAGCAGACGTGGAGACAAAGCAGCCGGAGGGGCAGCGAAGGAGCATGGAAGAAGTAGCAGAGAAGAAGCGAAGCAGCAGCAGAGCGTCAGGTACGGTGTACATTTTAGGACATCCTCAGTCTCAGAAAAACCTCTGTCATTTCTCAGACCAAACAGCCTCAGAAAAACCTCCCTCAGATAATACTGCCTCAGGCTTCAAAATAAAAGTCATCAGACAAAACAGCGGCAAAGTAAACTGCCTCAACCAAAACGATATCAGATAAAACGGCCTCAAAATGAAAGCTATCAGACAAAATACTGGAAAAATGGACTCAAATAAAAAACAGCATTAGGTCGTAGCATCCAACTGTACATTATTTTTAGGAGACCGGAAGTGCGCGTGACATCAAATGTCGGTACCATAGACATTTTTATATTACTGTATATATGTCCAAAATGGCATGCTAACGTACTACATACTACATACTCATGTGTATATACTGTATACTACATACCAGAGGTGGGAGAAAGTCAGTGTTTTGCAAGTCTCAAGTAAGTCTCGAGTCTTTAAACCCAAGTCTCGTGTCAAGTCTCAAGTAAAGACGTGCAAGTCCAAGTCGAGTCTCAAGTAAAGACAAGACAAGTCAAGTCTGAAGTCATAGGCTTAAATTTTCAAGTCCTTCCAAGTCATAAGCACCGTTGACCAAAAAAAAAAAACAATAAAAACCAGGACACTTTTGTCACTTTATAAAAAACAACCAGGACAGTCAGGGCAGGACATGAAAACAGGACATGTCATGGGAAAACAGGACACTTGGTCACCCTGGGCCTGAACTTTACAATTATTTTCAGCTAACGTCAGTCTCAGTTTTTAGCCACTGCGAATATATGAGCGAAAATATACTGTTGTTGCATATAACGGATACTCAGCTAAAGTTACCAAAAAGGATCTCACAACAGGTACCAGACCAACTTACCTTTTTTTGTGCAACTTCAGGTGCCGAACAAAGTTCGACATCGCCGCCTCTCCGTCTGTTATTCTCACTCTGCAGGTTTTGCAAACTGCAATTCGTTTTTTGTTTTCGGCATCGTAGTTTGTGAATGTAAATGAAATTATCCTCGGTAGCATGGTTCCGCATCTGCAGGTTGTTCCCGCACTCCTGCAGTCACGCGCTCAGGGAAGTAACTGTGTAATCCACACCCTCTTTGTTTATTCTTCTAAACCCTGATTGGATGTTAATAGATTCTGTGGGAAAAAATATTGTCTTGCTGGAAATGACAAAAATCAGCCACTTAGTCAAATACTTTGAATGGAGCACATTTTATTCAACAGTCTTACTGAAAATTTCAAGTATCTTCAAGTCATCAGACTAAAGTCAGAGTCAAGTCCCGAGTCATTAATGTCAAAGTCCAAGTCTTTGATGATTTTGTCAAGTCGAGTCCAAAGTCATCAAAATTGTGACTTGAGTCTGACTCGAGTCTAAGTCACATGACTCGAGTCCACACCTCTGCTATATACTATAAGTATGATTAGAATGCCAACATTCACACTGTAGTATACAACTAAGTTTCCCATGATGCATTTCAAACCTCTGACAAAAAAAATCAGAAGCACACCAGGCTATCAAATATCTCTGTTGATTCTCCACATTTAAAAGTGCAGAGAGCATTTCAGGCGAGAAAGTCGGCATGTAGAATACCAACATGTGGTCATTTGAGCCATAAAACGCACGGATACAAATTTCATTTGGACATTTCGGACATTCCACTATGCACGCCATTATGCTATTGAAGAAACTTCCGTTCAGCTCCAAAACAAGAGCCTAATTTACAAAAGCGTTAAAGAATGAAAGGAGATAATAAAAGATGCTTTTATTTTGAAAACGGGAAGTTTGCTAGTGGCTGATTTTTAGCTGAATGCCGGTCTCAAGACGATTTAACATTTATGACATTACGATGATTATGATATTGTTATGACCTGACATTTTTTTTATTTGAGTCCTTTTCCAGTATTTTGTCTGATGGCTTTCATTTTGAAGCCTGAGGCCGTATTATCTGACGGAGGTTTTTCTGATGCTGTTTGGTCTGAGACCGTTTGGTCTGAGAAATGACAGAGATTTTCCTGAGACTGAGGATGTCCTAAAATGTACACCGTAGTCAGGAGGCAAAGCAGCAGCAGCGCGTCACCACAGCTGACCACAGCAGCTGTGATTGTAGCCTCACCTAATCCAAACATAACATTAGTGCTGCTACATTAAGCTGTGAAATGCAATGATCAACTACAGCAAATACATACCTGACAGAATGCAGACATGCACGCACACACCGAGGATAACAGAGAGAGCTCGGGACCTCCACCCGCATTTACCTGAGACCACATTAGCATTAGCCACAGCCGTACAAATACACCATAGCGCAGAGAGGGAGGACACTTACAACCTCACAACAAAGCTGGAGCCAGAGTCCTGCACGGGTCCAATTTTCAAGATCCGCCCCGCCCCGACCCGTGGACGTCCAAACCCGCACCCGAACCGCAAACCCGCGCTTCAGCCCGATTAGTACCGCAACCCGATCCGACCCGTTGAAACACGACCCGCAGCCCGACCCGTAACCCGTATTTAAAGTAATCATTTTGGGTCATATTGTCTGAAAATTGAACGGTATATCGCCATAGTTCAGATGCCAGTGAGTAAACAATGCACCTGAATGAAGCAACTCTTCCAATAAAAGCCTGACTTCAGCTCCATCATCAACCCTCTGTGATCTTCTCCCATACAACTGTAAAATCACTCGTTTTTTTTACGTTAACGCTTTTAAACTTTTAATCTCTTAAAAGGACCTTTACATGTGTAACAGTAGACTTACTTTCTGTCCAGACTTAAGCGACGCTCAGCAGGTACGAGCCGTGTAGGGTGGCCATACGTCCGGATTTAGGCCGGACAGTCCGGAATTTAAATGCCTTGTCCAGCGTCCGGTGTAGGTACCAGATCTGCTCGGGCTGCCAGATCGGCTCGGGGCCTGCGCCTACTGATGACGTCACGCTATATGATTGGCTAGAAATAGGCAAAATGACGTAGTACATTGTGATTGGTTCAGAGTAGGTTTAGAATAGTATTATTACAGTGAGAAATTATGTTTGTGTGACAGCGTACGACGGCGTATTAGGGCCACTTAAAAGAAATAACCAATGGAAGAATAAACATCACATGCACAATACAGTTTTAAGAATAAGGAGAGGCTGAAAATTAAAGGCACTACAGAGGAAAAATACAAAACATAAGGGTAAAATGCGAGACTTCTCTGTAATTTACACTAATAATGCCACAGATTGACGTCACACCACCGTCCGGCCGCTACGAACCCTTAACGGAAAAACCATAACTGACCTTTTTACAATTTTACAACTTATTACGTGTTGAAAGGGTAAAGATAACAAGTAGTGGCTCATATATTTATTTTCGTGTACTCCCGTTGTTGAGGCCTCGCTTCCGCCGCATTGCATTGTGGGTAACAGTAGGCGAAGCAGGCTGGTCTGATGCATATTGTGAATTTTTTCCCGAATCAATACACACTTCTAATAGAGTATGTGAATTCGAAAATGGCCAGAGGTTCGAGGTGAATTGAACGAACACAAAAATAAAGTAAACCGTGACAGCCTTTTATCTTATCACAGCGTGACAGCGTGACGTCATTGATAGGCGCAGGGCCCCGAGCCGATCTGGCAGCCCGAGCAGATCTGGTACCTACACCGGCGCAGCCTCAAGCCGGACGCTTATTTGTCCTCCTTTTTGGAGTTGCACCTTCCACCATGTTACGGATTTGAAGCCAGAATATCCTCCGTCAGGGCGCCGCCATTGTGCAGCCAGTAGAGAATCTGGACCATAATACGGACGCAGTTGTCGTAAACGGTCGCAACACTCCGCAGCATACGCCGTACACAATCATTGTGAAACTGCCGTAAACCGCGGTTATTTTTAAACTCTAATAACTAATAAAAAATAAACTTTTCAGAAAAAAAGAGGACTTGGAAAATACGCAGCCCAATAATACTTTAATGTCACCCCAGCATACAGATGGGAGAAATATTTCTACGAGGTGTAATAATTTTTTGAAGTTTCACTTTGGCCCGTCCAGATGAATGGGGGAGACGGAGATTTGACCTATACTGCAGCCAGTCACCAGGGGGAGCAGTTGTCATGGCGGCTTCATTGAGCCCAGCCACATGAGGTCCATGTTTTTTACAGTCTATATGGTCACAGCCTTACAACCAGCTTACAACTTACGTTTTTATTTTATTGTATTTATTATTATTTTATATTAATTTTGATGTGTCACACTAAAACCCGCGGCCCGACCCGCATGTTATTTTTTCCACCCAGATCCGAACCCGGGAAAAAAAAAGTTTTTAAAAACCACCCGCAAATCAGCTGTTTTTGCGGGTACCCGTCGGGTACCCGTACCCGACCCAGTGCAGGACTCTGACACAGTTTGGCAATGTATCGAAACGCTCCTTGGTGCCTCATCTGTCCATCACTACTAAACACACCTGTCCCAGCCTTCTCATGAGACATGTAGTCGGATCACCACCGTCAGTCTGGCTTTGACCCAGCACCACTGTCACACTGAGAAACTTTGCATGGATGTACAAGACTGAACTTGGTGAGTGAATTGATTAGATTAGATGGATATAGTGGTGTAGTCCACAGAGGTACAGTACAGGCCAAAAGTTTGGACACACTGTCCTATTCAATATGTTATATTTATTTTCATCACTATTTACATTGTAGATTCTCACTGAAGGTATCAAAACTATGAATGAACACATGTAGAATTATGTACTTAACAAAGAAGTGTGAAATAAATGAAAACATGTCTTATATTCTAGTTTCTTCAAAGTATCCACCCTTTGCTCTGATTACTGCTTTGCACACTCTTCATTCTCTTTATGAACTTCAACAGGTAGTCACACGAAATGGTTTTCTCTTCTCAGGTGTGCCTTTCCAGGGTCAATTAATGGAGTTTCTTGCCTTATTATTGGGGTTGGACCATCATTTGTGTTGTTCAGAAGTCAGGCTGATGCACAGCCCACAGCCCTATTAGACAACTGTTAGAATTAATATTATGGTAAAAACCAATCAGCTAAGTTAAGAGAAACAAGTGGCCATCATTACTTCAGTAAGAATCTACAATGACTTAGCGATAAAAATAAAGAAAACCCATTGAATGAGAAGATGTGTCCAAACTTTTGGCCTGTACTGTAGATACACAGCTATGCACTATATTCCCACTAGAAAATACAGAAAATAAACCCTCAGCCTCTTTGCACGTGTTCCGCCGTGTACCAGTGAGCATAAAAACGCAGACAGACATGGATTGCAGGGACAGTGCGGGATAATCAGTCACTGTGATTTTATGATTTAGCTTATGTGCACTGTTTAAGTGAACACAAAGACTTTAAAAAATGACGAGTCAGCCTGTTGATGAATCAAAATAACATTTTACGTCAGTCAAGCTCTGAGTCGCTGTTTTCCAAATGATAAATGCATCCCGAGGTTTCCTGCATCACGTGTTGTTCATGATACAAAAACAAACTTTGAAGGATCAAGCTTCAAAAACAATCTAATAGTGAGGCAGTTCTCAACCTGTGGGTGGAGGCCCATAAGTTGGTCTCAAAGTGGATGGTGTATAAATCAAGTAAAAATGTGACTAACATGTCTTCAGTGTATGGAGGCCCTAAGAGGACAAACATTCATCAAGAGTATGTTAGAGAATACCCACTAGAATAAACCAGACTACACCACTGGATGGATAGATAGATGAATGAATAAATAAACAAAATTGATTAATATAGAAAGACAGATAGATCAATAAATAAACAAACTGATTAAAGTACATGATCCCTAACAACAGACCATGCCCCCACCCCAAAGCAAAAAACTCTAGTGAAAACACTGAGGACAGTGAGAAAAGCTGTGATAAAAGTGGTGTGCCCCACTATTTTTGATTTTATTGTATGTTTTTCTTTTCATTTTCTGTTGTATTGTTTTAAAAAGAAAAAAAATGTACAGACATAGGGATAAGATGACAAATTTTGCAATGCCGAAAACAAAAAAGCAACATTCCTAGGAAAACGGGACTATAAGTGATTATGATGTTTCTCTGACACTCAGAAAATGAGATTAAAAGACACTTTAATTATCAGAAATGTACCTCACATCAAAAGATAAGACAAAAGTGTCTGAATTTTTTTTCTAGTTGGAGTCAGAACTGCTTTTTTCAATGAAATTAAGATATATGAATATGTTGATAATAACTTCTTTCAGCATACTGTAAGTTTTGTTAAATCATGGTGATTCTCATTCTTATGTTGACAGTATCCTTCAAATTCAGACAATCAGGCCCTCAGTCAATGAATATAATTCTAATATGTCCCTCTTCCTAACCAAAGTTGCCCATCGCTAACCTTAATAGTTCCTGTGATTCAGAGTTTTGTTTTTTAAAAGCAGCCAAAAGGCATTATTAAATCTGGTCAATAACTTGGAGCAGAGACTGAACCTGGATACAAACTTGCATTTTAAATAATATATATATTTTAAAATGAATAACCTTTGATATGTCAGTTTAACAAGTTGGATTTATCACACTGTTGTGTGATGAATTTGTTTGTTTTAGTTTTGGTCCCAACAGCATTGTTTTCTGAGATATTTGGGTCACCACCTTTCCTTGAGGTGGTGGGCAGATAGTCCTGAGCTCTGCTGGTTTCATCCATAACCTTTAACAACATATAACCCATCAGAATAATGAAGCCCACTGTTTACATAAAATCACACTGAACATGTTTAACAGGATTAAATAATCCTCTTCATGGCCACTTTGTTATAAACTGTAGAACACTCAATGACAAATGTTTCCTAACTAAACAGAAAAGAAAAAGTAAAGCTATTATCTGGATTAAATTCTAAGATCTGACTTAATTAAAATGCATGTTTAATAAGTAAGACAGAAAAGTGAACGGCGTTTTAATTTTCTTCTTTAAAGTTACAAAAGAATCAGTGTTTACCTGTTTTTTTAAGTACAAATACTTGTTTTCTAATCCAGAAAAACAAACAGAGAAAGGTAAGTAAACTAATTCCTTACAAAGAAGACCAAAGACGAGTGATGGGTCCGGCAACACAGATGTGTTGGCGCATGCGTCAGGCTCATAGAGCAAAACCCTGTCGTTGTGCCTATCGCTTCAAGAAAGTCACGTGACCGATACAGGAACTGTTTTGAACTGACACTGATGCGCCAAACAGTGTTTCTAAGGAAGCTCATCTATCAATGGGATGTATTGGCCAAAAGAATCTTTGATTCGATCTGAGGTGATCATCGTTAAATTCATCAAGAATTATGGTGCAGCCTCAAGCAAAGAGAAAGGTTTCCACCATGTGGGACCATTTTGATGTCATGTCAGAAAATAAGGTATTTGTTTTATTCTGTTCCTCTCAGAGTTTCCACTTGATCTATCTGAATTCAAATTAATTTCAAAGTGACTCATAGTTTACTATTCATATTATTTTCTGCAGGTTACATGTTGCATTTGTTTACAGAACTATCATATATATATATATATATATATACACACAGACACACATATATATATATACACATATACACACATATATATATATACACATACACACACACACACACACCTATACTGGTTTATATGGTATAGCAGGACATTTTCTTGAAACAGGCCCGGAGGTGGTTTAGATGGACTACCCTTTCCTGAGGTCCTAGAGCTATAAAAGTGAAGCTAAAACACTGCAAAAAATCTGAAAAAAATTTAGCTCACTTCAGACCTCAGATACACCCTTCAGAACATGATACACATTACCCTAATAAAATTGTGGTTTATGTGGACAGTTCTCATTTTGACAAAAGACTGGTTTGTGAGGTCTAATTAAACATTATTTGGACTTTAAAGGGACAGTGATGTCATTTTTTAAAGCGCTCCTCATTAACATAAATACACATCTGACAGAAGCAACCATTAAGGGGACATCCACATAAATATCAACTAGACAAATATAACATAAAAATTTAAACTGATCTATGTGTATAAGTATTCCAACAGTCTTAAAGCAGTTGTGTACATACAAGTGCACTTTACTTAAAGCAAGAAAACAAACAAAACAAGGATCTCTGACAGAAGTAAGCATTGATGGAAGATCAATTTTAATATCAGATCTGTTTTCATGCACTTGGACAATTTCCTGATACAGAGCTTACTGTAAGATATAGACAGATTTACAGTATGCGCATAAATTTCCAACATTCTTAAAGAACTAATGTAAAACACTTTACAAAGGACAAAACAGATGTACATTGTTGAAAAAATTAAAAAAAAAAAAAAAAAAAACTATGAGAAAAAAATCACAAAGGACAAAACAAATTTATATTAAAGACAAAATGTGAATTTAGACAAAAACAAATTTGCATTCTCAAAACGCCTTTACAAATGACAAAGCAAACTTACAAAGTATAAAACCCTTTTACAAGTTCCGAAGCATTTACAAACTCAGACTGGTGGCGGAACTGGAACTTCCACATTTGCAAAGTGGCCTGGAAGACACTGCATTGATTCAGGATTTTTTTTTTTTTTGAAAATAGAATAGCAGAATGAGTGGTAAGTAGTCTATGATTGTGATAATGAGTTGTTTGGATTCAAAGTTTTTTTTTCTGTGCAATGTTTTACCCATTTTGTGGAATACAATAAAGTGAAATCAAACAATCTTGCTTGTCTTGTAGAAAACCTGTAAAAAGCAGGGTTGAGACAGATGGATATGGTATGATGGATAACTATATCAATATTTCAACTATCTAAAAAAGGATCCAATGATGTGTGATGTAGCTCAGTTGCATTCCACAAAATAGGCAGGAATAAAAAATACTGAAAAATACACACAGCTCACTCTTACAGCCATAGACTACTCACTCATTCAGTCATTATTTTTTATCCTAAAAGAAAAATAGATAGAATCACTTTGGGGCCACTTTGCACACCTGGACATTCCCCTTCCACCACAGGTCTGACTTTGTTAATTTGTTGACAGCACTTGTAAAAGTGTTTTAAACTTTGCAAATATTATTTTTCGTTTGTGAAAGTGTTTTGAGAATGTACATTTGTGTCCACTGTAAAGGTGTTTCACACTTTGTAAAAGTGTACCACTGCACCTCCCAGTCATCACACATAAGTACACAACAAATAGAAAACAGGTTGTCTGTGGGTTCTCTTTTTTTTTTTTTTTACATTATATGACACTGAACTTTAAAACTGCAACAAAACACAAACCACAGACAGATAAAGGGGTTTCACATTTTTTCTTACTTTGACTGCCTCTTTCCAGCTATTACCCAGTTTCTCACAAAGTCTCTGATATTTTGCACTGTTCTTTGTGCAAGTGCAGAACACTCTACAAGCTTGCATTGACTGCATTCATTCTTGGTGGCTAATTTTCCTTTACTTTTATGATCCCTGAAACGACGCATTACTGCAGGGACTTCAGCCTTTGACCAGGGTTTCTTTGACACTCTTCTTGCCTCATTTTTTTTGATCAGCATTCTTTCCTGGAAGACACATAGAGTAAAAAAACATGATACAGACAAATAAAATCAGTTGGTCAATTGGAATTGTCAAGACTTAAGATCATCATGTGACTCAACAAATTCCTGCTTACTAATTTCTGCAATTAAATTTCTTAAAAATAGTCATTCAGATAATTTTACTAACTGTAATTGACTACCACTCACTGGTGGAGTCTCATACCAACATCACCTGACCTCAATAAGAAAATGTACCACTGGAAAGGTGGAGATTTATTTTAAGTTTGGGCTACAAGACCTGAGAAAACAGAAAATATCTGAATTTGCTCAAAATGAACAGAAACCTAAAACTAACAGGATGGATTGGGCTGCACTGGACTCATAAATGCTCCAGATGGCAGAAACTGAAACAAGAGGTGATTGGGTGGTAATAACCTACTTCATACAAGTTAAGTTGTGCCTCATTTTACAATTTGATCTGAGTTTGGGAGACTGAAAGAGAGGGATAGTCTTTGTGGAAAGAAGGGTTTTCAGAAATATCCAAGTACTTGCTCCTAAGGTGAAATACAGCCATATGATATTGCCTTATGGTTACTGTGGCTACCAATTTGCTTACCTACTACACAACAACCTTATTTATATTCATCTCATAGTGTACTGTCTCTGCACATGTTTGATTGTTACATATAACACAGTTTTAACCCTTTATTTGACCTTTTTTCAGATTTTATGCAACTTTTTGGGAAAGGACCTCTTTCACAATACATGTGATTTTGCCCACAGCCCAATTTTTTGTTTATTGTGTGGTATTTGTAGTACACCCAGAGACTCCCGAGAATATACCTTTAGAAAATCCAAAAGTCATCCAGGGTCTGTATTATGACCTATTTTATGATCATTGCCATAGGTGTGAGCCAGGGTGCACACTTTACCCCAAAACTTACTCAAACACAAATAATAAATCATCAAATTGGGTCAAATCACCTTCACTGAAGTCTGGTGCATCTTTTGAAATCAAATGTAAAGCTAAGTATTACAATTGAAAGAAGTTATTGAATTTTAACTGGAAAAAAATAGTTTTTTTTTTATGATTTTTTCAACTAATTCAATTCTTTAGAGATGTGTCTGACCAACTTACAGTTGCTGTGCAACTAAAATACTTACAAATTATTTGGCCACATATATATTCTCAAAGTGGGAAAAAATCATCAAATTCTGAGACCGGTAAAGTTGTTCAATTAAACAGGTTGGGTTTTTTATTTTTTTTCCAGTTAAAATTCAATAACTTCTTGGGAGTCTCTGGGTGTACTACAAAGACCACACAATAAACAAAAAATTGGGCTGTGGGCAAAATTACATGTATTGTGAAAGAGGTCCTTTTAATGTATTTTCTATTCTTTGCCTCAGTGCCCATTTGTCTTATATAAAGCATGTTAAGATGCTTTATAATTAAACTTGAGGGACAGTCCCATTAACATTGGTCATCACAACTGACACAGTTTCTGCAGAAGAACATATCTGAGTAAGTTTTTAAATATCAAAGATATCTTTCATCAACAGAAACACAAGTGATGTGAGGTAACTTACCCTGGTAATCCCCAGTATCATCGACCTGCTGTGTGTTTATGGAGTTGGATGCAGCATCCTCAGGCTCACTGGTTCCACACTCTGCTGTAGAAGTTGTGCCACTGTCATCTTCAGATTCGCTCGCTCTGTCCTTGGCCTCAGCATCACTTAACATAGTTTCATCTGAGAAAATTAAATTAGTGGCACTCATATGAAAAGATGAACATGGAAAATAATCTAAACAAAACTGGACTTACTACTGAAATTAATGTTTTCTGTAATTGGCCATACAATCTAATGAGATGCCAGACTTCAAGAACTCAAAGTCAGGGTCACTTACCCAACGACAATTACTGATTTGTAGATAACCTGTTATTTAATTTTAATGTTGAATTACTACCCTGCTCTACTGTAGGCTTTTATTTCACATAATAAATTGGCAAAGTACAGGAGCATCTCACTAAATTACAATAAAATTAAAAAGTTCATCTGATTTGATTTTTAAAAAAGGTAAACTTTCATTTACTCTCATATTCATGACATGTGAAGTGAAATAATCCAATCTAATTATTCAGAATTAATTTTGATTATTTTTGGCTTACAGGTAATGAAAATCCCAAAGCCAGCATCTCACATTATTTGAATAGCTCAATCGAAAACATGATTTGAAAAACAGGATGTCAAACTTCTGAAATGTACATTATTCCAAACACTTAATACTTGTTTGGTGCTCCTTTCCCATACATTTTTGGATCAGTGCAGCAATGCATCAGCCTCGCAGCTCTCAGATCAGAACGGTTTTGGCACTGTGGGCACGTGCTTAAGCCAGCTGGGAAAGAAGGTCAGGGCATCTAGAGCCACCACACATAGACACCTCCAGGAAAGAAACTACAACTGTCTCTTTGCTGTATCAGGACACTCAGTGGGCACAACATCAGAAGAGTCTAATCTGGGCTCAGAAAGAGACAAAGAACTTTCTTCAGTTCCAGCTCAAATCCAGCTCCCAGAGTTCAGAGTAGAAAGGTTCAGAATCAGGGAGTCTGAAGTCCAGAGTGAAGTCTCAGCAGTCTGGCTTAGTTTGGGAGGCCATGTCCTCTGCTGCTGTTGATACATAGGGCTCTAATTTCGTAGACCAGGCACAGATGCGGCGCCCCTGCCCTGCACCGCGTCTGCGCCACGCCGACAGGGTGTGTCCAGCGCACTTTGCGAGTTTCCTGCAGGGCACAGAGAGGCGCACCGATGCCTCCATCCCTGCCCCTCCACAAGTGCCAGAGAGGGAGGAGAAAAGGAGTGAGCGGTTTTTACACAGCCCAGTGTTGTCTTCACCAGTCAAATGAACACCTCTCCTCGCGGATGAGGCGCAGCGTCTGATTGGTCTGACTGATCCCTGCCACCGCACAGGGGAGGGAGCGGCCATCATGGGAGGCCACGACGCCTGTCACCATGTGGACAAGCTCTCGGGACAGATGAAATCTGTTCCTGTGTCATTAATGGGAGTACAAAATTAAGTGGCAGAAATTTAAACACAGCAGCAGGCTAGTTCATTCATGCTTGTGATCAACCTGCATTCCTGGTCTGTCAATGCCAAATACCAGAACCTTTAATGATATTTCCTTTCCCGGTGTCTCTGCCTCATCCTCCTTACAATAAAGTATTCCATCTTTTTAGATCACGCTAAGAATAAAGACTAAAACAGAGAAATATGGGCAAGCACAGGTAAATCCTTAGAATTTCTAGTGACATAAATTTATTTTCTGTCTTTTCTCCCTCTTTTCTTTGAATTTAATGAAATGAGAGAAGCCAGATGTATACTCTGTATCACATGATAAGGCGGTTTGTTGTTGTGCTTGTGAGTTGTGCATCACACTCCAGCTGCTGTCAAGTTCAGTTTCTATTCTGACTTTAATCCAACATCAGATGTAACAGGACAATTAATAAAGATACAAATGTAAATGCTGGTTGTTTATTGCATTAAAATGTGCCTTACACTGTAGAGACCTGCCTCTGAGGGTTTGGTGACGTGTGTGCCTGTCACTAAATTACAGCTGCGGAGGGTGCACTTCACCTGTGTCGAGAAAAGACCAGGTTGGAACTGGCAACCTTTCAGCGCACCTTCCGCACAGTTTTTTGGCACGAGATTGTCACTGCACCAATCTGAACCTTTCGGCACCTCCCCTTGTTGCGCCGTCACACCCATATCAGAGCAGCCGGTCTACCAAATTGTCACAGCTGCAGCACCGGACAAAATTAACACGGGTGTCAATGGGCCCACAAAATTAGGGCCCATTGAGTTTGATCAAGGCCAAAGTCAAACAGCCTAAAGTTTGCCAGGAGATTTTAGAGCCCTGCATGCTTCCATCCGCTCACAAGCTATATATGGAGATGCTGGTTTCCTTTTCCAGCAGGACTGAGCACCTGCTCACAGCCCCAAAACTCCTACCTAATGGTTTCTGATTCTGATGTTACTGAGCTTGATGGTCCAGTCAAGTGGACCTATCAAATACCCAAAGAGAATCTGTGGGTATCTGTCATGAGGAATACAACAAACATCTGAACCAGAAACATAAAGTAGCTAAAGTCCACTTTCAAGGAAAGCCTGGACTTCAATTACAGCTCGGAGCTACAGGCTAATCAATGCCTCCATGACACAGTGATGCAGGGAATGATGGGAAAGGACTCACAACCGAGGACTGAGGGAAGAAACGAACACCATTTACATAAATTGGATATTTCAGCATTTTTAATCTTCTTTTTGATTGATGTCATAAAATATTATCATGATTTGTTGTACTGGATTTCTGTTTTTTTTATGGGCTATATGCCAAAAAGATAATATTGAAAGTAAAAAAGGCTCAAAATATTTCACTCTGGATGTCATGAGTACACAAATATATTAAAAAGTACCTTTTTCAAATTAATTTAGGAAGAGAAGGAAATTTGCAAGGTATTATCATATCTGATCCATCTGAGGCAGGATTTATGTAAACTAAAGCTGAATTTCCAAGTAATCTTCAATCGATGACAGAATTAGAATTGTTCTATATTATCATACCATCTTTTTACTTAACTTGAAAATATACAATTGTCCACACCACTGTACTAATTTACAAAGTATCTCACCTTTGCATTTATAGCCAAGTCACTTTAAAGAAGACACAGGCCCCACACACCGAGGGCACTTGTCCAAAGAGGATTTTGTTGTGCACACCAGGCGATGCTTTTGACACTGGGGGCAAAATTTTGTTGTAACATTAATTTTTGTCAGGCAGTTTGAGCAAATCCTTTTCAAATCAATATAAATGTGGAAAGCAAGTTACCATTTAATTGTTTAGAACTGGACCCATCTGAGTTGGACTTGTGATCTGGGCTTGACTATTATCAGTGGTCACCTGCAGTAGAGAAAAGAGCAGAGGGTTAGAACTGAACTATGTATTTTTGTGCACTGATTGGTTTCCTCTCAGGACTTCTTAAAACTATAAAATAGTAGTCAAAAAGAAATTGACTTTTTGAGTTTAAATTAAAGAGCTGTATCTATGCATCCTTCGCTCCAAAGTGGATAAGTCATGAATAGCACAACATTTTAGATATTTTAGAAGTTTTATCACCTGTGAAATAGGCACAGATGAAACCAGGAAAATACTGCAAAACCAGTTTGAATGCAATTCAATACAGTATGAAAATAAACTTATAATTAAAAAAAAGGTTTTTTAGCTGCTGCTCAGTGATTTAGCAAAGATATATATATATATTTAATTCTTTCTTTTTTTCCCTATAAAATCCAAAAGGTCTGCAAATGTTATGACATAAAGCAATTGGTATTGGATTTGAGAGCATACCACAAAGTTAACCTGGAAGAAGGTCCCTTTTAACCTGATGTCCTCCTAAGTCAAATTTGTATATTTTTGCATGATACACACACTCTCAGATGCAATGAAAACTTTTTGAAATCATTCCGGAATTTGTCCCTAAAAACCACTGTCCTCATAAATCATATCACGCTCAGGTGACTGTACACACACACTGGTACAATGAAACATGGAGAAATGTCCTTACTAACCTGATGTCCTCCTAAGTCATATTTGGGTATTTTTGCAAGATATACACACTCTCTCTCAGATGCGATGAGAACTTTTTGAACTCCAAAAATCACTCAGGAAGATGTCCCTAAAAACCACTGTCCTCATAAATCATATCACACTCAGGTGACTGTACACACACACTGGTACAATGAAACATGGAGAAAGGTCCTTGTTAACCTGATGTCCTCCTAAGTAATATTTGGGTGTTTTCTGAAGAATACACACACTTACACACAAATATAATGGGAACATTATCAACTCAAAAACTCATTTAGCAAGATGTCCCTATACCCCATAGTCAATATTGATTATGTCACATGCAGGTGACTGCACACACACACTGTGACAATGAAACACATTTGTAGAATACATGGTTTGCCACATGTGCCATCATTTAGCACAATCCTGGATTTTATTTACCTGTCCACCTGTGCAGAGGTCTCCAAGTGCTGGAGTTGTCTGGTTTGTGTTGACGTCAGATTTCAGCTTTGGTTTGTTCACAGACATCTCAGTCTGGCTGCTCTCAGTTGTAACCTATATCAGATGAAGCACAGAGGAAAATAGACAACCAACAAATGGCTGGTGACAGTTAGAGGATGTTAAGAACTGAAAGAACAATGTTGATTAACCAAAAACAAAACAAGGCATGGTAGCACTCTTCTTAAAACATGCTGTTACGAAGACAAGAATGTGGTGAAGTGATAAAAGACATCCTAGCCTAAAATTCTGCTTGTTTGCTCTGTGGTAGCACTGTACAATCAACAGGATCAACATTCATGTTGATTAATCATGGTTAATCAGGATTCAACTTACCTTTGAAAGCACTGATGTACTTGACATCAAGTCCCTCTTTGCAGTCTCTTTATCAACATGAAACTTTTTTTTTCTTTCTTGGGATAACTGTGTCGTCTTTGTTGCATGTTTCAGTGGCAGGTGTCAAAAGCCTAAATCACCAGAGGATGTTGAAGGATTGTTATTTTTGTCATATAAGCATTATCTGAAATCACATAACCTACAGTAATTACTGGGAATAAGCAGAACAAACTGTTTAATACATGTTTTTTTAAAATTATTATTCATAACCACTTCATTGCAGATGAGAAAGGACCAATGTGACCCTCCTGTCCCTCCCTATGAGGAACTACACCTGTCAACATGAGAAATAGCTGAGTGGGAGACTGCCTATGAATGACATTAACAGGAGAAGGATATTTGCTATTATGTTGGGCTCTGCAGGACCAAAAAAAAAAAAAAAAAAAAATGATGTTATAAATTATAAGAAGGTGAAAAAAAACTTGAAGGTTCAAGGATCAGGGGGATTTTCCTCCCAACACACATTGTTACCGTAGCATCAAAGTCAAACTATTTGAGCATTTTGAGACCAGATTAAGAAAAAGGAGGACAGTTGATCCCAAAACAAACAGTTGAAAAATTTTAAAAAATCTTTAAGAAGCTTAAAAGTAGTTATACCATAAAAAATACCATAAAATTTCTACACTGAAAATAGCCAAAAAAACGAGTAAAATCATCAAATAGAAAGGTAATTATAATTGGCTTAATTTTGGGATATTTAACCTATATTCCTGATACATCACTATGTCCATCACTTCTTGTAGCAGCTGATAAAGCCCAAACTCATTGAAATTAGTTCTATATTTTTTTCTCTGGGAAAACTGGGAAACTTGTGTAAACTGTGAATTTTAAGAGACAGACTATTTTATAGACCATATATATTAATGACTCAGCCTGACTAGTTTTTCTAAAAGAAAAGAAACAATACTACAATATCCTAAATTTACCAGCTTGTTTTTCATCCCTAGAATACAAAACCAACCGTGCATGGTGGAGATGTTAGCTGTTACTTTTCTCTACACCTGGTCCTCCTCTGAGTGAGCTAATTCCTCCTGTAGGCCTACAGCGAGCATGTGGAAGTAGCTTCTAGAAAAACCTAGGTCAAGCTTTGCAAAGAAATAAACCCACTGTGTCTCACACTACTTTTAAAAATCATTATTTTAGCCATCATACTTCACTTTGTTTCTCCTTACCAAAACACGTGTTATTAAATAGCTGCGTCTCACCACATGCACCTGCTTCATATTAGTCTGCTGCAGGCTGATGTTAGCAAGAGCACCCGTGAAGCCAAACATGAACTAAACCTGTTTGAAAAAGGCCTATTATGCAGTACTTTATCAAAGTGTCCAAATAATAGGAAGTAACCTAATCTTACTTAGTAGAATCATTTAAAAAATGGAATATAGTCCAACTTTCAATAAAAACATAAATTAGAATCCCTATTCAGTGAAAATAACCTGCTCAAGTAAAAAGGTACTGTATTTTAATAAAGATATACTCTTACCTTTATGTTATCAGTCCTCTTGTGCATCTATTCTGCTGTTTTGCTTTGTAAAACACCAAGCACATTTAATTTTTAAATCCCCGGCCGACTCAGACGTATTCCGGAAGTGACAACAGGAAGGTCCACAAACCAAAACCAGCCAATCACGAAAAAGCCCGCTCAAATCGGCCGTGTGTATGAGAAATGTGTATGAAAGTGCAGTTCAGTGACCACCTGCTGGGTGCGCTGTTCTATACACTGGAATACACTGAAAATCAGGTCAAGTGGTTAAAAAGGACTTTTAAAGAAAATGAGAAAATATGTTATTTAGACACTAACAAATACAGATACACTCTCGGAATTATGAGGACATTGGCATGGTCCCCATATTACCCTACAGTCCCTGGAGCCCAGGTACGTAGTCAGGTCCAAAGTCCAGCCAAACCATATATACCAACACACACACACACACACACACACACACACACACACACACACATATATATATATATATATATATATATATATATATATATATATATATTGTATATATACACAATTGGTAAATAAAAAAAATCCCAGTCCACAAGCATCCTCATTCACAACATGTTCACTTAGACACTTAGGTTTTTACGTTATGATACACGTTCACATTATTTATTGACCCTATATAAAAATATTACAGATATTTTAAACTTACATGAAGATATGAAATAATACAATATTAAATTCAATGACTTAAGCTATATTATTCTTTATACTAGGTCATTGAATCAGTGTCAGTTGAGTCTGTCAGGTTGCCTGTAGGGATTTTTAAGGTCCAGCAGGTGTCAGTATTCAGTGACACAGTATCAACACAGTTTGACAATATGTCAAAACGCTTCATGATGCCTCATCTACCCACCATCAAATACAGTACAATGACATATTGACCCTTGTTGAGTAACATTTGACAAAGTCATTGTTTTCCTTCATGTTTATGATTTGTTTTGTTAACTTAAGGGCCACACAGAGTGAGCACAAGGGCCACATGTGACCCACAGACCACCCTTTGTCCACACTTGATGGATAATATCCACCAAAATCCTTCAACACAAAATAACAATGTTATGAAGCAGCTTAATAGTCTGATAAGACAAACAGGATAAACTCATCAGGTTTGTATAAACATGTCAAGCAGTCTGTTTCAACAGGTAAATATAACATCAGTGTGATTTAAGAGCTTGTGCTGCCCTCTAGAGGTCTAACTGTGCACCTTCATCCATGATGACGACTCAAAAAGGATGAATCAAAAATAATCAATTAAAAATCCATTAAAATAAGCAGCTCAAGAGAGAAGGCAAACATTTCTATACAGATAATACTCAAACACGTAATACTCAGACATCCAGTAGAAACCTAAATAAACAGACCATTTAGATATAAAGATGATCGTCTCTGCAGTGAGCACTAAACCAGCTACAGCTAATCAATGATATCAATATATTTACCCATGTGCAATGGTTTAAGTAAGTTTGAACTTTTCTAATTTTTTTTGTTTATACTGTTCTTGTAGTTTATTTTCTCTCTGGGTCATGTCTTGCTATTTAAAGTATTTTGTAACAAGGCTGCTAATCTCCATATGAAGGATCTAATTTATTTATCATATATTATTACTAGGACCAAATAACATACTTGGATACTAAGATAATTCAACTGGTTAATGTAAATTTATTTAGTATATTAAAGGATGTCCGACACCTGCTTACAGTATTCCCTGTTCTACTCACTTCAAATTAAAAGGAATGTTGGATGTGAAAAGTGCCAAAAATACATGTAATAAAAGCCAAGCAGCCACCACATAGATTTATGTTCTGAACCAGCCTTTGACATAGAGCCATAATCAAAGTCTGCTATTGATTAGACTTAATCTCAATTACTGATCACATTAACTGCTATTGTTAGTGTTATCTTGTGTCCGGTCTGCAGACTTAATGTACAAACCAGATGTTTACTGCTGAGATGCTGCAGCATTGACAACATGCTATAATGCTAAGCTAACTCTGTTTGACAACAGATCAGTCCATCCTTATTTATACAGCACCAGTGTTATCTCCAAAAACAATCATGTGACCATTGATGGAATCTCTGAACACAGACAAGAACAATGAAATGTTTTAGTGTGCTGTTAACCATGGACTATTATGGAATGTTGTTGTTTAAAATGCTAATTTATCTGGTCTATAACTTTTGTATTTTATTGTTGTATTGTATAATTTATTACTGCATTGTATATTTTTCTGTTTCCTGCCCAGGGACCACAGATAAAAACTAGCTTATAGCTAACTCTGGCTTGACAGTCCTTGTCTTGCATGGCCCCTGTTAAATAAACAAATAAAAAAATACACTTAAGAATATAGCATAAAACTGTTCATTTTATAGATACACATATATGCATAGATACATATATACATATAAAATACACATATACATATATACAAATATATCCATCCAACACCAACATGAATCCTTATAGCCAATCATGAATCCCTCCATCATGGCGGCAAGAAAAAACCTTCTGTTAAGCAGCAGGAAATCTTGAATGTGGATCCCAGTCTCATGATGAACAGCAAATCCACACCATGCTGTGTTGGTGTGAGGGTGAAGGAAGGGAGGTAAAAGGAGACAAGTGGACTAAAGTAAGAACTAAAGTTAGGGACAGATCCATGAACCATAGACCTGTCGTCTGATTTATTAGAGGGTAGCCTCTTGAGATGGTACATCTCATTTTCAGGAGGGTCCTCATGTCTGAATGATTGTGGTGATCATTTTATAGAAGTATAATCTTAGATATTCTTACTGAAAAGAAGAATTGATGGTAGTGGTGAACTCATGGGTGCCCAGACCACAAGTGCATCCCTACCATATTTGTCTCCATTAAATATAAATGTGCTAAAGGCCTCTTGAGATGTGACATCCCATTTTCAGAGGGACCTCATGACTATGTGGTAATAAAAATAGTTACCATAGATGTATAAACCATGAATAGAGAGATCATGCTAATGTCTACATTAACAGCTATCATGATGATGAACTGGAATGTGATTAATGACATGGCTAAATATGTGTCACGTCTGTTATTGTAGTTATTGAGAGTTAAAGTTACCTAACAATAGACAAGTGTTTAGCTATCCAGTAATGTGTGCTTTACTGTACGCGTCTGTCCTGTTGAAGAGGTTAAACTTCTTCATCCCAGATTTAATTGATACCAACCAAACTGGCTTAGTCAAAGGCTGTCAAATTCTCTTAAGGTAATACAGAATATGAGAAAATTTATACAAAAGTCATAAGGGTCAGCTCAGATGCTTAAAAAGCTTTCAAGTGCGTTAGCTGGGAGTTCTTGTTTGCAGCACTAGAACGAATCAGGTTTTTTGAAGAGGTCACTTGTTTTAAAACTTTATATTCGGTGCCCACAGCAAGAGTCAAGATAGATGGCTTCAAGATTGAGAGGTCTTCATGTCAGGGCTGCCTGTTTAATCGACCCTCTTCACACTTTATATAGAACCATGAAACAGTTATGAAATATGTTATGAATTATCATAACTGTATTATAATTATAATTAAATAAAATAGATTAATTATATCCAAACTATAAAACACAGGGAAATGTTTAGGCTAGTGGTTCGTCTCTGGAGCTGGGTGAAAATTAATGCACAGAAACCAAGATGTAAATTTATGCCAACTGTATTAAATTCAGCTCAAAACACTTGATACAAAATCAAAGAAAACCAGGTGAAATAAAACAAAACTTAGCTGCAAATAAAGTATTTCATTTAAGTTTCAAATTCCATGTAACCAAACAAACATTTTTCTTTAAAAGGAAAACAGGTAGCCTTTTTTAAACAAACTAAAACACATTCACAACCAAGTAATAATTTCAATTTAAGGCATATAAATTAAAAACAAAGGTCCATTAACCTCCCTTTCAAATGTATCAATTATAAATAAAATCTTAAATGAAATAATTTTCTACTTATTTTCCAATTTGCTAATTAAATAAAAGGGCTGTAGTGTTCAAACAGATGGCTAATGTTTGGCTACCACTGATGTGAGAAGAAAAATCTTTGGAAGCCTTTTTGGTTAGCTCGCCATCCAACTATTTCCAACAGTGACAAAAATCCTGGCCCGTTTAAAGGAACAGAGATGAGTGAATGAAAAAGGAAGCTTCAGCTAGGACATTATGTTGACTGCACGTAGCTGCTCACTGTTTTTCAGCAGGTTCTCACTCAGTATGTCAGCAGTCGGTCATCCAGAGTGATCAACATGTTCTGTAGGGTATTGAATTAGTTTGAAGTTACATATGAAGAAGTTGGTTTGTTTTGACAATTGTCTGAAGTATTATGTTTTTTTTCTTACCAGGTCCAAGGGTTGGTAATGAGTATCCATGTTTCCAGATTCCACATTCCCTTTTGTTCTTTTTCTGCCTTCTCCAAAGTTAAAAAACATTGGGTAGGAAAGTTGAGTGAGACTTTCTGCTGTGATTTAGCTGCTGCTTCTCCTCCATGAATCAGTTTGTGTGTGTGTGCTGGGGATCAATGAGGTGATTTGGAGCAGGTGAGCTGCACAGATTGTGCTTCCTGTTCTGGGGGGTTTGACTGACAGGTAGAGCGTCCAATGGTTGATGACATGAACAAGGAGAAGGACGATGAGGAAGCATGGGTTACAAGTGTTCCAGAAAACAATAATATAGAGGGAATTTTGTGAAAAGCAGGGAACGTATTGGGGTGATGTTTTGTTGTTTGTACAGAGCCCTATTATTCGCCCTATCCTGTTGGATCACCTTACCAAATTTGGAAAATATTCTCAGTAAAACTCAATATCCAAATAACATGGATACTAGCCTTTGATTACAGTCTAACTCCAAAACTGAAACAGGTCTAGGGAAATCGATAAAGCACCTCAGAGTCTGGCTAACACACTGCCCATATGACTTATTTAAGCAAAAACTGTGTCCATTAAAGTGATTAAAGAAGATCCGAGTACTTGGTCTACACCCTTATTCAGCTTTAGTGCCAGGATTTAGGCTGTGAAAGTGTCTATTTTGCTCAGACTGCTGTTTTGTTTACATCTCTGACCATCCAGGTGCCATTGACCCAGTTCTCAGAAAAGGACGGATTAGATTTCTCTCTTTATTTGGAGTGGGAAGAAACCAAGGGTGAAATATAGTGCACCAACCAGGAGTAAGGGAAGAGGAGGTATGTCTCTGCCTAGCTTTAGGGATTATTACCTCGCAGCTCAATTGAGAATAATCATCCTCTGATGTGACAGAAGCTATAAGGGAAAAAGGAAGGAGATGGAGGGAGACTGCAGGAGGATCCCAGTTCAAACTCTGATTGCAGATCACAGGGTGATGTTAAAATATCACGAACATTTCTGCTCTCACACTGCATCATCCTACACACCTGGTTTAGTATCATTAAAAAATTTGGTCTACTTAGGTGGGTGGCTTTTGACTCAAACTTAGATTCAAGATTTAGGCTCTGGTCGGGGAAGGAAATCACTGCTTTCTGTAAAATATTGGAGGGGAAAATTAAAGCGATATAGAAAATAAATAAAGCAGGACTTTTGTAGTTACTTTGAAACATTAGTTTCAAAAAGATAGCAATACTGTTGAGATTTCAGACCCAAATCTGAAAATTCAATTAGTGGTTCAAGCTTTCAATAAAAGCACAAAATCAATAGTTACCGTATTGAGTCTGTGTGACTGTTTGTTGAAACTGTGTTTTGCTGCCATTCTTGATCAGGTCTCCCTTGAAAAAGAGATCTGCTGGTCTCAATGGGAAAAAACTGGTTAAATAAAGGTTAAATAAATAAAACAAATAAATTAAACACGGATTTTTGCCGACTTAGAGCCTCATTTTTACCTGATTTATACACCGTCCACTGAAAACAGCTCTGAGACTCAGGGTGCATCCGAATAGTCCTTTTTTGATAAGGAACCTTCCGAACTGAAGAAATGACCCGGAAGCATTTAAGTGTCGACCATGATAAGTGTTGTTCGAATTCTCCAAAAGTTAAGGAAAGGAGGGTCGTTGCTTCCTTTATTATCTCCTTTGGCTTAGGAAACACTGGACCATCCTTTCCGAAAGGAGAGAAGAAAGGAACGCCCCATAATGCACTGCAGCAGGTGACATATATCGGCATTGTATGGAAACTTACGAGGAAGAAAGGACGAGTTTTGTGGGACTATCAAGATATGTGGGCTATATAATAATAATAAAAAAACATTTTTTCACAGTCATAGAGAAGAGTATATGCTTCGCTTTCAAAAATATCATACCCTTCGGGCCGTCTACAGTGCTCATCAGGTAATAAGCAGTTGTGGTCCTTGTGTCTTATTTTGATATATTAGTTACCAGATTTCTATCAACCTTCATTTATGAAGTAAATCATGCCAAGACAGAACAATGGGGTCTCTAATAACGTTTATTAAAAAAAACAATCAGTAAAGGAAGGACAAGTGAGGTATTTTACAATACTTAAAATATAGTAACACTGTTCAACAATGTGTGTAATGATATATGTGAATGAAACAGGGATAAAAGTCTTTCTGAAACATTTTTATGTTTTATCAGACTTCAGTTTTTTTCCCGTGTGCTGTCAAAGATGTGAACATTTATAGAAGCTCTCACCTAACCTCACAGCTGTGTGCAGCAACCTGCATGACCAAAGACAAAACCCCATCACAGGTCTGATCATGGATTGTTAATGCTAACAGGTAAAGCTGACACAGAACAACTCTGTGAGGTAGAGCAGATGACAAGACGCTTCTTGTAGTCCATTTTCAGAGCACTGTAGTTCGTCGTGGTTTACCTACGTCACAAGAAATCCTCGTCACATAAATATGACACCAAAGTGAAAGTGCAGTCGAATTCCTCTTTTACCGCAGTTCTCCTTTCCTTTCCTCTTATTCCTTCCTTTCCTTGACCCTGTGACGTTTTTTATCGCAGTTAAGGTAAAGTGGATAGGAAAGGACTTAGGAAGGACTATTCGGATCCACCCTCACTTTTGGTTGGATCTGGATTTGTTGGAGGACTGCAATCTCAACTTTCAAATGCATACTGCCACCTACTGAACTGGAGTAGGTTAGATGGTAGTCTCATTTATAGTCTATTGTTTATGGAAGTTTAACAAAAATAAAGGAAAAAAATAAATACAACATAGAAATTAGCTGTATTCATGAGCAATACTCTATGAAATAAATCAGTATGTTGTAGGAAAGTCATAATCCCTCTCTGAATCTTCCTCCCTTAGTTTTTAGAAATCTTGACAACAGCCTGTCACCTGTCAGAAATTATGTATATGTATGCATTTTATTTATTTTTAATTTATTTAACAAAGGTGACAAACGATAAATGAAATAAAATTATCAACTGTTACTATTAAAGGGAAAAGTTATCAACTGATGTAAATCAGGAGTATATAATCATATCTATACGTGATTTGCATATTTTTCATCAAGAATACCAAATATTTACATTTTGAAAACTGACTTGTTGCTTTAGATCATGGTCAGAGTCTATTTATGTGAGGAACAGATATAAAGCCAAAACAAACAAACTCATAACTCTTAACTCTTAATTTATTCTACTATGTTATGAGATATTTAGCTTCACAGGAAGAAGACAGCTATCAGAAAAATACCAACCGCAGTTGATTATAGATCAAGAAGGCAGAAATGTATGTTGTTGTTGCTTAAAGTGAGGGCCACTTCCTTCTCGTATTACTTTTCAAAAACTAAAGGGTAAAAATTTACCTCAACACATATAAAACATTTGAACACACAAATACATGCCTGAAATTTTTATTACACTAAGTCAATGGACTTTTAAGGGTCATCTGAAGATATGGCAGAGGACAAACCAAACCTGTGACCATTTTTAAACATCTATCATTAATGTGCGTACATAAATACCTCTACATATATAATCTAAGCTGGTATGAACAGGTGTGCAATCATACATTAACACTTTGAACACAGCATTTTGCACATTAAACAGACTTTAACCCTGAGAGTCTCTTTGTTATGATTTGACTTTAACATATTATTCCTTTGTTGTGTGTCACGTGATTCAGTGTAAATGTCATGTTATGTTTATCTGTTTTGCTGCTGCTGCCTGTCATTGTTGTCTTATGGTCTTCGTGTATTTTAAGACTGTACATACCTGTACGAATGCATTACATCAACCTGCTGAGAATTACAGATGTAAATTATCCTGTGACTATAATCTGGTACATTTACATGTCACTGTTCATGAAAGTGCACTGTCCTCTACTTCAGTAAAATAAATAATTAAGATAAATATTATCTTCACATTGGATGTAAACACAGGTGAAGACTTTTGTCATCAGATTGCTCAGAGGTCCATGTCCTGGTGTGTTTTACTGTATACATCATGCCTTTAGTGTCTTTTTAAGCAACAATTTGATTTGAGTAAAACATAAAAAATGCCATCTCTGTGTCATGGTCCTGCTTTAGTCATTGAGTTACCCTGTTTGTGCTCATAAGTCATGTATGTCAGCATGCTTCCTGTTTTATTTTGATACTCACCACGTCTCTCTAGTCTTCACAGGCGGGTCACACCTGCTCCCTGATTTTTCCTCCTTAGCTGTATTTCTTTACCCCAATTACCTCTTATGTTTAACCCTCATGTCTTTCGTCTCTTTTTAAGCAACAATTTCATTTAAATGAAGTAAAAAAAATGCCATCTCTGTAGAGGATCTGATGGAAGGAGAGGTAACAGGCTGTGATGCAGACTTTCAGACACGCTGTAGGTGGAGGCTGTTTATCTACAACACCATAGTCTCCAGAAA
This sequence comes from Scarus forsteni, assembly GCA_036419115.1. NCBI lineage: Eukaryota > Metazoa > Chordata > Actinopteri > Labriformes > Labridae > Scarus > Scarus forsteni. Next base: position 617,912 of record JAZDUH010000255.1, read on the forward strand.
GTTTTTTAAAGAAAGCAGTTTATTGGTCATTTCCAGGGGTGGACAGTAATGAAGTAGATTTACTTGAGTACTGTACTTAAGTTCATTTTTTGAGTACCTGTACTTTACTTGAGTATTATTTTTGTTGGAAACTTATGACTTTTACTCCTCTACATTTGAAAGACAAATATTGTACTTTTAACTCCACTACATTTCTATGAAGGGACTCATTACTCTTTACTTTTAAGTATGGCTTGGCAGTCGGTAATTGAAATTTCTTTTCTCTTCTAAAGTTTGAAATATGTGTGATTTATTCATGTGGTGATGCCGTGCCTGTACCTTGCGTTTGCGCTGATGGCTACAGCCCACACCAGAGCACTCATGTCCATATCTGAAGTATGATTCAGTCATGTTTCAGTAGGCAATTCTTTGACCTTTGAGACATATTTAACAAGGTCTTATTCATTCAGTGACCATGTTTACATGAGAACTTTAATTCCAAAAATAAAACTTAAATCATCTTTAAAAGTATTAAAAATGACCATGTAAACACCTAATTATGAATTAAAATGAAGTAAATGGCTGGTTTGTTCTGATTTCAAGTCTAAATTAAATATTTCCTCAATGAGGTATACGTTCATTCTGCTTTAAATTAATTCAGTCGTTCTACGCTTGCTCGTTCTGATAGGAATGAAAGTAACTTTTTTAAATCAGATCCTACGAAGATTTGGAAATAAGGAACAAGTGGATGGACGTAAGCATAAAATGTGGACTTTTTCAAAACTGTAGTGTCCAAGTTGGATGAAGTTCCCCTGATGGAGATGCTGGACTGGAGTTTTTCATCTGGAAGACGTAAATACCTCACTACGTGTCATCCACCTCCTGTCCAATCAAAACCATTCCCAACCACCAGGCCTTGAATAAAGCCGAATAAACATTTTCTCCATGTAACATTTATTCTGAATTATTTATTCCAATGTAACATGAAAAAGAAAACTTGAATTCCAAATTATTTAATTCTGAATAATTCATTCAAAATTAAAAAACATCATGTAACCATGGCCATTAAAACATTGACTTTAAAACAAAATGTACTTTAAAACTTAAGTATTTACAGAAGCAGGTACTCCAGTACTTTAACTTCAGTAAAAATTTGACTGAACAACTTTCGCTTGTATTGGAGTAATATCTGACCAGCTGTATCTATACTTTCACTTAAGTAATGGTGTTGAGTACTTTGTCCACCAGTGGTCATTTCTTCAAAGAGGGATGGCACATTTCTCTGTGAGGTCAGAGTTTAGTCAAAGGTGTCATGATCTTCAGCTCTATAAACTCCTTCTAACACAATAAAAGGCAAAGTAAGTTGACTTTGTATGACTCAGGACCTTTAAATCACTTTAATTAGTTCCAAAAAGGTCCTATTTCAGTTCAATGTCTGATTCAGTTAAATTACAGAGTGATCGTATTATGGATACTAAAGTTACTGTACCATCTTTGCTTGAATATGATAGCAGCTTTGCTAGCTGCTCAAACAAGGCAGGGACATAGACGAGGGCAGAGAACATGGAACCACTTTAATGATACTCATGACCCATAAGAGAGGGGTCACATGCAAAGGATGTGAGAACTATAGATAACTATGGAAATAAATACATTTATTGAGGCATTTATTTGTAATATGGGTGTTACGTTGAGTGTGTATGTGTCTGCCTGTGTGAGTGTGTGTGCGCGCGCATGCGTGTGGGTGTCTGTTTCTCTCCTCAGGCGGCCGGTGGAGAAGTAATTGGTATAGGCTGTCCACCAATCAGGAGCCGGCTTTCGTGGTCAAGAGCCTCAAAAGGACGGCAGAGGCTTCAGTCGGGAGCGGCTTGTCCTGTGGTGGCCTGTCGCCCACACCCTGTCTGCGCTCGGCATCGAAATCTTGTTCAAAGATTGTTGTTTGATTTAGATTAGGTTTATTGTTAATTTAGGTTGTTTAAAGACAAAGATCTCTTGTTTAAATTATTTTGTTTAAATTATTTCTGAAAATAATCCTTTGTTTGTAAAACTTTATCTTATTTTCATATTAAACACTTCTGTTCACCTTTACATCTGGTTTTATGTTACCTCCTTTTAACCCCTTTAAGAGCTGTGGACAGAACAATGGGCTAAAAGGGAGAGAGAGTGCGGGGAAAGACATGCTGAAAAATTGGCCATCCATGTTTTTCAGGGCAAACTGCTTATTTCTGAGACATAAAGATGCATTCTGCTTGATACACAACATCAGGTATTAGACTGACCTGCTGCAGTCCACGCCTGTCTCCACTGAACAGGTACTAGACTGACCTGTTGCAGTCCACGCCTGTCTCCACTGAACAGGTACTAGACTGACCTGCTGCAGTCCACGCCTGTCTCCACTGAACAGGTACTTGACTGACCTGCTGCAGCCCAGGCCTGTCTCCACTGAACAGGTACTAGACTGACCTGCTGCAGTCCACGCCTGTCTCCACTGAACAGGTACTTGACTGACCTGCTGCAGCCCAGGCCTGTCTCCACTGAACAGGTACTAGACTGACCTGCTGCAGTCCACGCCTGCCTCCACTGAACAGGTACTTTACCTTAAGCTCTATCCTGGACCAGCAGGGGGTCTCTGAGCTCTTTCTGTCTCTCCTGCAGCAAACATGGAAACCCTTCTCCTGATAACTGATGATGCGTTTGCAGCTCGGCCTCTGATTGGCTGCTGATTGAAGAGGAATTGGAAGTGCAGAACAGGAACTTTCTTTGGAAGCTGCTTTCAGATTGACAGTCAGTTAAACAGAAAACAAACCACAAATTGTCCATCTTATTACCTTCTTCAGATCATTTTATGATTATGACTTCAGGGAATTTTAGTCATAGATCAACTTATCAGTCAGAAATCTTCACTGTTCGTTTTTGACCCCCACAGTGGGACAGGCATGCACAGAAGGGGGAGCCTCCAGAGCCCCAGGATCTGCCCCCTAATCCCCCAGTCATTCCTCATTAAAGTTTTTTAATCCACTTTATTTTATTAAGAGGGGGTCGTGTGCAGGCCAGTTTTTCCCTCCATTGTGAAAACAGAAAACCAACAACAGCATGAATGTTTTCATTAACAAATAAACAGTTTAATGAGCTGTTAATTATGATCTGAGGGATGTTGATTCAGTGTATTGAGCTCCTGAACACCCCAAAGAAAAACTGATTCAGTTTGTTCTCCAGAGAGGCTGAAGGATCAGATCACACATTAGACTTGTATGTGACCTTTGACCTTGGCTTGCTTTCAGGGCTTCAAAAGAGGAAATCAGAGCAGCTTCACTTCTCTCCTCAAGTTTGAAGACAAAGTCTCTAAAATGAGGATGAAACTTTATTTTTTATGTTCTCATTTTTGGAATTATGTCATAACTGCCTTTATTTGGCAACCTAATGTGCAGCTGAAACAACTGGATTAATGAAGTATATCTGATCCTGATACCTCTATCCTGATCCTGATCTATCTATCTATCTATCTATCTATCTATCTATCTATCTATCTATCTATCTATCTATCTATCTATCTATCTATCTATCTATCTATCTATCTATCTATGCAGTACATGTTGAGCATATACATTGATATATTGTCTTTAATATCTGCAGACTGCACAGATGTATCTTGTTGGTTTAACTCATCATAATTGAATGTCCACTTCCATAAATAAAACAAGTTATTTATGAAAGAATAAAAAGTTGTTCTTTTGCTTAACAGCTACTTCTAACACTGCTGGACTGTCACGATGAAACAACAGATCAATATCAGCATCAGTGGTTATGAGCTCTGAACTACTGCCATGCAAAAATCCAATATCATGTATCCTTAATTTAAAAGTCTACATAAAATCTAACCTGTTCTGCCCATCCTTTCAGAAAATTTACTTACAAAGTTGATAATAAAACAGTTTAAATGAAGTCTCTCCAGGCTAAAGGAGCCCTCAAAAGATACTGAGGTTCAGTTTAAACTTTTCAGTCCACAAAGATCACACAATAATAACCCTGACCCTTCCCAGTGGCGGTTCTGGGGAGGGGCCAACAGGGGCCAGTGCCCCTGTAAAACTGAGCCTGGACCCCCCTGTGGCCCCCCTTCCACACCAAGCATATACAATCATTAAATGCTGAGGTGTCCCTCTGATGTGATGAGCGGAACAAATGATGCAGCTCTGGGTTCCAGTCAGACCCCTTAGAGTGCTACACTGCCAGAACCTCTCAGGAGAGAATATGCCGACAGACTCATCACAGTGATACAAGAAGATTTACCACAGAGAATTAAGGTGAGTAAAGCTCTGTTGTTTGTGTTATTTTTACACGGTAAGACCAGGAAATGTTGTTGACTAAATTGAGTTAATAGGAGGTTGATGAAAGCACAGAGGCTGATGTGGTCTGCCAAGTTTTACGCACCGGCTGTGATACACACTGACGCGCTCTGGCGCCACACCTCTGATTTCTTCACGATGAATTTATTGGCACAAATCCCATGGGGTCTGGCATACGTGGTGCCCACTAGAAAACGCCCTGAAATATCTTGTAACCACAAAAAAATTTGCAAAGATAAGTATAGTGTGGTTGTGTGAGTTGAACTTTCTCCCAGCGTCTGTGCACGCGCTCCTCTGTGCAGGTGAGCGTAAAGACGCAGACAGGTGCGCATCACAGGGACAGTGAGGGACCGCTAGTCACTCATTATGTATTTATGATTCAAACTGTGTCTTCAGAGCTCATGTGCTCTGTTTAACTTAACGAAAATTCTTTAAAAATGACGAGTCAGTCTGTTGATGATCAAAACTCAATATCGTTCATCAGTCCATCTGAGCTGCTGTTTTCACTCAATCACTGTTTTCTAGATGATAAATTCACCCAGAGAATCCATGAGATCCATGAATTAAGAACAATCTGTAAGTATTAAACTTCAAATAACATCTACTAGTGCAGTGGTTCTCAACCTGTGGGTGGAGGCCCATAAGAGGGTCTCAGAGCTGTTTTCAGTGGACGGTGTATAAATCAGGCAAAAATGTGGCAAATATGTCTTCAGTGTATGGAGGCCCTAAGAGGACAAACACCCATCAGAGTATGTCAGAGTTTAAGAATAAACCAGACTGCACCACTGATCGTTTCCCGCTTCCATAAAGTTAATCCCACAAAAAATCCCCATTGTAAACACAAATAAATATTTTATAATTGCGTTTGGTGACTGAACAATACGATTAAATATGACAGTGTTTCAGATTTCTCTAGTGAAATCTTAAATTCATTTATGTCAGCTGTTATTACTTTTTAGTTTGGTGTTCTTTTATAGATGTATTGATTTAAAAATTAAGCTGTGATAACTGTGACTTTGTATCACAAGTTTATTTTTGTCTTGCATGCCTGCGTGTGACCCTGTAGTATAAATGTTTTTTTACTTTAATTCAGTTTGTCTTCCTCCACAGATGTCAGCAGATGTAAAGAAGACCGTCAATGCAAAGCTGGGAGTGTCCTCAGGGAGCTTAATAAGACAGCCTGGTACCAGTCCTTTATAGGAAAATAGACTGGAGTGCTGAGACCCATTAGATTAGCCTTATAAATGGTATGGTGGATGCTCTCATTGTTTTTATTGTCTGCATTGCTACTGAAACAATTACCATTACTGTTTTTAAATTTTGTTCTGAAGTAAATGTGTTCAAGGCTTGGACACTGTGTTGTTGATGAAGACAAAAACAATGTCTTATTTTTGTTTATTTTAACAATTTCTTTGGACATATTGTTGAAAAATGTAACAAACATACAATAAACTTTCCTGTAACTGAAATACTTTTACTAGTATTTTGTGTTACTTTATTAATTAGACCAAATGTTTTGAATGGTGAACACATCTCAGTCTCTTTTGTCGGGGTTGAACATGTCCCTCTGACAACACCCTTGGCCCCAGCCTGGCCCCCCTGTGAAATTGGTCCAGAACTGCCACTGACCCCTCCTTTTCATATTTATGGAGATAATGACTTGAGTCTTTTGTTTTAATCTAAAGTTCAGATTCTTAGGGTCCTCGGTCAGGATAGGCCCTCCAGTTTGGGTCTAAATCTCTGCTTCCATCATATTTTAATGAATCTCTGTTTTTATTTCCTCCACCAAGGAGGTTATGTTTTCGGAAGAGTTTGTCTGTCTGTCCGTCTGTGACCAAAATAACTGAAAAAGTAATGAATAGATTTGGATGAAATTTTCAGGAAATGTTCAGCATGGGAAAAGGAAGAACTGATCAGCGTCTGGCCGCCATGGCGAAAAATGTGATTTCTGTGAATAACTGCTGAACTAAAATAGATATTATTATGAATCCAGTTGCTCATGGTATGTTTTCATGGTCAAGGTATCTAAATATTTAGATGAAATAAAGGTAGGAGTGCGCTCTCCGAGTGCTTTTCTAGTTCTTTTCTGTTTTTTTGTTTGTCAGATTTTCTCCTGAGCCTCATACATTATTTGAAGAACTGACGTCCACTGATTCAAACATTTTAACCACTTTAGCTTTACCTTTAACGGGTTTGATGGTTCTCTAAATGATCTCTGCGATCAAACTTCAGCAGGTCAAAAAAGGAACAATCACAGAGGGAAATAAGAGGTCCACAGATCCATCAGCTGATGAATCCTTCACTCTGTGACTGATGCAAGTTTTCAGCTCAGATTTTCATTAATCACACCAAGAAGTTTTTTAACTTTACTTGATGAATTCCTAAACTGTCTGCATTGAAGCATCAATGTTTTCACTTTTTTACTGAATATTATACAAGATACAAGATATCTTTATTGGCATTGCACATGCACAAGTTGTTAAGCCTCAGCTTGTTTGATCACAAACCCAAAAGCAAATCAGACCCAGAAAAGGCCAAAAGACAGTTTTAAGGAGTATTTATTGCACAAGGTAGGTTGACAGGTTTCTGAATAACTGCGTGGAGGAAACAGATGATTTTGGAAGCCAGGAGGGACAGGCAAACTAACAATGTCCCAGTACTTGTCAGAGTCCATTGGGCAGAGCAGGAGATCAGAGTCCAAGTGGTGAATGAGTCTGGGGGTGAATTGTCCAGATTTTCCAAGACAGAATTCTGGAGTTGAAGTAGGAAGCTGAGCTGAGCAGGAAACTGCAAAAAGAGGAAAAAGGTATAAGTATCCAAAAACCAATAATAACAGCAAAAGCTTCTAAGGGCTGGAGCGAGACTAACTGCTGGCATGAGCGTCTATGATCTGGCAGCTTGGTGGAGTTGGAGCCCAGTCTTTGTAGCCGAGTTAATTGCAGATTCACCACAGCTGAAGCTGCAGCCCAGCTCCTGCACACCAGGTCCCACTCCAGCAATCAGACACACACACACACACACACACATTTTTATTACATGATGGGGACCAAAAATTTAGACATGACATTTTTTCCCTGTGGGGACCTCACTTTTAAAATATCACTTTAAGACAAAATTAATAGTCACAATCAATTCTCTGATTTTTTAAAAGCACTTCTGACATAAAAAATCCCCAAAATTCCAAAGTTTTTTCGAATAAATTTTTTCATGTTTTTCTATTCACGTGGGGACCCTTGTTTGGTGTAATACCAACAACGACCACCAGGTGTCAGATTATTAAATTTACCGTACAGCTTTTTTTTTTTCTATTCCATTCTAAGCCAGCAGAAAAGCAGAAATTAAGGTTGTTTTTCAATCAATAAAGATTATCATATAGAATAGAAAATGGTGTTAAAGCTTGTCTGTACATTAATAAGGGTGGTCATGATGGCAATTTTTATCCAGTAGTCGCAAAAGGGCCTGCCAATTCCGCTCGTGGCTTCAATTTCATGTTGTATGCATTAACACTACTCACAATAAGTAAGGGATTTTGTGATTTACAAAAGTGCTATTCCTATTTGGTCTGAATTATAATGAAATAAGTAAACGTTTCCTTTGATATTACTAATAATGAATGGGAAGAAACACTATTTTCATTACTTTAATATTTATTACTATTTATTATTATTTATTACGCCCCAAATTAAAAAAAATGTACTGCACCTGGACTCTGCAGGGACGTACATGAGGATCCTGTTTTAGCTCGGCATTCAACACCATCATCCCTGACATCCTCCACCACAAGCTCTCCCACCTCTCTGTGCCACCCGCCACCTGTCAGTGGATCTCCAGCTTCCTGACTGGACTCGCATCCACCTCACTGACAGTCAACACCGGCGCCCCCCAGGGGTGTGTGCTCTCCCCACTGCTCTTCTCCCTCTACACCAATGACTGCACCTCAGGGGACCCCTCTGTGATACTCCTTTTTTTACTCCTTTTTACTCCGTTTTATTCAACCAAACAAATTTTGTGCTACTCAATTAATGTGTCTTTTAAATTAAATATAAACTAAGAAATTATTAAAAATAAATTAAGCAAAAAAATTCTGAAAATCAATAAAACTATGAAAAATAAATTAACCCTATAAGGCCCAAGATCGTAGATTATAGTCAGAAAATTCTAATTTTTTGGAGCTGAAATTTTTGTTTCACTTTCTGCTAAAATCCATGAAAATCAAAATGTACATGAAATTCAACATATAGATTTTTCCTATCTCATTTGATACATTAGGAGTTTTTGTCAACTGATAATCCATTTGAGGACATTTTTATCATTTATCTGATTGGGGTGGGGTGTCCCGATACAACTATTTCACCTCCGATACGATACCGATATTGCAGCCTTGAGAATTGGCCAATACCGATATCAATCCGATACGATATCAGCAGGAATCATACAGACTTTTATTACCTATTTTGTAGTCTGGACTGTAAGAAAAGTCTTGATCAGGTCAGATTACTCAAACAGAGAACAGTAGTCAGCAATAGTAGGTATGAGAAAAACTGACCCGTTTGTTATTAACCATTGGGTTAAATAAATTTTAACCTTAAACATAAGAATATACTACAATTAAAACATGAATAAAAAATATTAGAAGACCCTGAAAAGTGACCTCAATAAATCAAATAAAAACATATTTCACCAATTGCAAAATAACCACTGTGTTGAACTTAAACATAAGCATATTCTACACCTGAATAAAATAAAAAATAAATATATTAGAATGGACTGCTTGTATCGGAGTGCTGATATCAGAGATTTAGGATGCAGGCCGATATAATCCGATATTTGTTTTTTTGACCGATATCCGATATCAATATCGGATCAGGACACCCCTAGTATCTAGATTTTTTTTTGTAATTTCTTAATCATATTGAGTAGAAAGAGGTATTATAAAAGTATGTATCAAATATGATACAACTGGCTTTATAGGGTCAAAAAAAACCTTAAAAATTCTGAAAATGAATAAATTCAAGAAATTATAAAAAATGAACCACAAATAAAAACTGAAAATTGTGAAAATAAATATAAGACATTTTAAAAAAACTAAAACTAAAAACAGAAATTCTGAAAATACAAAAACATTATAAATAAATTAAAACTAAGAAATGAAAATACAGAGCAGCAGTTGCTTATCTATTTCTTTTAGCAGCACTGATAAGATTTTTTTGCATGAAACTTAACTACTGTCAAATGTCCAACCTACCTCCCCCACCCCCAGAGCTTGAGGAGACTTCTTGATGCAGTTCAATTTCCTCACGGCAACATCAACACATTTATGACAGAATTTTGAACTTGGAACTTGCTGGAGGATAATAACTGTCCAGAAAATAAAAACTAAAATAAATACTGAAAATTCTTAAAATAAATGAATAAAAGAAATTATAAAAAATAAACTACAAATAAAAACTGAAAATTCTGAGCATATAAGAACATTTTAAAAATTAAAAACACAAAATTCTGAAAATAAACATAAATTAAATAAAATAAAGTAAAACTAAAAACTAAAAATCCAGAGCAGCAGTTGTTCATCTATTTCTTTTAGCAGCATCGATGCGATTTTTTACGTAAAACTTGACTGCCGTCCAGGTCCTCTCTGCCAGAGCTTTCGGAGACTCCTTGATGCAGGTTTCACAGTCTGCCTTTCCAGGGACCTTCCTGGACCTGATAAAGGCCATTAGCGTCTTCTCCACCGCCTGGACCTCCTCCTCTGACCACTTCCTGTTCCTTTTAGAACCTGAATATAATACAACAATTGCTTAATGTTCTGTGACACAAACTTATCAACATCATTAAAGGCAGGGCCATATCTCCACACTGGGCAGATGATTGTAGGGGTCTTGATAATAGAATGCTTTAAAAACAGTTGAATAGAACTGGTTAGACACAAACTCGTTTTACTATTGAGGTTGATCACAATATAAAATACAGACCATCTAAAAGGATAGTTAGAATTTTTGTACATAAAGTTGTAAAATAATCTTGTGGTGTAGTATAGCACATGACGAGTGATTATTTTACCTAATGTGTCCTGTGAGCAGAATTTCGGGGGTCCGTAAGTCTTGAAAAAGTAGTTCTTGGGTCACAAAAATAAGAAGTTCTGCTCCCCGAAACAGCTTGTGTTCAACATAGAAACAAATGTGACTGTGACACAAGTGATGATATGAAATTAATTCTATCACAGAACCAAAGAAAAAACCTTTATGGCCGAATGTGGTCAGCTGGAGCTGCACAGGGACAGAGCCGGACTGGCAGTGTGAAGTGTAGTTGAACTGGAAGCTGAGTCCGCAGTGGTAGCTATAGACAGGATGGAGGATAAACGCAGGTGCCCCTGTTCAAAGTGTCAGCTGATGCCAACAGAGGGAAGTTGTACTACTACAACATGTGAACTTCAGGTGAGGACAGCTTCTGCCTGCATCACTCTCCATTAAGACAGGTGAATATGCAAGTCTGTCTCAAGTCTACATTATACAAATGATCAATGAATTAATATGAATTGGAAATACGTAAACGTGTATGAAATGCAGCTGTCTTTCTCTGCTGCCACTGCGGACTCAGCTTCCAGTTCAGCTGGACCTCAATCGACCAGGCTCACTCACTTCCTGTGCAGCTCCAGCTGACAAAGTTTGGCTTTAGAAGTTTGCCTGTGGCTCTGTAAAAAAAAAATCATTTCATATAATCGCTAGTGATACAGTCAAACATGTAGACATCAATCATCCAAACCAGAAAAAAATGTAAAACAGCTGATGGAGAGCAATCATCCAGGCTCAGACAGTGCAGTGAAACAGGGGAAAGAAAAGTAATGAAGCCAAGTGAAGTTTTTAAAGGACAATGATTTAGGGATGGAGGTGTAACCCAGTCAGTCAGATGACACATTATGTAAGTCAGGCCATACGTAATCTACCAACTTTTTGGTGGTAGATGTTAAAAACAGTAATTATGCAGTTAAGGGGGCAATCTTTGTGTTAATTGAAATTGGTTATTATATTATGTAATTCTACAAATGTTGTTCGTGGTTGGAGGTATTGACAAATAAAGCATTTTTATGTTGACCTTACGTAGGTTGTTGTATTCTGTGGGAACAGGTGACAAAGGTGTGTTTCCGCCCGGAAGAGATAAAGTGACGGACTTAATGAGCTATGGGGGGAGCGAGAGGACTGAACGGGTCAGAGACAGTCTGTATTGGCAGTTAGTGGTGCACAATCCTGTGTCAGTGTTGTATCTAAAAGAGTGTTAAAACAACACTCCGTGAAAGAGTGACAACCTGCATGCAGCGGAGTGGGAAAAGAAATCGACTGAGAAGTTCAGCGACTTCCCGGTGTGCAGCGGCTACTCTCGCTAAGTGGACACCTGTGTGAACAGTTTAACTTAATCAGTAAGACTGCAGGTGTTGGTGTCCGCCGGGTTCATCCAGAGTGAACGAGGTGTTTCGGAGAAGCTGTGAAGCTGTGGGACCTTCGGGGAGCGGGACGAGGGGACGGAGTCCGGATTGTCGGCCATTCCCTGGCGCATCAGCTGGACCGGTACCCGTTAGCTGTGGAGAAGCACTCGGGAACATCCAGTAAGGCAAACTTTATTTTTTCTGTTGCTCACGCATACAAGCGACAAACTGGGCCTGCATCGTTTATTATTTTGGGGGGTTAGCCGGCTTTAGGAGACTGGTTTATGGTGTATGTGGGCCCACAAGTACACATTATAAATTCTTTTTTTTAATTACAAATAAGGACAATACCTATGAAATAAGCGGGACAATTTTCGTTTGAATTTACTTCATGAATTTACAATTAAATATTATTTTTAATTTAATTCATAATGATGAACTAATCTCTAACTAAATGATTGAGAACCATGCCGAAAATCTAAGTTATTGTGTAATCATTACTTTGGTTATGAACTGATTTCTAACTAAACGATTGAGAATCATGCTGAAACTCTAAGTTGTTGTGTATTAATTACCGAGCAAAGAACTCAGGAGCCCTCCCCTCATTGGAATAATTAATAAGGGGACCGCTACAGAAATACATCACTATCTTCACCATAAGTTATTTTGGGAAGCAAAACTTAATTTCTGTGACCCCAGCAAACTAGCAGGAACTCTCTCTCTCTCTCTTTAAAACCAAACTCCACCCACAGGACACATTAGCTCAGATAATCACTCATCATATGCTACACTATTGTAATTATTACAACTTCATTTCAAAAAATCTGAACTATCCCTTTAACAGTGTCTACTTGGTGCCCTGGGTTAGTTTCAACTGCACTGAGACTTCAATCACCAAAGTGATGGTAGCTAGGATCAATAATAACTAGGGCTGGGCGATATGGTCTAGAAATAAAATCTGATTTCTTTCCACAACACTTGTTTTACGATTTTAATCCACTTTTCCCTCCCTAAAAGAAACAAAACTCCCAGTGACATAAAAGTGAAACAAATCAAGTTTTGCCTTTATGTTGTCTAAATGTTTCCCTCTTAAAGTCAAAGTCTGGGTCATAAAAGGTTGATTATGTAGTATAAACGTAGGCAGGTTTGTCTACATAAACACTAAAAGGCTGAGGTATTTTTACAGTATTAGCATGAAACTCTCTGATCAATATTTAATCTACTTAAATAACAAATACAAGCCTATAAAAGTGCTTGTGCAAACCCTACAAGACCGACCATCATGAAAATTGTAATTTTTTTTTTTTCAAAAATTGCAGCTACTTACAATTGGACTAAGGCAAGAGAAAAAAATCTCGATTTTTATTTTTAAAATCTTCTGCAGAAAATAATTTGAATTAATCAATTTTTTGCCCCGCTCTAATAATAGCTGAAAGACATGTACTGAAATCTGTCCAGGTCGATAATTAACCATTATCCAGGGTGTTGGTACTTTTTTATAGTTATTAGACTTTGAAGATGATCTCATGAGTGTAACCAGACATGTCCCCTGTGTTCTCCTATCTACTGTAGTGTACCTTGAGCTGGAGGCTGGCTGACTGGTCCACCAGTGGGTTTCTCCCTCTGTCTTGAACTACCTGGAAACACAACAGCAATTTTATTGAAAGTAGAGGTGATCCTGGTGAAGATAAAACCTTTATCTTTGTAAACATCATTGGTCTACGGGTGTTTCTAGCTGACTCCTAATGACTGAGTAGCTGACACACAATACTGAACATCCTGAGGCCATGGCAGGAACTGTCCTCAGGTGTTGCACCTGTCCTGAGCCCTAAAACTGAGCTACAAAGATGTTCAGATGCAGTGTGTCTGTTTTTGTCCCTTGTGGTCCTCAGGCTGCAATAACTATTTGTCTTTCAGTGTTGCCAACATTTTTCACAATGTCAACAATAAATATACAAAAAATGGATTAAAAAGAACATGACTTCAATTACATAAATGAAACCTTTACAAAGAATTTCAAGTAATTTCAACCATTTTCAACCTTTTATATATCACCAGTTAATAAATCCACTGCTATTTTACAAATGCAGAAAAAAAGTAATTAAAATATATATGAAAAAAGCATAAAATTACAACCTAATAGTCGTCAACTTACTTGATGAATGTGTGCTAGAAGTTGGAGATCTGGAGGATGATGAAGATCCGAAGGATGATTTGCAAGAACATGAAGGTTCGGAGAATGATAAAGACCCGAGGGATGAAGAAGATCCAAGGGACGATGAAGATCCGAGGGATGATGAAGATCCAAAGGATGACGATGTGCAAGAAGATAAAGGTCTGGAGGATGGTGAAGATCCAAAGGATGATGAAGGTGTGCCTGAAGTTGAAGGTCTGGAGGATGACGGTGTGGAGGGCGTTGAAAACGAAGTTGAAGCAGCCATCCCAGTCTGGTCGTCTTCACCCATGTCTGATAGGTCACTTTCCCCAGCTATTTGCTCTAAGGAACAAAAAAGCCACATGGATAAAAATGTTGAATATAGGGCTGTCACTTTAGTGCATTAATTAGATTAATTAATTACACCCCAAATTAATACATTAAAAAAAATAATCATAGCACACAAACATTTTGATATTGTCCATCTGGAGGATGGCTTATTTAAGACTTAGTCTGATTTTATTGTTGAATTTATTTATCTATATTTACTGAATTCTTTAATAATGCATCAGGCCTAATTGGTTTGCTGGATGTCCTCGACCTTTTTCTTATTTTATATTTGATTTATGACACACACTTCAAGTGTAATTTGAGTTACTTGATTTTCTGGACAAGTTGCCCTGACTTTGGTTTTATTTAGTCACCAATAAAAATGTGGATTTACAAATCTTCTCTTTTTAATGTACTCATTTGATTAGTCCTGCACTAAAATTTTATAACATCCTAGAATTCAAATTCTTTATTTGGGTACTTTAAGCAGATATGAGATTAAAATGTGATTAATTAGATTAATTAATTCAAAATTCAGTAATTAATTAGATTAATTTTTTTAATTGTCTGACAGCACTAGTTGAATACAAATTCATCAGTATAAGACAGCAATATCCCACAAGAGGGAAGCAAAACAAAACACAAGCTGCACAACTAAGAAAAGGGAAAATGATAAACTAACCCACTGAGCATTTGGTCAAATAGACGTCTTATTGTCCTTTGACGTCTGGGCTAAAATCGGTCTACACTGGTCAAAAAATGAATGTTTCTTAGCCGTCTAAACATAGACTAGCCATCTAATAGACGTCTAAACAACATTTCAATTTATGAAAATGTTCACAAGAAACATTTAAATGTCCAAAACCGTACTGTAGACCCTGATTCTCTACAAAGACATCAAACTTTACCTGCAATGCCTACCTGAATACATGTACTGTCAGATTGCTCCAACTATTTTGGCAAATTTGTTTCTCTTTCCGGACCTTTTATAATACATATTTACTGTAATGCCATGCTTTTTGTAATGTAACACTGATCTACATTTGGTCATCATCAGTCAACTGTACTGCAATCACAGTAGAGTCGAAATGAGGTCTAAAAATAACTACATGTCTAATAGACATCTATTGCTTAGTGGGTAAAGAGAAAAACAATAATGAAAACAGTTACCACAGAAATTGTTTTACCTTGTGGATCAATGGAGATCTCATCCAGAGTCTTTCCCTTGAACTCTGCCATTGTCCCTCTTTCCAGGGCCATCAGCATTTTACTGACCTTAGCCAGCTGTAATGTTCCTTCAGGAAGCCTATACTGTAGTACTGGCGGTGAACTCTGATGTTGTGACCCAAAAAGTCTGTGAGATTGTCCATTTCATTGTCTTTAAGGTTTAGAACTTTGGACATTGTGGCTATGTGTTTCCTCAACTTAGTAGAGGGCAGTGCGTCTGGATTACTGGCCCCACAGCGTTGAGCTATCTGCCGAATAGCATTCGATCCTCTCAAGTGCGTTAGTGCCTGTGGCCTTACAAACATGATCTGATTGCTGTCTCTTCACAGTCATGCCGAGTCTTCACAAGCAGCTCCATTGATGCCTGCATTTCTGGTGTGAGTAAAAGTGGAACTTTTCGTCCTCGTTTCCCTTTAATTTCTATTCTTTGAAAATGCTGACACAGCTTCTTCTCCAGGTCAGTCAACGCCAGTTCCACATCAGGATGAGTTCTGGTCTGTCTTGCTGTAAAAGAACTGACCAACATCTTTGAAACCTCTCTCTCTCTTCTGTGGTTAAAAATAATTAACTCCCAAAGTGTTAGTTTTGCAAGTTCAGACCAATTTTTCTTGCTTGGTTCTTCAAGAAGCTTTTGTTGGAACTCATTTCTTTGCTTACCAATACACTGATGCATTTTTTTCACGTCCTCTGAGAAGGGCAGGAGCTGTGGAGCATTTCATTTTGCTTCACTGAGCATTCTTAGGGCTTGAGATGAAATACATTCACTCCATTTAGTGTTGCATAGCTGTCTGAAGACTTTTGCGTTTTGAACAGGCTCTTCATCCCCTGACATCATGCCCTCGCACTCAACAATGTTTGCTATCTTTTTCAGATTATGGCCTAGTTTCAAGGCCAATGATGGCGTTTTGTAAGTGCCAGTTTCCTCATCAAAGCCAGCTACAACTTGTACAGCTTCAATAACAGACGGAAATTTGGCTGGCACAAAAAAATCTGTCATTTCCTTGAACTTGGAGCTCTTTTGTCCTTGAAGTAGTAAGCGCCCTGTTTCACGCATTTTTTGCCTAATATACTCATGCTTTGTGACATCATGCCCATGCTTGTTTAGGAGGTGTTCTCCAAACTTCAAAATCAGTCTCTCTGAACGAACAGTATTTGTTATATCATCTTCGTTCATGGCAAGAACCAATTTCCAAAGTTGCTTACTCACACTGTCCGGAACTGGCTGAGCGTAGGTGCAGAGGGTTTGGACACGCGTCTTTCCGGGTTTGTACCCCTCAGCCTTCCTCTTTAGCTGGCAAATTTTCATGTGTCTCCACATTGACTTTCTTTTAAGATAACCCTCACAGTTTATACAGTGCATGTAATCAGAAGGCTTTACAGAATATTTTGGTTGCTGACGAGGTATCACAACCCCTGTTCCTTTTTTGAGCACGTCACTCTTCTGGATACGGTTTCCCTTATTCCGTAGCAGAGCTAACTGAATCCTTCGCTCTTTTGAGCCTTTTGGAAATGCAATAGCTCTAGCCACAGCTGATTCGTTTTTGTGTTTAGACTCTAGATGACGAGCCATCTTACGGTAAGGTTTTGAGCAAAATGTACAGTAAAAAGCCTTATTGTACAATCTTCCACCATCCTCTTTTTTTTTAACGTCATAACCCTGACAGAATTGTTAGAAGATGATCCATTCTCTTCTGATGTTTGAGGGCACCTTTTCTTGCATGGGGCAGCAACTTCCTCACCATGATCACATCTTTCATCATTGTTTTTGTCTTTAAATGTCATGACAGTTTCGTCTCTTGAAGATGATCCACTTTCCTTCTGAGAAGATCTTTTTAGCGTATTACTTTTACCCTTTTTGTTGTTGCTCGAGATCAGTGTCATTTGCTCCGATCAAACTTCCACATTTGTTTTTGATTTAAAGTCTTACAACAGGGACGGATGACCCACTCTTTTTTCCAGACAGGTGATGCTTCTTCTTGGCTTTTCTTCCTCGTTTGACATGACATGGACTATCGCTGTCGGTTGACTGATGAACTGATGCGTCAGGGACATAGTCATCCTCACTAAATTCAAAACTTGATTCCTCTGTCATGGACCCAAGAACTTCTCTGTCAAGCTAAAAAAAAAAAAATAAGAGGTTAAATGTCAAGACTAAAAATCTTGTTTGGCAAGTATCTGACATATTTTTTTACAGCAGAATTCATTGTCTGACAAAACAATGACATGCCCATTATTAACCACAACAGGTAAGTACTTAAGATATACTGCATACTAGTAATAGTCATGTGAATTCCCACTACCAAACTACATTACTATTTTACAGTAAAGTTTGTGTATTTAGATCTGTATGCATTCATATCTGGCCTGCAGCGGTCATGGCCAGTTACTGTGGTTAATTTCCCTGCATTACATAGAGAGCCCTGATGAACGGATCAATGATGAGACGAGCGAAAAGCGGAAGTTCTAGTAGTGATCTATTCAGCGGCAGAGCAGACGCGGTAGAGTAAAGGGTTAATGTCATGTAGGCTATAGGAAAGACGGAGAGCAACAATACAGCTGATGTTAAGAAGTGGAGTGAAATGGTTTAGAGAAATTTGGTAGTTATTAATGTTATATGATAAGTGACAGTTACATGCAAAGTTAAATGTGTAATATTTGCATGACAAAAGCCATTATACCCTTGTGAATGAGTTTGTCTATTATTCTGTCTTCCATGAAGCACTTTCAGTTGCCTTCTTAACAGGCTTTTTTTAATAAATAAACATTCAGATACGTAGAATGAGTGGCTATAACATCTGTATTTTAATAATCCATCAGATCTGGAAAATTTAGATGTAGGGCAAATTCTATAACAGACAACAATGAACTTTTTCATTAGTCCTGTTTGAAGAGGTGCAGCCTCTGTGTGAGCACCACTGACCTAAAAACCTATACATTAACTTTTTTACATTTTAACAGAGGCAGTAACAGTAGGCAAAGCTCATGTGGTAATAAGTGAAGACAACAGACAAATGTATTTTATTAAAAAGAAGACATTTTCCAAGCTGCTAATAAAAACAGACCACTGCACTCAGACAGGGCCTTCAATCTGCTTGAAGATCTGGAACTGAGCTGTATCAGGAACCATCTGATTATCAGGGGTGTACATCACCAGTTTCATGATGATACAATACAAATACCGATTCTTTGGACAGCAATACGATATTTGCCGACATCACAAAGTCTGTCACGATTCGATACGATACGATTCAGGGGCCTTCGATCAATTTAAGATGATATTATGTCCTCACTGAACACAATCAGCTACATTTGACCTGAAGCAAGAAATAAATACAAAAAAAAATTGATAGTTTTATTAATGAAATGTGGAACGATGTGCTGACCTTTGGGTATGACAGTTTATAGAGGATTATAACTGTAAGATCTAATCATGTTTAAAATTAAAATTGGTTTAAGGTGCTTTTTTGCCCCCACTATTACCTTATGGGTCTGATTGTTACATTGTAATGTTTGTCTATTATATCAAGTAATGATGCAACACTTGAGTAAAAATTACTTAATTATTATTTAAATTTCATTATTATCGATCTCCAACACTTGACCATGCTCTTATCAAAATGTAACCAAAAATGTGTAGTTTGATTTTAATTACATCCAAACATTTCTCATGTTCAAAATAAGAGCTATTAACTTAACTAACTCACCATTGATGACTTTGTTTTATTGTGACGACTGGTTACCACAGATTGTTTGTCAATGTGATCAGACTTTAACTGTTTAATGGTCGGTGTGGAGGAGGAATGACACTAAGCTCTCGCTGTTTTACTGTCTAACTATGAAATTTCTTTAATCAGTGCACTACAAAATCAGATGAGATAACTCACTGCAGTTGTGCGATAATGCTCTCCTGTCGTGTGTGCAGCATGCATCCTCTGCTGTCAGATCAACCGTATCTTACCCGGATACAGCAGAGCTATTTTATGGTTGGCCGATATGTCTGGCTCCTGTTTAGCTCTGTCATGCTAACAGCGTCTTGCTACACGTTCGCCTACAGCGGTGTTATTCAGTGGGCGCTTCACAGTACATTTTACAGCAGGAGAAATATCAGGTGTGGCATGTCAGAGAGTGAAAAGGTTCAAATGTGTGTCTCATACACTACGCGTAAGACTTGAGAGGAAACTTCAGAACGACGCGCGGTCTGCCGGAAACGGACACGCATGTCCGGTCGGGATTTCAAAATAAAGAGGTTCATTAAAGACCACGATGATGATCGATGTTCTGAGTTTCCATCCATGTGATTGGATCATTGCTTAACCAATAGACGTATCAATATATATCGATGGATCATTACACCCCTACTGATTATGGGTGCAGATGGTAGCTCATGATCAGGCATTACTTGTAAATGTGCTCTGGACCAGTAAGACTAAAATATTGTCCACATCTTTCCCTCCACAAGATATCTATCTAAATACTGCTCAATACTCTATAGTCCATTTTAAGCCCCAACAGACTAATGTGAGGAGGGTCCTGACATTTGGTCAACTCTTCATCATATTCTCTCTGGCCTTAATCACTGCTCAGTTCTAGTCACAGTTAGATGGCCCATGATTATCTACTCAGGTGTACAGGCAGATGTCCTGCCACCAGGATTCAAATCATGTAGAAGCCTAAACTGCTGAAGAAAAAAGCTTAAGCTGGACACAAGGTGCAAATAATGACAATTAAGTCAGATCAGATGTAAATATACACTTAGCTGCAACAGTGTTATGGTATGAAAACATTAAATGTCCTGTGTTTCTCGTCTCTTTCCCTAGAAAGCAAAACATAAGTCAAACCTTTAAGTTGCATTTGATGTCTAATTTGCCAAGATAAAGTGGTTTCGTTCATTAAATTCCAAACAGTGCGATATTGCAATATGATACGTTGCAATGTGATTTTATAACCCCTGTTTTTCCCTTTCAGAACATAGTGTGAGTGCAGAAGAATTTGTTTGTGGCTGGTGGGCATTATTTGACCCACAGCTAAACTGAGCTTGACAGTCAGCCTGACCCAGAGCAGGCTTACTTGCTGGTGTAACTTACTATGGTAACTCAGTGGCTACTCATGTCAGCTGATGGAATGGAACTCTCAATTAACTAAACCGGACTCAATTAACTAAGCCTGACTTTAAGCTAAGCCAACTTCAAGGAACACGCCCCCCTGGGGAGTATTCCACCAAGCTGGCTTAGCTCAAAGTCAGGCTTAAATCACGCTCTGCCGCTGAACTGATCGATACTATAACTTCTGTGGTTAGATCGTCTGATCACTGATCCATTCATCAGGGCTTCTTATGTAGCCAGGGGCAAAAAGCTAAGCTATGCAGATCTGCATTGAATCAGCCTTGCTTAGATAAGGCTAGGTTTTGTTAATTTAACATCTTAAGTTTTAATCAGGAGAATAGCCCTGCTGGTTGATGACATTAGAGAATGTAATGTCTGACCGACCACAGTAGCCACAGTACCTGGCCACGACCATTGCAAGTGAGATAAACATGTATATACCGTAAATTCTGGACTATAAGCCGCTACTTTTTTTCTACACTTTTTTCTAGACACCGCGGCTTATACTACGGTGCGGCTTATTTATGTTTTTTTTTCGTGGCCGCAAACAGCAGCCAATTTTATTGGTCTGCTGATGCCTAGCAACAGCAGACCAATAAAATTGATGAGAGGTTCAGACAGGGGTCCAATGAAATTGAATTTTATCAATCAAGCGGACTATCACAACTACCGGTATTGTAAATCAGTGCAAATCATTCATTTCTACTAACCCTCATCAACATGGAAAATTCTCGAAGAAAAGCATATGATGCGGCTTTTAAGTTAAAAGCGATCACTCTGGCGGTTGAAGGAGGAAATCGAGCTGCTGGCCGTAATCTAGGAATAAATGAATCAATGGTGAGGAGGTGGAGAAGCCAGCATGAAGAACTGAGCCAATGCAAAAAGACGACAAAAGCTTTCAGAGGTAATCATAGCAGGTGGCCCGAGCTGGAAAACTTTCTGGAAGACTGGGTCAACACACAGAGCAGGCGGCCGCGGTGTTTCTACTGTCCAAATCAGACTGAAGGCAAAAGCGGTCACCACCGAGATGAAAATAGACGATTTTAGAGGTGGGCCATCGTGGTGTTTTAGATTCATGAAGAGAAAAGGCCTGTCAGTAAGAGCACGCACAACTCTGTGTCAGCAGCTCCCTCCAGACTACGAGGAGAAACTTGATTCATTCCACACGTTCACTAAAACAAAGATAACGGAGAACTCCATCAAGCCAGATGAGATCACCAATATGGAAGAAGTACCTCTCACATTTGACCTGCCTCTCACTCGCACTGTAAATAAAAAAGGTGACTCGTCCATCACACTGAAAACAAGCGGCCACGAGAGAACACATTTTACCTGTGTTCTGAGTTGCACAGCATCCGGAGTGAAGCTTCCTCCCATGGTGATTTTTAAGCAGCTGACAATGCCAAAGGAAAAGTTCCCAAAAGACATTGTGGTGAAAGTAAACAAGAAAGGTTGGATGATGGAGAACCTGATGAAGGACTGGCTTAGAGAGTGCTACTCAAAGCGACCAGGCGGCTTTTTTCGCAAAAAAAAAAAGCAATACTCGTTATGGACAGCATGAGAGCGCACATAACAGAGTCAGTGAAAGCTGCCATCAAGAGCACCAACACCATTCCAGCTGTGATTCCTGGGGGGACCACAAAGTATCTCCATCCACTGGACATCAGCGTCAACCGGGCATTTAAAGTTGCACTGCGCGATGAGTGGGAGACTTGGATGACAAGCGGCGAAAAGTCTTTTACCAAAACAGGCCGCATGCGAAGAGCAGCTTTAAATCAAGTCTGCCAGTGGATCCTAAATGTGTGGAGCCATGTCAAAACATCAACCATCACCAATGGATTCAGAAAGGCCGGACTGCTGCGTGATGAGGAGGATGGTGCGCACTCAAGTGACATGGAAAATGAGGAGAGTGATGCAGTGACTGATGAGATCATGAGATTGTTTAATTCAGACACTGAAGTGGAGGACTTTGATGGCTTCAGTGCGCAGGAGGAGAGTGAAGAAGGCGATCAGTGAGCTATCTTTTCATATTACTACGGGGTTACCTGCATTTTAAAATCCTGTGCGATCGGTGACTTTTGTTTTCTGGTAGGATGCAGTAGGATATGGCATATGTTTTTACAATTTATTAGGAGGCATTGAATGCTGTTCATGCACTTTCATGTTCATTGTTTGAGTAAAAAACATAAGCAACGTAATTTGAGTGTAGCTGATACAAACGTATATTTCACAGGAGCTGCGCTACAGACATCGTTAGAAAAAACATATTTACAATATATTTGTTTATGTTATTAAGCGGATTAAATTTTTTGAAAAGTTAAAAAAATTCCTACATGTGATAAAAAGTGGATTTAAGTTCTCTGTATACATACACAAGTGAAAAGAGTCGACGTTGTTCCTTACATGTATGCTTGTCACCAGCTGTCAGTGACTAATTTCTTAATAAAAATAATAATGAAGAGCTATTTTTTTACTCCCTCGTATTTTGCGGTTGTGCGTAATTGTCTGGCGCGCTGGCACTGAATATCCAGGTTCCAATGTTTTTCTTGGCCTTCTACGACACCCATGGGCCTCATATCCTCAGAAATAAATTTGTCAATTCCTTCTGTGTTGTCGTTTTTGCATTTGGGTGTTAATATGAGGCATAAAATCCAGCGCGGACGACCCGCAGCGCGGCTGCGGCTTAAAATCCGGTGCGGCTTGTACAAGTACAATATTGATTTTTTTTCTAAAATTAGACTGTGCGGCTTTTAATCAGGTGTGCTCTGTAGTCCGGAATTTACGGTAGATATACAGTAGATGAGTAAACTTCACTATAAAATAGTAATGCAATTTTGACAGAAATGGCAGCTGGTTGGTGGCATTTGTCATATTTTCAACAACAAAAAATTGACTCAAACATATTAAAGAGTGGACAAGAACGCACTGCTGTATCCTGCTGATGATGTAGAGTCAAGGTCCTCCTTTTCTCCTCCTTCTGTCTGTTTGTGATGCCTCGTAGCGCTTTTCACACGTCATGATGAGCTTTCAGCTTCTGTACATAATGTAAATGGCGTCGTTTTGCCTGTGGAACACCAAATTGCAGCAAAAATAAAGTTAAAATGAGTTTCACAAGTGCTTAGCAAAAGTTTTACATTTTCCTATTTTGGCATGTAGACCTAACTTGAGAGGATCATGTAAAAAGGCAGAGCAAAGAGAGGGAACAACACGTAGCCAAGAGTCCAGACTAAGACAAATGCTATATGACTGTGTGGCACGAAACGGTGAATAATTCGGAGGCGAATTTTGACGCGCGTGTATATGCACACCGGGAGCGACGCGATTTAATACATTCTCGAAAAAAACGATCGCCGTGCCAGTTACAGACAGCAAACATGGAGTCGACATCGAGTGATGATGACCTGGTGCTTGTTTTGTTTAATAAGCGAAAAAACAAGATAACTGGGTGCATCCTATCTTGAAAAGGAGAGGAGAACTTGGTGAGTTTCACTGCCTGGTTCAGGAGCTGAAACTGTACCACAGCCGCTTCAGGACCTACTTCAGGATGTCTGTGGGACAGTTTGAATCGCTGCTCCAACAACTAGCTCTGAGACTGAGCAGCGATTAGCCGTATGTCTGAGGTAAGAGGATACATTGTTGTCAAAAGTACAATCTGTGTCATGTCCAGTCTGTTAGTAAACCGCCCCAGCTGAGTGTATGGTGCATCTGGTTCATTCATGTGATGGGATGCCTGTTTACTGCCTTGATCTTTTACTAGGATAACTACTATAATGTTAAATACAAAATTAACTTAGCACTAGCTTAAAAAATATATATATATTAAAAGGAAAAGTTGATATGAGGAGCACATTTTTGCTCTTCTCTAACGGCAGCTCAAACGGCTGCCCCCAATCTTCTCTAACGGCGGCTCTAACGGCTTTAAACGGCTGCCCCTGTCACATTAAAAAAACAACCTGACAGCACATCTAGCAACATTAATATAATATTACTATTTATTACGCATATTTATATAATTATTAAAGTTACTGTATTAAAATATGGAATGAAAATGGTCATTTATGAACTCTTCCATAATAGATAATTAAAAAATAACCTGACATTACCATATCTTTTTGAGATATAGTTAACCTGCATTAAAAATATTTATTAGTAAACAGATACACCTTGGCATATATTTAAGTTATTTGTTACCATATCACAGAGCCCATGATCAGTCAGCTTGTTCAACACACCATGGATTTTATTAGCAAGCAAACTAGACGGTCACTGTTTTGCCATTTATATTGATTCCATAAGAGCATAAAAGCATCTGAAACTACTACTCTGCTTTATCCTTGACCAAGGGTAGCTGTGGCACGAAATTGTTCTATTAAGTACAAGGATGAAAAAGCAAATGTACCATGTCATGAAATTAGGTTTTGTGTTGTGGTATTATTAGAATTAGTAATTCTTTATTTATTGTGTCTTTGCAGATTTCTAAGTACTGGTGACAGCTACACAACAATTGCTGCAAGTTTCCGGCTTGGAATAT
This sequence comes from Scarus forsteni, assembly GCA_036419115.1. Lineage (NCBI taxonomy): Eukaryota > Metazoa > Chordata > Actinopteri > Labriformes > Labridae > Scarus > Scarus forsteni. The sequence continues at coordinate 642,999 of JAZDUH010000255.1, forward strand.
CAACAGTTGGGAAAATTGTGAGAGAGACATGCGATGCCATCTGGGAGGAGTTGAAGGAGTCTCAGATGCCATCGCCTGACAAGGAGAGGTGGTTGAAGACGGCACAGAGGTTTGAAGAGCGGTGGAACTTCCCACACTTTATAGGCGCCCTGGATGGGAAACACATCGTCATCCAGGCACCTCCCAACTCCAGGTCCCAGTTCCACAACTACAAGGGGACCTTCTCCATCGTGTTGCTTGCCTTGGTTGACGCAGACTACAGGTTTCTGGCTGTGGATATCGGAGGCTTTGGCAGCAACAGTGATGGAGGGATCTTTGCCAAATCAAACTTTGGCAAAGCCCTCCAGGCAGGTGAGCTGGATGTCCCACCACCATCCCCCCTCCCCTCTGCACCAGATCTGGGACCTGGCCGTATGTGGTTGTGACTGACGAGGCCTTCCCTATGAAGCCTAACCTCCTCAGGCCTTATCCAGGGCATCACCTTCAGGAGGATGCCCGCATCTTCAATTACCGTCTCTCCAGAGCCCGTCGAATTGTGGAGAACTGCTTTGGGATCCTCACACAGCGCTGGAGGGTCTACTGTCGACGGCTGCAGGTCTGTCCTGATGTGGCAGACAGCATTATAAAGGCCACTTGTATCCTCTCCAACTTCCTGCGGTCTGATGACGGGGATCACAGCTGCGATGATGGAGAGCCAGGTGATGATGATGATGCTGGAGAGAGCATCCTGACACCAATCAGGTACCTGCGAGGGAACAGAGCATCTGCAGAGGCACTGAGAGTACCGGAGACCTTTTGCCATCACTTCAACTCTCCAGCCGGGGAAGTTCCTTGGCAATATGGACATGTTCATCATGGCTCTGCTCCTTAAAGTTTGATATATTGATAGTAATAATTATATATATAATTTATGAATATTTTGATATAATAAAAAAATAACAAAATATAATAGTAAAATAATAGTAATATAACATAAATAATAATAATATAAATAATAAATGAAAAATAATAAGTTAAACAATAGTGATATAGAATAATATGTTACATAATAGTAATGTAAAACAATGATAATATATAAAAAACAGATTGTATAATATAATTTAATCCGTATATAATATATTAATAATTATTGTAATAAATGTTACTAAAAATGCATAAAATAAACAATAAAATTAGTAGATAGTAATAATACAATAGTTATATAATAGTTATATAAGATATGTGTCATATAACAGGCATATAAAACAATTTGCATTTGCATTATATAATTTAATAAGTATATAATAATAATATATTATAAATAATACTAAATATAATAAGTAAAATGTAAAAATTACAAATAATATAAATGTTCACAATGTTTAAATATCCATACACTCTTCAATTAATGCCCGGTGTACATTTCTTTTTTGTTTTTCTCATGTGTGTATACTTCTCTGTAAATATACTTACAATCTTTTGTTTATACTGTGACGAAATAATAAAAATATATGTTTACTTCACCACTTGTTTTTAGTCAGTGCACACACACACAGGATATTGTTTCAGTCAATTAGCATTTAATAGATAAGAACAAGTTAATTATTACAACTACAGATATGTTCAATTTGGGAAATGCTGCGGTGCAAAAACAGCACCAAACTCCTGCATCTTCATTTTTACCCATAATTGTTTTTCTATCGGCAGGCGCCTTAGTGCAGGAGCCAAACTCAAAAGAAATAGTGTGATATCGTCCTTCTGTGCTCTCTCTTTATCCCTCTCTGCCTCTCTTGCTTCTTTTTTCTTCAAGTATTCCTCCAGCATGCTGTCAGTGCTCTTTCTTTTGGCTGGCCTAGGAGCTGCAGCCCAACACTCTTCCTCACTTTCTGCCTGATCAAGGAGCTGAGCTGGCCCTGCATCTTCCTCTTGGCTCTCCTCAATTTCTACATTATTCTGGGTGCCATACAAAATAAAGTAAATGGTTAGAACTATGCCTAGCTCATTTAAATTAGACAGATTTTATTATGTTACAAGATACAGCTCACCTCCTGAAAGATGTTGATTCATCTAAAAAAGACATAGCCTCCATAAACTTCCATCTCTTCTTCTGCTTTCTGCCTGCCTGACCGCTCTTCACATCTCCCTCCTCTCTCTTCTCTCTCACATGCGTGTCCCTTAGATTCTTCCATAACCTTTTCACTTCCTCAACTAAACAGTAACAGAGTTATATCATCTTTAGCTCTGATTAGACACTCGCTTGTTTAGATTACTCTACTGTCAAATAATAGATAACACTATTGCCATTACATTACCCTATTTTCCTGTATAGATCATACTTAGATCATACGACAAGCAAAAAGGGAAAACAGAGGTATAATGTATCTTTATGACAGTTAAAACAGCCGACAATAACGGTATGAACGGTTTACAACAGCTACAATTTAGCTTGTGTCAGCTATCGCTAAAAAAACACAATTTAGTTTGGTAGGAGCTTGATTATACACACACCGTCGTCATACTCCATCTCCGCAGCTATTCTCCTCCAAACATTGTCTTTACAATCGTTGTCTTTGTAGTTTTTGTGTCTTTTGTCGAAAAGAACCGGGTGCTGGGACACAAAGGGTGCTTCCCAATGTGCCAAAATGCAGTCTCCTCTCTCCTCCGCGACACCGGAAGTACTTTGTGAGCAGCCATATTGAAGGACATTCCAAAGCGCCACATGCGCTCGGAGGAGAGAGGAGAGAGGAGAGAGGAGAGAGGAGACTGATCTGGAGGAGGCATAATCGAGGAAACACAAGTGCAGGCTACGCGGAAGTCTTTTCACTGACAGACACGCCCCCTTGTGACGTATCAGCAGCCGACTGTAAAGCGTCAGCTGCCCACATGTATGAAATGCTGGTCAAATTGATATCACAGAAAATATTGAACACTATCACGGGGCAGTTCTTTCAGGTTTTCCATCTGCTGTCTGTCCTGATTTATCTGTGTTGTTTGTGTTTATGTCTGTAACTGTGAGGCTGCTACAGTAGACAGGTCTGTTCAGGAAAACACATTTTAGATGAGATTAGATTAGACGTCTTTATTTATCCCAAAGGCCAATTCAGTTTTTGCAGTCTACCCAGACCATACAGACATTTACAAACAGCAAACATGGACAATAATAAATAATAAAAAAAGAAATGCTCATTGACAAATATCAGCACCCAATAGACCCCATGGTCAGGCAGATTATAATGCACATTAACAAAAAGCATGTTTTATGTAGTTCATGATATAACCAAGCATAAATAAGGAGAGAAAGTAGTGAATTGTACATTGTTATCTCAAGCCTTTACATTTTTTCTATATAAATGCGCACGGAGGGGGGTTTAAGTGCTTAGTGCAGAATAAAAACATTATTTATGAACACAAAGTGGCTGCAATATAACAATTAAAAACTATCATTCTGGGCCTGGGAAAACCTGACATTTTTCTTTTTCATTCATGAACATATTCATGTTAAACTGATCTAAAAGTGAATATGAATGTACCGTGGTCGAGTGCCCTGGAGTTTACATTATTTTCCTTAATTCAGTTTCTCCATGCGCTCAGACTGGTTTATCCAGCTGTGATGCCGTCATCACTAAAAGACGCCGCTTCATGTGACGCTCCGGAGGAGAGGACGTCTCAATACTCATAAAATGAATCTCCTCGTCTCCTCTCTTATGTTTCCTCGCGTCTCTGGCTGCATCTCTGGTGGGCGGGACTAAGACGCAAGTGGAGGAGGCGAGTGGAGGAGGCGAGGATGGAACTTTGGAGCTTTGAGAAGCACCCAAAGACGATCAGCCGTTCCGCCATGTTGAATGTTTCTCCGTGTGTGACGTGCTAACTAGAGATGCACCGAAATGAAAATTTGTGGCCGAAGCCGAAACCAAATAATAATAGATCCAATGTATTATCCAATGCGGCGGCAAAGTAGTTCACCATATTTTTTGATGGTACATTAATAGTTTAGAGTACATTTTTAGACATGTTTTTAAGAGAAAGTAATTGTTTATTAAATGTTACGACATTTTTTAATATTCCAGTAGCCTTTGCTTTTCAAAAGAAGCCCAACAAAGTTTTTCATTCATATTAAGCCTTCAAACAAAACAAAACATGCATTAAAAAATATTAATGTACACTGATGGATATATACCAATAGACCAATAATACCAACAATACTGCTTTAAAGCTGTCACTTTATATTCAATATTTTAATGTAAAATATGGACTGAGGCGACACATAAGACCTGGAGCAGTGGACTGTTCCGTCCAACAGAGGGTGCTGTGAGCGCAGCTTGACCATCAGTCACATCCGGTGCTCTCTCCATCCAAAGAGTTTCCGCTCCAAGTGGAGCAGACGGAGCAGACGTAAACAGCTTTGATCTGGGCTTTTAAGAGTTCTGTGGAGAGCTGTGTGGAAGTAGTTTTGGCTCTACACCGTTGATGGCAAACTTAAATTCAAAGACCAGGCTGTGAGTTCCGTGAAATATAGTTTAGTCTTTCATCCTCCACTTATTTGCGGGCTCAGCCGTCGGCTTTTCATCCAAGCTATACGACCGAGTGCAGCGGAGCTTCGTCAAGAGTTTAACCCCGTGTGACTGTTTTTTTTCGGCAGGGTGGATAAGAGAGTGTCTGACCCTTACTGAGGGGGGGTACTATTCGGCCTTGTTATTAGGTCACTCCACCAAAGGCCGAATAGTGCTTTTTTTGCACTATTCGGCCGAAAATATTTGGCCACCGAATATTCGGTGCACCCTTAGTGCTAACGAGTGTTTTGATTGGTCGGTTGTGTACTCGTCGCGAGCGGATGTTTGGAAAAATCGACCACGGTCCGAAAAAATAAAAGCCGCAGTTTCGCTGTGCGAAATAACGTCGCTGGTGTGGAAGCCTGCATTTAAAACATTGTATTCGAAAAAACTGAAAACCGTGCAAAATATTCGCGCGAAAATTACGCGTCTGGTGTGCAAAGGCCTTAAGAGTCAAAACCAAATGTTTAACTGAGCAGACTCTACAGTATAACACAAACACCAGAATCTGATTGGTGCTTTCAATCAATCAATCAATCAAACTTTATCTATAAAGTGCTTTTCATACAATGAATGTAACTCGAAGTGCTTTCCATGACTGTTCCATGACTTGTTAGCAGGTTTCCATGACAATACGTGACCTCTGAACATCAATGTATGGATAACATATAGGAATAAATTTATGTAAAAAAATATTACCAATGTGAGATTGTCAAAAATAGATCTAAAAATACATAAAAAGGATCAATTATGGTTTTATACAAAATAAATATTTGTTAAACTAACACTGATATGCCAGTTTACATAGTAATGAATTTTTCAATATGAAATTCTTACTGATCAATTATAAAAATCAACCATACAGACTGTTTTTACTAAATGTTTTCATTTAATGAGAAAAAAATATGTGTTTCCAAAACTTTTCCAGACCTGGAAAATTACATTTTCAAATTCGATTACTTTTCCAGGTTTAAAAACGTACAAACTCTGTCAGTCTCATCGTAACATAACCTACCTCCTCGTCCTCCAGCTCACTGCCACCATCACCATCTAAAAATAAAAATCACAGAAAAGGTAAATGTTCAATGAGCTGAAGTTGAGTCACTCACTGTTACTGCCCAGCTGTAGTTGTCTAATCGTTGTATGTTAGGTGGAGTATTTGATCTGAGGTTGTGTGACACACTCACTTTAGTCAGTGTGTTAGGTACATTTGTTAAGTTGAAGGAGCAGTGGAACAGAAACTGAGTGATAAGCTGCTTTGGACAACAGAAGAGAACGTCTTAGCTGCTTCAAACAACCATAAAAAAAGCAGTTATGTCGGCTGGTGTTTTCTCTTGAATATTTTCACTACATTAATCATATTTGTTAGACTATGTTGTCTGCTTTTTCTGTATTCTGATCTCACTGTGTTTACCTTATGCTACATATGTTATTCTATTTGATTTTACTGTGCAGCACTTTGTGAATTCTTACGTTAAAAAGTGTACGCAAATAAACATAACTTTCTTAATTATCTGTTGTTGAAAAACCTTTTCAACTGACACAGCTTCTTTCTTTTTATTTCCTTTATTTAGCTAACAATCATGGAAGATCCTGTCCTTAGCAGCTCATCACTCAGTTATCTAATTACAAGTGAATACAAGTGATTAAATATACCTATTTCACGATGAAAACTAACTGATTAATGAGGCCATAAATCTACTAAAGACCAACAACACTAAAGGTGCGTTCACACCAGACGCTACTTGTACCACCTCGGCGATCACTTTCCATTCAAAGTCAATGTACAGCCGCGATGGGACGGGACTAACCCTCCCGCAATGCGACAGCCGCATAGAAGACGACCACTTCACTTGTCAAAGTTAAAAAAAAGTTGATCAATTCAGACGATGTCGTGTGTGGCTGTGCAGCATCAGCCAATCAGCGGTGTGTGTACGTGTGATGGTACCCTAAACAGACACTTATTCATCCGGACTACAGAGAGGATGAGTTCCATCTAGGCGGAACTAATGTCAGTGAGGACATTAGTTCCGCCTAGACGGACCGCGGTAAACTCACAGATGATGCTGCTGCATCATCAGCTGCAGTGTTTTGTGTTTGCTAAGTTAGTGAAAAGGATACAGCTGGAATAATGTCCGCTTATACATCCTATTATACAATATATGATATGATCGCGGTAAAACTCCAGCGGACGAGACGTCACCGAGAGACGGCCAACGCCAACAGCGAGCAAACTGAGGCATTTATGGACGTGCAACGGTACGTCAGTGGGTGACGTGATTTTGGTAGCTGTGTCGCTTGCGATGTGAAAGTAACATAACAGTAGCAGGAGTCTTTAACAGGACTGTGTGCTTAGCTGTCCAAGTTACGTTTCCCATCATTAGTGAATCAAGATTCAATATTTTCCTTTTTGCCATTGGGAAGAAAACATCAGAGATTCAAGGCAGAATAAAAGTACAATGGTTCAATAAAGACTCATAAGTAATATAGAAGTTGCCAAGAAGGATGTTTGTTCTAACTTTAGTACCTGCACATTCTGAGCTCAGTCCAGTGGATCTACATGGACTTGGGCCATCCTCCTGTCAGCAAGACACACAGTTTAAATGTCAGATCACACACAGCAGTTCAAATTAATAACAGCAATATTTAATAATCTATAGTAATAATAATCATTATTTTCAAGTCAAGTCAAGTCAAGTCAAAGTTTATTTATAGAGCACATTTAAAAACAACCTCGGTTGACCAAAGTGCTGTACAGGGGTACAAAATAATCTCTCATACACTTTATATTAAAAACCCAGTAATGATAATAAAACAGTAAAACAAATTAAAATGAGCCAAACATTAAATATGCATAAAAACAGAAATAAAATAAGGATAAAAACAATAAAGTAGAGTAAAAGAGAGGAAAGGGAATAAAAATATAAGGGATAAGAGCGTGTAATATATTATGTACCCAATATTCATCTCAAAAATAAAAGCAAAGCACTTACTCAAATACTGATCAGTGTTTTTCACAAAATCATCATCTTGCATCATTCAGACATGGTGATGCTGATACTCATACATAACGATTTACATTAACAACATTCAGTACCTGTAGTCCACCTACACATATTATGGTTTTCAAAACCAACACAAGGCCAATTCTGTGTATTCAGTACCAGTAATAATAATAATAATAATCTTGTGGCTTGATATTTGCATTACTCCTCAGCAAAAAAGGAGAGATCATCTAGAGCTGATTTTTTAAATTACTGCAATCAATTACATTAACAGATGTGACTGAGGGACAGAAATGTACTGCGGTCACGTCAGCCGTCTCTCGATTTCGCGTGGTCAAGCCAGCCGCTCCAAAATTTTAAGTGCGCAATTATTACAGACTTTATGGCAAGCGCACAGAAACAAGTGGGAAACTCGGCGCTAACTTGAGCGTGTGTGAACTTCCGGTTTCCAAAATAAAAAGTGGCTGTGACATACAATTAGATGTTATTCGAAAAAATATGAGAACTACATTGAAATAAAATGTTCAGATTATTAGTAGTGCACAAATAAAATTCATTAAAAATTATTAAGAAAAAGTATTCAAATGGAATAAAAAGTGGTGTGTCTCATAGAGCAGGCTTAGATCTATCATTCTGAGTTGATTTTGGATCAACAGGTCACATGACCTGGTAGTTATTGAACTTTAATGTTCATATTTACATTAAAAATACATAGAAATTTAATAAAAAAATATGAAATGTATTCAAATGGAATAAAAAGAGGTGTGTCTCATAGAGCAGGCTTAGATCTATCATTCTGTGTTTATTTTGGGTCAATAGGTCACAAGATCTGGTAGTTATTGAGCTTTAACGTTCATATTTACATTATAAAACACATAAAAAAATTCATAAAAATATGAAATGTGTCCTAAAGCCATATAATTTTGAACCAAAAAGTCACATGACTGAATCAACTCAGAATGGTAGAGCTAAGCCTGCTCTATGACACACACCACTTTTTTTTGTTGCTTTAGGACACATTTCAAATTTTTATGAACTTTTTTATGTATTTTATAATGTAAATATGAACATTAAAGCTCAATAACTACCAGGTCATGTGACCTGTTGATCCAAAATCAACTCAGAATGATAGATCTAAGCCTGCTCTATGAGACACACCACTTTTTATTCCATTTGAATACATTTCATATTTTTATGAATTTTTTTATGTATTTTATAATGTAAATATGAACATTAAAGCTCAATAACTACCAGGTCATGTGACCTGTTGACCCAAAATCAACTCAGAATGATAGATCTAAGCCTGCTCTATGAGACACACCACTTTTTATTCCATTTGAATACATTTCATATTTTTATAAATTTTTTTTAATGTATTTTATAATGTAAATATGAACATTAAAGCTCAATAACTACCAGGTCATGTGACCTGTTGATCCAAAATCAACTCAGAATGATAGATCTAAGCCTGCTCTATGAGACACACCACTTTTTATTCCATTTGAATACTTTTTCTTAATAATTTTTAATGAATTTAATTTGTGCACTACGATTAATCTGAACATTTTATTTCAATGTAGTTCTCATATTTTTTCGAATAACATCTAATTGTATGTCACAGCCACTTTTTATTTTGGAAACCGGAAGTTCACACACGCCCTGTTAAGTTATGGTGCATTCCAGTTGTAGTCGGAGGTTGGAATTTCCCACTTCCGAGTAGGAAATTTTATCTGGAACGCCCCCCGAGGTCGGAATATCCTACTCGGAACTCGGGGAAACCTCGCCACCCCCGAGTTGACAATCGAAGATGGATGCCCCCAGTGTGAACAGTTATTTAGCTCCTGTAATAATCAGTTTATTTGCACTTCTGACTGGGGTGTGTCGCTCTAAATCAGCTGTATACATAGTATTGTTGGACTTCTATTTACAAAAATGCTGCCATAGTGATAATCACATTCTTCATGTGATATTTGTGAACAACAACACAGGGCGTGCTAACAGCGGCTAACAATAGCCTGGTCGATCGGCACGTTTTTTTTCCGACTTCAACTGGAATGCAGATAAGTCGGAGATGACGTCACTCCCATTTCCCGGCTCCCAGTTCCGAGGTAAATGGAACGCAGCATTAGCGCCGAGTTTCCCACTTGTTTCTGTGCGCTTGCCATAAAGTCTGTAATAATTGCGCACTTAAAATTTTGGAGCGGCTGGCTTGACCACGCGAAATCGAGAGACGGCTGACGTGACCGCAGTAGAAATGTTTGTGTTAAAAAAAATTTGCTCCTGAAATGAGCATAAGTTTCACTGAGTCTCCCTCTCCATCAACACGTGTGTCACATGCGTGAGACATGAAAAGTGCGTGTTGAGGGCCCTGCATGGTGGTGCACATGGAGTAACATTCATGGACAACTAGCATCAGCTAACACTTTAGCCGCTCGGTTAACTTCCTAAGCTGCATTCTGCGGTGTCATTCTCTGTTTTCATGTCGGACACAACTCTGATAAATATTAATAATTTTATACTCACAGTTTCCATCGCGACTCCAACTCTCTCCATCATGCGTCGGTCCCCTCCTCATGCTCCACCTGCCTCCGCACAGACTGACGTTGCACGTCAGGCCCAGGTGCGCGCGTAGACAAAGGAGCGCTTGGTGTATGACCCAGCGCACACCGGAGTGCTAACGCAGTCATTTCTGAGGAGCACCGTGCGCCTCTGACACGCCAGTGATGTTATGAAGCGAACTGCTCTCTTACCCAGAGTAAAAAAAATGGAGAAAAAATGGCAGAAGATCCAGAAGGCGCGAACACGGAGCCTCCGTGCTCGGTTTACCGGGCTGAGGCAGAGAGGGTGGGGATGGGAATAGTCCGGATGGGGACCTCAAAAGTCAGGTTGTGTGTAACAAGCATGGTAACAAGACTGTTATCAGCCAGAGGAGGAAGGACTGCAGCTTCATAGGCTTCACAACTGAAATTAACTGTGATTTAACACACAAATGTAGTGTCCAATATCTTCCTTATTTATTTCATTATTTTTACTTTTACAAAAACTCTGTGAATGTAGATTATGTTTATGTTAGTTGGATGGATTAGTTATTTTAGGGCATGAACACAGACAAACCACATTTTCAACATTTGCAATTAAATGATATACACATACTTAAATAACAAAATATTGTTTATTTTGCATCAATCTGACAAAGGCACGTATTGATCATAATGGTGGCTAATCAAGCCTTAGTAGTAACAGCTCTGTCAGGGCTCCACATTGAGACAGATCACACTCCCACCAGCAGATAGAGCAGCATTAAATGCATAAATCCCAAACACAGGCATCAATGGGGCTGAAATCATAGTGGTGATAGGGCCCATGAGGATGCTTCTCTGCTTGGAGAATTTGGGCCCTATCTGTGGGTTACAACCACATAATTCACGTTTTTTTACATTTAAATTGGTGGACTTGATGTTAAGTCATAACTATGAGTTTAAAAGATGACACTATGACATAAAAAGTTATTAGAAGATTAAGAATTCAAACTTATGAGATAAATAGTCTAAGTTGTAAGATAAAAAAAATCATTAAGGTAAAAATTCAAAATTATGAGATAACTCACTATTATGAGATAATTGAGATAAAGAAAAAATCAAAATATTGAGATAACTTGAGATTAAAAAATAACATTATGAGACAAGTCAAAGTCATGTGATAAAAATAATTAACATAAAAAGCCATTATGAGGTAACATTTTAACATAAGTTAAATCAAGAGATCAAAATGGAAACTAGATAAAAAAAAACATTTTGATGTTTATGAGAAATTATGAGATAGAATGTCAAAATAAAGAGATTAAGTAATCGAGATCTCGAGATAAAATATACTTTTGAGATTAAAAAATTTAAATCATGAGATAAAAAGCCATTTGGTATAAAATATCAAAATTATGAGATAGAATGTCAAAATATAGAGATTAAGAAATCAGGATTTCGAGATAAGAAGTCAATTTTTACATTGAAAAATTTCAATATTTAGAAAAAAAAATTGAAGTTAAAATTGAAATTATGAGATAAAAGGCATTATTTTGGGATTAAAAAATCCAAATTATGAGATAGAAAAATCAAATTTTGTGATAGAAAATCATGAGATTAAAAACAATAAAGATTGTGAGACATCAAGTCAAAGTTATGAAATAAAAATAATTGACACAAAAAGTTGTTGGAGCTACTTCTGGCAAGCATGACGGTTCCACAAGCATATTATTACATGATTTTTAGAGATCCCATAACCCAGGTTTCGGTTCTGCAGGCATCACAGAGGTCAAACGAGAGCAAAACAGCAACATTTGAGAAAAAAATGTCTTCATGCCTCAAGGCCCCTGAAAGTCTGAAAATATGCTTGAGTATTCATACTAGACTAGAATGTAGTGCAGATTAAGTTGTTTTTTGCCTTTTTTATACAGTGGCACTCTTAATGAATAGTGGATCCTCTGCTATGTCTGTACTTTGTTGATGAATCCATATAGCACATTCTATCCATATTAAGACAACATCGACACTGGGTTCAACTTCTTCTCCTGTCCATGCTCTCTTCATCTCATGTTGTTCTGCTGCTCCTCTCTTGTTTGCTCATGTTACTCTGCTCCTCTCCCCTCTCCTTGTCTCTGTTGCTCTGACACCAGTGTTATGAATTGTTTTAAGAAATGAACACCCTGATGCAGATGTTTTTGTTAAATCACACACTAGCTCTTGTAGCTTCTCTGCTAACAGGACAACAAGTTTTAACAAGCACTGGTTGAGCCTACTTATGACAACTTAGATTCAGATAATGTTACTTGAAGAAATGTAGCTCTTGTGGCTTCTTCAACGCTAACAAGGACTGGTTGGCCTGCTAACTTAGTTGCAGTTATTCTGCTAACGGGAAAATTTGGCCACTATGTGTTAGCAAGCACTGGTCAGGCCTGCTAACTTAGTTGCAGTTATTCTGCTAACAAAAAAAGTAAGCCAATATGTGTTAAAAACACTGGTTAGGACTGCTAACTTAGTTGCAGTTATTCTGTAGCAGGAAAAGTAGGCCACTATGTGCTAACAAGCACTGGTTAGGCCTTCTAACTTACCTGCAGTTATTCTGCTAACAGGGAACATAGGCCAATATGTGTTAACAAGCACTGGTTAGAACTACTAATTTAGTTACAATTATTCTCTGACAGGAAAGATAGACCACTAGGCTATGTGTTAAAAAGCACTTTCGGCCTGGTAACTTAGTTGCAGTTTCTGCTAACTTGAAAAGTAGGCAAACATGCTAATAGGCACTGTCTCAATAGGCCCCCTAATAATTAATCAGACTCAGTGCACTTAAGAGTGTGTCTGTGCTTTCCTGATAAATCTAAATTGCATAGTTTTGTTCACATCAAGACTACAATGACACCAGGGCCGGACTGGGAAAGAAAATCAGGCCGGGAGATTTCCAAACAGTCAGTCTCTTCTGCCACCGCGAGGGTAGTGTCACTTGGGATAATGCACCAAAAATTTGTTATTTTTTTCCTTCCAAAAATATGTCTTTTACTGTTATGTTATAGCAATTACAACACTACTAAACTGACAGTAGCTCTATTAAACACAACCATGATGACAGCTCCATACAGTCCAGTACTTTCTCTTCTGTAATCTCTTCACTACCCTCGCCAATTTTTCCAACATTTTCCTTTCTTATTATTTCAATAACATGTGAAAAATATATATTATTTTATGAGCAAATCATTTAGATGCCAGCTGGTCATAGCTAATTGTATGCAAACACCAATGTTCATTTTATAACTGAAAATTGTAGGTCAACTGCCTATCCTACCTGAAGAGGGGGTCTCAAACATTTTCAGGCTTCCTGCAACCCACCTGACACCTGTGGAGCTTTTTTGGGCTAACTTTTCTTAATCTGAATCTCACACATACATGCTCAAGCCTGAAGCCTCTATCTTATACAATACAATGACTGGTCCTACTGTAGAAAGAGTTTTTGCTCTGTACCTGCCAGTTCCTCTAAGCTGGCACTGGGCTCTCCTGCTGAAGCCCCAGCACTGGTATTATAACCGCCTTTACACAAGAAACATACCCAAATTAAATATGGTAAAACTTCATTCATTTTAAAATGGTATACAAAGTCTCACACACACACACACAAACACACACACACTTACAACCACACTTAACCAAAACAACCAGCAAATGAACATCTGAAACCACATACAGAACAGGCAAGCACAACCAACCACCACACTGACAAAAACTGTAGTCAAAAAGTTCATATGACCAGTGAATGGAAGCCTGCTTCCAATTACTGTAATATACACTATAGAGTGCATAGAACATGTATGAGTCATCATTGGACCATAACATATTTGCAGAAATTCTTCTGAGTAGAGCAACTGTGTACAGTACATGCACTATATAGCCAACCATATCTTCATAACCTGTCCTGTTGTAACAATGGCAATGCCAGCCTGGGATCCCTATAATCCAAGGTTGGAATATACACAGGTGACTAGTCTAGTAACTATATTATGTTTTGACTATTGAGAGACAAAATACAACAAAGCACCACAGCACTGCAGCAGACAGACAGTAAAAGAAATCTACAGTGTGGAATAAAGCTTCCTTTGACAACCAGTAGAGAAGGCTGTTTATCTTGCTGTTAGAATAAAGCAAAGGCCATAGAAAGACAAATGGTGTGTGAGTGTGTATGTAACCCAAATTATTCTGAGTGTCTGTTGTATGTGGGACGCCTCTCCACAAACCCTGCGTAGCTCTGCGTTGTGTTTTTGTACTTGGTGTTTGGGGTGCGGGGTTCCGTGCAGAGAGAAGGAGGACCAGACATCAGAGGTTGGAATTGTGATGGAGACTCAACTTTAATCTGTCCATGAGCTGCAGTACATTCCCTTTCACGGCAGTAACAGAGGGAAAAGTTCTGTATTAATATCAAGTTTAAAAAAAATAAAGTTCATAAACAGACTGTGAACTATCTTCATTGCTTATTACTGAGTATTTTAGGAAGATATATGTTGACAAATTATTGTATAACAATGTCTATTAAATGCAAAGATACACAAACCATCTTAACAGTCCGTAGCACGTTTCCATAGTAACTCAACGATGCATAGAATGAAACGTCTCCACTCAAAGCTATTACCAGCTGTAATAACAAGCTGCTAACTCAAAAACCCAGCTAAATGCTTCCTTAACACTTCACAGAACGACATACAAACATATTAACTTATAGTATACATTTGAACTATTTTAATTTAGTATATATTGTGCACTCCCATTAACACTGCTTACCTTTCACGGCAGTAACAGAGGGAAAAGTTAGCGAAAGATGGCGTCTGCGCGCCTACGAGTATAAACTACGGTGGCCAAAAAGGAACAAAATTAAGTACACTGCTAGGATCGGTTAGAAATAAACAGTGCAACAGCGCCATCTAGTGCCGTGTTTTCAGTTACTGCCCTACATTCACCCCTTCTAAGACTGATGGCTTCCCAGCCATGACATCAAAGCAAAGTTATTATCAGTCCCAATACTAACCACAAAATAAGACAGGCCAAAATATGCTAGCTAGTAAAAGCAGTTAGAGCATGTCCATTGCCAAATTAGATGTGACCTGCTGCCCTCCTCAATTTGGCCCTCTGCCACAAGTCCCAGCCTCTCTGTATCTTACGCCTGTCACTTTCGGATCTCACATGTGACTCACACAACAGTCTCTTTGGCGGCCGACGATCTCTGGGTGGATTTCTTCTGGTAGAACAAGGGATTCCAGGTGGCTTGTGGCCATTTTCTTCCACGTTGTTATCTCCATTCCCACTGGTTTGCTCAGCATCCAAATCCACTGCCCCCATGCTCACATCCTCTTCACTTGCAGTTGCAGCCAAGGTTGCATCCTCAGCCTCCTCTAACCTGCCATGGTTCCAGTCCTCCTCTTCCTCCAGGTCATCTCCCACTCCCACACCTGATGTAGCCTCTTCCCCCACTGTCCCTCTGGCTTGCTCAACAGGGAGGAACATGCACTGTGTGAGGAGATTACGGTGGAGGACTCTCTCTGTTTCACCCCCTTCCTGTCGCACCACATATACAGGTAGGTCAGGTTGCTTTCGTATCACAACATATGGGCGTGACTCCCATCTGTCTCCCAGTTTCTGCCGCCCCTCCACATGACACACTTTGACCAAGACTCTGTCTCCTGGGCTAAAAGCTTGACTCTTCGCCTTTTTGTCATAGTAGTTTTTCTGTTGTCCTTTAGCATGTCGAGACATCTCATTTGCCTGAGCATAAGCATGAGACAGGCAGTCTCTCAGAGTTTGCACATACTCGCTGTGGTTACCAGGCTGCTTGGAGGTGGGGAGCCCAAAGATCAGGTCAACTGGGAGTCTGGGATGTCGACCAAACATGAGGAAGTATGGTGTGTATCCCGTCGAGTCACGTTGCGTGCAGTTGTAGGCATGTGTCATTGCATCCACAAACTCATGCCACCGGGGCTTCAGGTGAGGCTCGAGAGTCCCTAGCATATTCATCAGAGTCCTGTTGAACCTCTCAGTGGTTCCATTCCCCTGAGGGTGGTAAGGGGTTGTGTGGGTCTTGGTGATGCCTGTTAACTTGCACAGCTCTTTTACCACAGCACTTTCAAAGTTGCACCCTTGATCTGCATGTAGCTTTGCAGGGAAACCGAAGTGGCAGAAGAAATTTCTCCACAGCACCCTGGCTACTGTACCAGCTTTTTGGTCTTTAGTTGGGTAAGCCTGTGCATATCGAGAGAAGTGGTCAGTCACCACAAGCACATTCTCAACACCGCCCTTTGACTTCTCCAAACACAAAAAGTCCACACAAACAAGCTCCATGGGGGCACTGCTGTGGATACTGATAAGAGGGGCCCTGCAGCCTGTAGTGGGTGTCTTTCTGAGGCAGCATCTCTCACACTGCTCACACCAAGCCTTGATTTCTTGGAACATTCTTGGCCAGTAAAATCTTTCTCTTATCACCTGCAATGTTCTTTCAAATCCCAAATGACCCGAGTCATCATGGAGAGCTGTTTTGACTTGCAAGCGCAGCTTTTCTGGTAATACTAGCTGCTCTACAATTCCTGTTTGTCCATCTTTCATGCAGCGATACATGATGCCATTTTTTATCACTAACCTCCTCCACTCTTTTAAGAGAACACGGCAAAGGTTGCTCACATCTCCCCTTTCACTGCGGTTTGGTTTCTGGTGCCGGCTTTTGAAGTACAGGATCGGACCAATGACAGGGTCCTCTTTTTGCCCTGCACGGATCTCCTGTGTTGTCATGGCTGGTAGTGACTCTGTCCCCACATCCCTGTATGGCTCCGCTGGCAACTGAGACTGACCAGGCTCAGCATTCTCTGGAACAGCTGTCTGCTCGACAATGTCATTTGGATGGATATGCTGAAGCTCCAACTCTTTGTGCTCATCTGCAGTGATTTTAACTCGCTGAGGACAGGTTTGGAGAACCTGTGCAACATCCTGGTGTGACATGCGAGACAATGCATCTGCGTTGGAGTTATTCTGACCCCTCCGATAATGAATGTCAAAGTCAAAAATGGACAACTGAGAGACCCACCGTTGACCAGTGGCATCGAGCTTGGCTGATGTCATAACATATTTGAGGGGATTGTTGTCTGTCAACACTGAAAATTTGCGACCATAGAGGTGGTCATAAAATTTTTCAGTGGCTGCCCACTTAAGAGCCAAGAATTCTAGTTTATGTGCAGGGTACCTCGTCTCAGGTGGGCTCAGCCCTCTGCTAGCATAAGCTATAACTCTCTCTGCCCCATCCTGGACCTGAGCTAAAACAGCACCGAGCCCCTCCAAGGATGCGTCAGTCTGAAGCACAAACGGCAGACTATAGTTTGGGTAGCCCAACACAGGTGCACTCGTCAGCCTGTCTTTTAAGGATTGAAAAGCCTCCTCGCAGTCTTCAGTCCACACAAAGGGCTGATCTGGGCTTTTCTGTCCTCCTGTCTTTTTACTTTTGGGGTCACCGGACGTGAGGCGGTACAAAGGAGCTGCCAAGGCTGAGTAGTTTTTCACATACCGCCTGTAGTACCCAGCAAATCCCAGAAACTGCAACACATCTTTTCGGTTAACAGGCCTCACCCAGTCCTTAACTTTGCTGATTTTGTCTGGGTCTGTACTGACTCCCTGTGCAGACACTACATGGCCCAAATACTTCACCTCCTGTCTGACCAGTTGGCACTTTGATGGCTTCAACTTCAAACCATGCTGTTTAAGGCGGTCAAACACCAACTGCAACCTCTCAAGATGTTCATCAAAAGTTTTGGAGAAAACAATAAGGTCATCCAAGTAGATTAAAAGGTGAGTAAAGTTCAGGTCTCCAAAACAGCATGTCATGAGTCTCTGGAAAGTAGAGGGGGCATTCTGTAGGCCAAAAGGCATTCTGTTAGCTTCAAACAGCCCCATGGGTGTGCTGAATGCTGTTTTGTGCTTGTCATGCTCAGCCACCTCAACCTGCCAATACCCAGATGTGAGATCAAGTGTAGAGAAGAACTTTGCTTGCCCAAGTGACTCCAAGGCCTCCTCTATTCTTGGCAGGGGAAATGCGTCTCTTGTGCTGCATGAGTTAAGCTTTCTGTAATCCACACACAACCTCAGGGACCCATCCTTCTTAACTACAATCACCACTGGAGATGCATAAGGACTATTACTAGGGCGGATAACTCCAGCTGTTTCCATGTCCTTTAACAGCCTCCTCACATCTTGCCACTGGGATGGGGGGATTTTGCGGTATGGTAGTCGAAATGGCCTTGAGTCAACTAGAGGGATTTCATGCCGCACAGTTTTTGTGTGACCATAGTCCAGGGGATGTTGGGAAAACACAGCTGCATTTTTCTCCACAAGTTCTTTCAGGCGGAGGCGTTGATGCTCACTTTCCACTGCTGCTTCACTTAGGTCCACGCCACAGCCTGACACTATCTGGTTTAGACTAACACATGCTTCTGCATTTCCATTGTCATTACATGCGCTCTGTGTTTCATCTGGAAATTCTACAACATTGTCCACCAGGAAAGCCTTGGCTAGGTGTGTGTGTGGCTTGATGGTTATGGTATGATGGGAAAGGTTCATAACTCTAACAGGTGCACAACCCTTCTTAACATCTGCTAATACTTTTGCAATCAGGAGATCTTGAGGAAGTTTTAGAGTGTTGTGGCCTTCAAGTAGGGCTGTATATGTCTTTCTTTGTGGACCACCTCTGATCTTACACCTCAGGTCCATTTCCTTTCCAGCAGGGATCCTTACTTTTCGCCCTGTGTACACAGCTGAGCCCACCATGTCATCCATTACACTCTGCTCTGTGTCACCCATTTCCAGTAAAGCTGTATACCACTCTGGATGGCTTTCTTTCACCTGGTGCAGAAACTGATGTCCATATGCAGCTTGGAGGTGGCTCTTGGATGCTCGGATGACATTGGTTCCCACAAGTAAGGGCACTGAGGAGCGATAGTCAGAATCAGGGACAACAAAAGTTGGCACAGCCTCATACTCTTTATCTAAGACTTTCAGCTTGATGTGCAAAACACCATAGTACGGCACAGACTGGCCTGCTGCTCCCTCTATGGGCACTTTGGAGGACTGCAGCTTTTGCTCTTTAAGAACAGGGTGGCCGCACCAGTAACTGTGGGTGATGCTTGTTATCTGAGAGCCAGAGTCGATGAGAGCTCTGCACTTAATCCCACTGACCTCCACCTCCCCTTCATTTCTGGGGCCCACTAAGGGAGTTCCCTTTCTATCATTTTCAGTCTTTTTCACTTGTGGGTGGGGGCCTTGTTGTCTGCCCATGGTTTCCCCGACTACCATGGGCTCTAAGCGTTTAAATGTGAATCTGGATGAGGTGTGTGTACCTCTGCTGGGGCCCTTGGCTGGGGCTGCTGGCCATCTGGAAACACTGCCCTACAGACTCGAGCGATATGCCCACGTTTCCCACAGCGGTAACATATTACACTGGCACCCTGGTCTCTTTTACTGGGAGAGGGATGGGCTATCTGAAGGGGAACACCAGATGGGGCTGCTATTTTAGACTCCAGGTGAGACAGTTTGGCCATTTGCTCCTCTTGGTTCAAAGTGAGCTTCTTGACTATCTCCGTCAACTCAGATATTTCTGAGGTGTGCTTTGACTTCTCTGCCCTCTCATTCCCATACTCTGATGTAACATGTACCTGGGCATAAGTTTTCTTTGCTCTCTGCTGGGGCTGGAACTTTTTTGTCTCCCTAACCATGTTTCGAAGCTCTGCCTGCAGCTCCCTAAAGCTCAGGAGTCTAGGCTTCATGGGTGCAATTCTAGTATACACCTCTTCATCAGTGAGTCCTCTCAAAAACTGTTCGGGTAAGTTTAGCATCCCGATCAGGGAAAGGCCTTTTGCCCCTTTCACTATCTTCAACAGCCCTTAATATAGCCTCTAGTGCAATCGCATATGAACAAGCTGACTCACCAGATTTCTGAGTTCGCTCATAAAAGTCAGCCAGGGGGTCTAAAGAGCCTTGGGTGTCACCATACTCTGCCCTCAGTTCCTCAAAGGCCTTCTCAGGTGTCTGCTCATGACAAGGTAGGTTCAAGACGAGCTTTCTAGCTTCACCTCCTAAGTGTCTCACAACAGTGGAAAACTGTAGGCTGGTTGGGAGCTCAATCGCCTCCAACAGATACTGCATGTCTCGTATCCAGTCCTCCACTAAAGTTTTACAGTCAACATTACCAGTAAAGACTTGGACATTTTTCACCTGGTGAGTCTGCATAAAACCTCCATAGGCTGCCTGTGGGAGGCCGTGGCTGGGCGTGGCTCTGACAGTGGGGCCGGATGTGGACATACTTGGGTGGGGTTGTGCATATGGCATAGAGGAGGGAAGCAAGGCAGTCTGTTGTGTATGCATGTCCTGACCCATGTAAACGTGATGATTTGCCATTGCTTGTGCTGCTGGTGGTCTGGGGGCCACATTTAGAGTTACATGGTCAATACTTGAAGGTATTCCTGGCTTGGGGAAGTGAGAGGGGGTCTGCGGGGCCCAAGTGTTGGCAGTAGGTGGGTATTGGAAGACAACTCTACCGTTAATGGGGCCAGGTGGAGCAGAAACAGCTGCTGGTGCACTGTGAAATTGGGAATGTGGGCTATACTCTGACCTATGCAGGTTTTGAACATCAGTAGCTGGGTTGGGAATCATGTTCATACCCATAGGGTTTTGTGAGCTTGTCATGGGGACCTGAGGCAAAGGTGTAGAGTGCATAAATCCTGAGTGAGTAAGAGGACATGGAGTAACAGGCTGTACTGGGTATGGGGGAGCTGGGTGGCCATTACTGGGTATTTGCATGCTGACTTGGGGTGCTGAAGAACTAACCTGGGGAGCTGCATTGGGCAGGCCACTGTTGAGCTGATTGCCTTTGAAGTCCGCCGTTACTCCAGTGTAAACATCGGGGCGGTCTGAGATCACTGGCAGTTGGGCCTCAGCACCATGGGATGTAGATGGGTGGCCTGGCGTGGCGCTTTGATAGGGTGACAGCTCTGGGGGGGGAGGAGTGTGTGAGGTCCCCTCATTCACATGGTGGGTTGAGGACTGCTTGCGAACAGTTTGTGTCACAGAGAGGGTGCTCTGTTGCCTTTGTGGAGAGTCTGTATAGTTTTGCCACATTTTATTACCAGTCTTTATTCATATATTTATCCTTCACTTCTAAAGCAGCCAATGTAATAGCAGACACAGCTGAAGGTCCTCGTCTGAGTTGGTCTCAAGATATCACAATGGCAGGTCACGGCACCAAAGATGTAACCCAAATTATTCTGAGTGTCTGTTGTATGTGGGACGCCTCTCCACAAACCCTGCGTAGCTCTGCGTTGTGTTTTTACTTGGTGTTTGGGGTGCGGGGTTCCGTGCAGAGAGAAGGAGGACCAGACATCAGAGGTTGGAATTGTGATGGAGACTCAACTTTAATCTGTCCATGAGCTGCAGTACATTCCCTTTCACGGCAGTAACAGAGGGAAAAGTTCTGTATTAATATCAAGTTTAAAAAAAATAAAGTTCATAAACAGACTGTGAACTATCTTCATTGCTTATTACTGAGTATTTTAGGAAGATATATGTTGACAAATTATTGTATAACAATGTCTATTAAATGCAAAGATACACAAACCATCTTAACAGTCCGTAGCACGTTTCCATAGTAACTCAACGATGCATAGAATGAAACGTCTCCACTCAAAAGCTATTACCAGCTGTAATAACAAGCTGCTAACTCAAAAACCCAGCTAAATGCTTCCTTAACACTTCACAGAACGACATACAAACATATTACCTTATAGTATACATTTGAACTATTTTAATTTAGTATATATTGTGCGCTCCCATTAACACTGCTTACCTTTCACGGCAGTAACAGAGGGAAAAGTTAGCGAAAGATGGCGTCTGCGCGCCTACGAGTATAAACTACGGTGGCCAAAAAGGAACAAAATTAAGTACACTGCTAGGATCAGTTAGAAATAAACAGTGAAACAGCGCCATCTAGTGCCGTGTTTTCAGTTACTGCCCTACATGTACTTCATCGTGTTATTAAAAGGGTGAGGGTCTAACTCTGAGGGTACAAGTGACCCTTTGCTAAGCCCCTTCCACAAAGGGCTACTGTCCAATCCTAGGTTAGAAACTATTAAAACGCACAGGAGGCCTGTCAAGTTTTCAAAAGAAATCAATATGCCCAAGCTGTGTGATTACAGCACTTACAAGTCTAACAGTCAATATCTGAGAAGTTTGGAGGATTTTTTTGGCCTTTTCCAAGCTCAAAATGCAAATAGAAAGATGCTGAGTGTGGATAAAGCCTAAGAACACCTGCATTTGTTCTAAAGTAAGGTGCTAACTATCATGAGCGCTATGTGTCAGGTAAGATGATGTTAACAAAGATGTATCAATAGTAGGTTACTTCTGTTAAACCCTGAGCCACTGAAATATGTGAACAAGAAATACCTATGTGTAACAGAAACAAGTTCTGACATACTGATGTATTTTAGCATTTTGTGAATGGCAACCATAGAAATAGGCAAACACAACGACAATGAAAGACAAATTAACATTAATTTCAATTTAAACAGAATATATTGACTTACCCTACTAGAACACTGTTGTTCTTAGTTTAATTGTTTAATTGTTTTGATTTCACTTTAACTCTGCCAACATTTGATTTGGTGATGTATCTCTCTAAAACATACTGGAGGCTTTTTCTGGCAAGTATTTGAAGAATCTGTTCAATATTTGAATAACACTCTTTGATTTCACTAAAAACTCCACATTTCTCATTCTACAAGGGAAAGCTTGACAGGCATAGCAACAGTAACCAAGGGGGTGTGGCTTAGCAAAGTGTCACTTGCATCTGACAAAATGAAACAAAGTTTTCTAATAAAGCCAACAAATCAATAATATACCAGTCATTTTATATTATATTTTGGCCTTTGAAGTTCTCTGCCCGGGGATGTCTGATGATGCATTTGTGAGAAGAACTGACCGTTTGTAAACTTACTTGAAGTGGCAGCATCATTTATTTTGAACTGAATGCTGCTGGACCTGGGCGGGGGTCGACGGAACGTGTTATTTTATAACACTTTGCCCCTTCCTCCTCGAGTGACCTTTTTCTCCTCTCCATCTCCCTCTCATGTCCACTTTTTCTCTTTGTTTTTTCTCCTCTTTTGCTGCAGAGTTTATCAGGGTGCTCCATAATCCTCACTGCACTCACTCCCTCGTATCCCCGCTCTGCAGCGCTTTCCTGTTATGAAGGGGCAGGCCATGAAGCAACTAACCAATTACGGCATGTTTCTTCTAAAAAAAATGCCACTTTAACCAATCTCTATCCTTCTGATTCAGAGCTCAGAGCACTTGCTTTGTGTGAGTGGCAGGAAGGGGGGCGTGTGCTAGCGCTGCTGTCCCTGGCCTGTCTGTCTTTTTTCATAGGCCTGCCAGTCCGTGCTGGCCTGTCCAGGCAGGCCAATAAGGAGGCAGGCCACCGGGAAAAGTCCCGCCTCTCCCGATGGCCAGTCCAGGCCTGAATGACACTACACTGTAAACGATTGCTGTAAATTTACAGCCAGATTCCAACAGTATTAAGCTGTTATTTCAAAATACGGTGCTTTACCGCTAAAATAACATAAAAACTGTTAAATTACATTCCACTGACCATTTTTTAACAGATTACTATTGTTTTCCAAAAATACAGCACTTTACCGCTGTCCTAAGTATAGTCTGCCCAAAATCACAGTATGATACAGTATTTTTTGAATTCTGGGAGGAGCACATGGAGGAACTGCACATGGAGAGCTGGATGTGTTTCTTCATCCATCACCATCTTCCTAATTATTTGGTGAGTATCAATTAAATTCACTTTGTATATTGGTTAAAAGAGCCCAAGGCTTATAAGTTGAGTGATGTACCAGGTTTTTTTGCGTCACTGATACAGAATGCTATGTGCATGTCTGACAGAAGGATCCAGCGGCTAACATAAGCTAAAATTTCTAGTGAATGTATTTTTGGCAGACAAAAGATCATTAGTAGGGAAGTAAAGTTTTCAATAAATCCATGAATTGAATCATTTATATGTCGATGAAGTGCTGTTTGTATGCTTCAAATGTTTGTACACTTAAACTGTTTGTTCATCTGAATGAATGAATGAAAATGCCCCAATTATATGTAGATAACTTGTACTGATTTGTATGTGAGAATTTGCTATATTTTAAACTCATCTCTCTGTCTCTCTCTCTCTCACACACACACAGGGCTACCTGAGCTGGATTGAGAGTGGGTCATACTGTAAGTAATTCACTAACCACTGCCATCACCCAGTACCACCTTTGGACTTGTGCCTTTTTCTCTCATTCCTGTACACTAAACCTAAATGTAAAGTTTATATTTGATAATGATGTAACATGTCTGGTGGTGTTCATTATGCGTTGACTTTTATTTGAACTGTTTTTGACAGATAGACAAAACATTTTTGTTTAACACTTGTACAGTTTGTACATGTACGTTCTGTAAGTATATTTATGAATATGTATATGTACTTGTGTACATGCATATACAGTATGTGTATCTATAAAATATAGTTTTTCTTCAGCCTGCTCTGTTGTAAAGTGCCTTGAGATAACACCTGTTATGTTATGAACTATACAAATAAAGACTGATTGATTGATTGGTAATTTTGCCTCTTGTATTGCACAATTTTCAGCAAAAAGCTAAGAGCATGTTGAGAAAGAAGGACTGTCTCAGGTTTTTGTTAATCTTGTTAAATGTACAGTTGTTCTGCATATGAAGGTTGTCTGACATCTAAATAAAGGGTAAAGTGCTGAAGCTGTGGATTTATTTCTCTGACATTTCTAATCATACTATTGAAAAATCAGTGATATAGCTATGTTCTTCATTCAGATCATACATTTTGTTTTGGTTTGCATTCTGTGTCTTTTAAGACAGCTTTGGATAGAGATGTTGTGAAGACTGATTACGAGTAAGGGCTAGCATAGCAATAGAGTAACTATTCCTGTGTGCATTGAAAAAGTTGTGATTAAAAAAAAGTGAAAAGTTCTGATTAAAAAACAGTTTGTCAAAATATACGTAAACAGATTTAAAGTTACAGTCAGTCATTTGTAAAATACTGTAAGGTACTAAAAATCAGTTAATTCTATATTTTTAGTGAACAGCGCAAAAGCATGAATTTTAGTAACAATTAAATACTGTTAATTTTACAGGAAAATAATGTAAATCCTTCTGACAGTTGTTTACTGTTTATTTACAGGAAAGCAGTAAAAAAAAACGGGCCCATACTGTATTTTTCATTAACGGTAAAAAACTGTAAATGATAGTGACAGTATAATAATGTTAATTTTACGGTAAGATAATGGCAACCCTGCTGCCAGTTGATTACCGTTATTTTACAGGACCATTTTTAACAGTGTATGTATACCTTCCTTGTGTCCATGCTGCTCTGTTCTTCAATCCACTGTGGCTTCTCTCTTCTCCATGCTGCTCTGCTTCTCGATTCTGCATGCAGATGTATCAGCTCAAGTCTGCACTTAAATGAGATTTACCAAAGACACATCACACACTAGCTCTTGTAGCTTCTCTGCTAACAGGGTAAACTACTTTGAACAAGCACTGGTTAAGCCTACTTGTGACAACTTAGATTCAGTTATTGTTAATTCACAAAATGTATCTCTTGCGGCTTCTCAGTGCTAACAAGCACTGGTTAGGCCTGCTAACTTAGTTGCTGTTATTCTGCCCACATGAAAAGTAAGCCAATATGTGTTAACAAGCACTGGTTAGGCCTGCTAACTTGTTTGCAGTTACTCGGCTAACATGAAAAGTAGGCAATGGTGTGATAACAAGCACAGGTTAGGCCTTCTAACTTATTTGCTGTTATTCTGCTAACATGAAAAGTAAGCCAATATGTGTTAACAAGCACCGGTAAGGCCTGCTAACTTAGTTGCAGCTATTCTGCTTACAGGAAAAGTTGGCCACTTTGTGCTAACAGGCACTGGTTAGGCCTGCTAACTTAGTTGCAGTTATTCTGTAACACAACAAGTAGGCCACTATGTGTTAACAAGTACTGGTTAGGCCTGCTAACTTAGTTGCAGCTATTCTGCTTACAGGAAAAGTAGGCCAATATTTGTTAACAAGCAAAAAAAATAAATATTCAGTGCACTTAAGGGTGTGTCTGTACTTTATTGATGCATCCATATTGCACATGCTTTATCCATATCAAGACTACACTGGCATTGTGTTCAACTTTTCCTCCACTTATGTATCTCTGCTCCTTCTCCTTCTCTTCATGTTGCTCCATCAACCAGTGCTGATAAAGTGTTTGACATTGTGTTTAACTTTTCCTCCTGTTCATGCTGCTTTGTTCTTCAATCCACTGATGCTGCTCTCTTCTCTCAATGCTCCTCTGCTTCTCCATTCAGCATGCAGATTTATCAGCTCAAGTCTGCACATAAATGAGATTTAGCAAAGACAAATCTCCTACTAGCTCTTGTAGCTTCCTTGCTAACAGTACAACTAGTGCTAACAAGCACTGGTTAAGCCTACTAACAAAAACTTAGATTAAGTATTGTAAATTCACAAAATGTAGCTCATGTAGCTTCTTCAGTACTAACATAAACTAGTTGGTCTGCTAACATAGTTGCTGTGATTCTGTAGACAGGAAAAGTTAGTCATCATGTGTTAACAAGCACTGGTGAGGCCTGCTAACTTATTTGCAGTTATTCCACTTACAGGAAAAGTTGTCCACTATGTGCTAACAAGCACTGGTTAGGCCTGCTAACTTAGATCTTTTTTGCTAACGCAAAAAGTAGGCCACTATGTGCTAACAAGCACTGGTTAGGCCTGCTAACTTAGATCTTTTTTGCTAACGCAAAAATTAGGCCACTATGTGCTAACAAGCACTGGTAAGGCCTGCTAACTTATTTGCAGTTATTCCACTTACAGGAAAAGTTGTCCACTATGTGCTAACAAGCACTGGTAAGGCCTGCTAACTTAGTTGAATTTTTTTTGCTGACATGAAAGGCAGGCCACTCTGTGCTAACAAGCATTGGGCCTGCTAAGTTAGATTTTTTTTTTTGCTAACATGAAAAGTTGTCCAATCTGTGTTAACAAGCACTGGTTAGGCCTGCTTACTTAGTTGCAGTTATTCTGTAACAGGAATAGTAGGCCATTATGTGCTAACAAGCGCTGATAAGGCCTGCTAACTTTGTTGCAGTCATTCTGTAACACGAAAAGTAGGCCACTATGTGCTAACAAGCACTGGTTAGGCCTGCAAACTTAGTTGCAGTTATTCTGTAACAGGAAAAGTTGGCCAATATGTGTAAAGGCTGGTTGGGACTGCTAACTTATTTGCAGTTATTCTGCTAACATGAAAAGTAGGCCACTAACAAGCACTGGTAGGGCCTGCAAAAATTAGTTGCTGTTGTTCTGTAACAGGAGAAGTAGGCCACTATGTGTTAACAAGCACTGGTTAGGCCTGCTAACTTATTTGCAGCTATTCTGCTTACAGGAAAAGTAGGCCACTATGTGCTCACAAGCAGGCCTGCTAACTTAGTTGCAGTTATTCTGTAACAGGAAAAGTAGGCCACTATGTGTTTACAAGCACTGGTTAGGCCTGCTAATTTAGTTGCAGTTATTCTGTAACAGGAAAAGTTGGCCACTGTGTTAAAAAGCACTGGTTAGGCCTGCTAACTTAGTTGCAGTTATTCTGTAACAGGAAAAGTAGGCCAATATTTGTTAACAAGCACTGACTAGGCCTGCTATCATATTTGCACTTAATGTTCTCTTAATGGTAAAATTAGGCCAATATGTGCTAATTAGCACTGTTCAGGTCCCCTTATGGTCCATCAGACTCCGTTATTGTTATTCACACACTGTAACTCTTGTAGATTCTCTGGAAACAGGACAAACAGTTTTATTATGGACAATAAGATAAATAAGCAGTGCACTTAAGGGTGTGTCTGTACTTTATTGATGCATCCATATTGCACATGCTTTATCCATATCAAGACTACACTGGCATTGTGTTCAACTTTTCCTCCACTCATGTATCTCTGCTCCTTCTCCTTCTCTTCATGTAGCTCCTTCAACCAGTGCTGATAAAGACTATGTTGACATTGTGTTTAACTTTTCCTCCTGTCCATGCTGCTTTGTTCTTTAATCCACTGATGCTGCTCTCTTCTCTCCATGCTCCACTGTGTCTCCATTCAGCATGCAGATTTATCAGCTCAAGTCTGCATTTAAATTTTAACAAAGATAGCATATGCCTTATAACATGGCATCAGCTTGTAGTGATATACCAGTAACATTCAGATGCAATGTCTCTTTTGTTAATTCACATAGCTCCTAGCACTTGCAGCTTCTCTTCTAACAGATCTTAAACTGTTTACACATCCAGTGGTGATCACTCTGATGCAACTGTTGTTTAATAAAGAAATACTTATTCACAGTCTGCTGTATCATTGAATACATAGCATATTTACAGTAATGGACCTTCAGCTTTGTCTGTGCTTTACTGATGATTCTATATTGCATAGTTTTGTTCACATCAAGACTACACTGACCCTGTGTATAACTTCCTTGTGTCAATGCTGCTCTGTTCTTCAATCCACTGTCGCTTCTCTCTTCTCTCATTGCTGCTCTGCTTCTCCATTCTGCATGCAGCTTTATCAGCTCAAGTCTGCACTTAAATGAGATTTAGCAAAGACAACATTAATTTTAACACATCAGTTAGGACTTATATACCATTAATATTAAGCTTTTTTGTTAATTTATACACAAGCTCTTAGCTTCTCTGCTAACAGAACAACTAGTGCTAACAAGCACTTGTTAGACCTACTGTATTAGTTGCAGTCTTTGTTCAATCACACAATGTAGCTCTTGTACCTTCTCTGCTAACAGGACAAGTGCAAACAAGCACTGGTTTGGCCTTCTTAGGTTCACTTGGAAATCTTTGTTCGGCCACAGCTTTACTGAATTTTTTAATGTTAATAAGCTCATCTCATCTAGTAAGGATCTGTTGCTGGCATGCACAGATGTTAGAGAGGCTTAGAACACTACATCTTGGCTGGACCATTGTATATCTACAGCTGATGCTCATGAATGTGTGAAGAAAGTTGAGATCCTGCTGGGCTGGGCTGGTCAGTCTGTCTCTGTAACACTGAATGTAGAAAGCCTGCCTATACTGACCACTAATGGTATCCATGATCCTGCTGAGTGGGCTAGGTGACTTGAGTGGGCCAGGCTAACTGATGGTGTGCTATGCTCTTCTGACCTAAATGAAGATAGACTAGGGGCTATTATAATTCCATATAATGTTAAGGGAAAATGGCAAATAACAGCAGGTCAGGATGAAATGAATATGCCGATGAAATTTCGCAGCAGGCCAATGAAGCTTACAAAAACTGGGTTCTCTCAGGGAAATGAAAACATGGTCATATGTGTGACATTAAGATTACTTTCGTTGCTTCGTTCAAATATTTATTAATAGAAATGAACAGACCCTAAGAGCAAATTCTATAGCCAGAAAATTGTTTATCAAACCAGATGTAGTCAGTTATGCTATCAAGGAACTACCTTCAAATAAGTCTTGCAGCCTTGATTAGATTAAAATTCCTTTAAATGAGCTGCGAAGATCATCATCTGCACAAGTATAACCACAAAAAAATGAAACCCTTTCCTTTAGCAGCATTTATCTTCAGCAATTAAATGTCAGCATTCTTGGGGGGAATATATAATTATAAAAACAACTACTAGAATATTAGAGTATAAAGAAGTAGCCTGATCCTTTATACTTGTGATTCATAGGTTGAATCTTGTCATTAAATATATTAAATAAAAGAAGGAGAAGGGTCAAAATAGAAACAATTAGTAAATTTAAGTAGGTGTAAGCTGGATTTAACAGATATGAATGGTTTGAAAAAGAGGCCAAAATAATATATTACAAAAAAATAATGTGTATATAAAATTGCTTTTAAAACAGTAATGGAGCAAGCACAAAATGAAAATCAAAACACATTTTTGTTGTTTAAACTTGGGGATCATTAATTGAAATAAAATAATCTTAAATTTAAGATTTGCTAACAAGCAATAATAATAAAGTAATAATTATGTAATTCCACCTTTGACCCATAGGGGGGGTAAGCGAGTGGGGAACTGTAACACACACAACAGGAATAATTGACCCCATGGGGACTGCAGTACCACTATGTATCCAATAGGGGCGCATGAAAATTCACACACACACATTTTTGTCATGTCTATGACCTCGAGGGGACACTTTAAGAAATTGCCTGATTCGCCTATATTCTAAGTTTTACGGCTCTAGGAGGCTTCTACACGTGGGGACCTCATTTTTGGTCCCCACGGTGACACAGGTCCCCACCTTGGGGGTGTGTAATCAGGTTGAGGTCCCCATTTGATTAGTAAAATGAGTGCACACACACACACACACACACACACAGACACAAACACAGACTCTGCTGCAGGGATCAAGCAGGAGTCATGCACAAGTACATAGCAATGAAATTCACTTCACAGTACAGCCCGTCCAAGAACATGCAAAGACAATCACAAAACATGGGGGACAGATCCAGGTCGACCATTTGCTGTCGCCATTAGAGGCGCCACGATTTTCGCAGATGGGAAAGAAAAACTACACCGGGGAAGAAGAGGAGAAAAAGGACAGTCTCACACTATGCCTCACAGAGCACAGTGAAAGTCCAGGAAATAACACCTCAGCGTTTCAGCAACATAGAAAAAAAACACAGTAGACATGCAAATGTGATGGGCAGGTCGGTAATCAGAGATGGATTTGTAGAGATGAACAGTTTGGGGGGAAGTGCAGCCCTTCTGGTGCTCCTCACCTCCACAAACTTATCAGCCTCCGGGAGAGAGAACGATAGGGGCCGTCAGGGCACATTGAGTGAAAGGGCCCGCAAGCTCCCTCTGAAAACACAAGCTCCACACTGTCTCTACTGTCCGATAAGATGATGTTGACGGCCTTGAGAGGCAGAGTCACTGAAACCAGAGGAGAGCTCACAGGAGAAGGGAGTAGGGTAGGGCGAGGGGAATCGAGCCTCCGTTAGCAAAACATTCCAGGAGACAGTCGATAACAGAGCTCTAAGGCTGTGCAGGGAGATAGAGAGAAAAAAAAAGAACAATTCTGTTTTGGACAGGCTGCTGTGTCCATCAGCCCTTCTACTTTTCCGTCTCCAATATTATGGAGTGATAGTGATTGTTAATATCAAAAAACTTTTACATCCATTAATTGACCACATCTAAACCAATCTAACAATGGTCTCCAAATCAGAGTATTATAATGTAAACAGTTTGAAAACATTAATGATATTATAAACATACAAAATAAATAGTTCTGGTCCAAGGACTGACCCATGAGGTGCCCCACTGTTGATGTTCTTGGAATTGTATTAATGTAATTTAACTGATCTTTGTTTTTTTCTGTTTTATAATTAATATCTGAAGTTTTTATATTTATGTAAATAAACAAAACTAAGTTCATTTTATAATTTTATAACAATTAAACTTGAGAGTATTTTTTTCTGCTTAAAACTAACAAAGTACAAAACAACAACAAAAAAAAATCTGAAAATAGATTTTAAGGGAAGGTCTCCAAGGGAATCACAGCGCAGTCCACATAAGGGGAGGATGGGGAGATACCCAGCTTTCAGAATATGTAAATATTTACAGTCAGAGGTAACAACAGGAAAGTCATTTAGAAAGACCCACCAAGAAAGTGGAAGGTGTGAAAATAATCATCATATCTGTATAAAACATTGATTTAAACAAGAATTAAACTCAGTATATTAAAGAAAAATGGGGATTTTAAATCAGTATAACAACATCAGATGATGACTGAAGGATAGATTTTGGAAAGATGCACAAAGAGCTTTACAAAATAGACTAAAATGTGATCAAATATGAACCTCAAGATGCTTTATCCTTGTAATTTCATTCCAGGGGAGGACGTGTTCAATGAAGAGACTTAGGTGTGGTCAAAATTCTGTAAATATGGGCAAAAAAAATTTAAATTCTATTTTTTTCAGTTCAAAGTGATCTTGTATTTTGAATTTAGTTTGAGTAATAAGCATCAATTGTAAAAAAAAACAAAAAAACTTTTACTTGTGTGGGGTAAGACCTTGTGAAAATCCTACACTATATCGCCTAAAGTATTCACTCACCCATCCAAATAATCAGAATCAGGTGTTCCAGTCTCTTCCATGACCACAGGTGTATAAAATCATCACCTGGGCATGCAGACTGCTTTTACAAACATTAGTGAAAGAATGGGTCGCTCTCAGGAGCTCAGTGAATTCCAGCGTGGAACTGTGATAGGATGCCACCTGAGCAACAAATCCAGTTGTGAAATTTCCTCTCTCCTAAATGTTCCACAGTCAGCTGGATTATAAGAACGTACAAATGCATGCCGCCGCTAGCAGTGGAGATGCGTTTTCCGGAGTGATCAATCACACTTCTCCATCTGACAATCTGATGGACCAGTCTGGGTTTGGAGGTTGCCAGGAGAACCATACTTGTGGGACTGCATTGTGCCAAGTGTAAAGTTTGGTGGAGGGGGGATTATGGTGTGGGGGTGTTTTTCAGGAGCTGGGCTTGGCCCCTTAGTTCCAGTCAAAGGAACTCTAAATGCTTCAGCACACCAAGACATTTTGGACAATTCCATGCTCCAACTTTGTGGGAACAGTTTGGAGCTGGCCCCTTCCTCTTCCAACATGACTGTGCACCAGAGCACAAAGCAGGTCCATAAAGACATGGAGGACAGAGTCTGGTGTGGATCAACTTGACTGACCTGCACAGAGTCCTGACCTCAACCCAATAGAACACCATTGGGATGATTTAGAGCAGAGGCTGAGAGCCAGACCTTCTCTTCCAACATCAGTGTGTGACCTCACAAATGCTCTTCTGGAAGAATGGTCAAAAATTCCCATAAACACTCCTAAACCTTGTGGACAGCCTTCCCAGAAGAGTTGAAGCTGTTATAGCTGCAAAGGGTGGACCGGCGTCATGTTGAACCCCATGGATTGGAAATAGGATGTCACTTAAGTTCATATGTGAGTCAAGGTAGGTGAGCGAATACTTTTGGCAGTATAGTGTAAATCAATATAGGCTTTGATTATTAACTTTAATCTGATACTGCAGAAGAATGAACATTGCATTAAAATCAATGTTGCTGACATCAGTGACCCATATCAGGGCCTAAGGAAAATTATTAACAAATACTCATTGACATGTATATTACAAAGTTTCTTGATGTTTTTTGTTTTTTATACAACGAAAAAGACATGGAAAAAAACAGGCATTTTAAAAGTTAATAACCACATGATATAATTTAAACTTGATATAAATATATCAGGCCAAGTGTTACAATCCTGGTCGTATTTGTATGGTATTGTGTTTTTTTCTGTGTGTGACGGTGTTGCAGGGGTTCTCCTGCACCCTCTGTGTGACTGAATGTATGCGTGTGTGCATCACTGTGTTAATCAGGTGTGCCGCTCCTGCCTCCGATTGACTGCAGAAATCCACCGAAACCTGTGATTGATTGTGGAGGAGGGAAAGGCCCCATAATATGCGCTCCTTGATGTCACCACAACGAGGAGGCTACCCCTGGATCAGACGCGGTTCATGTTGCCACGTCAGCTTGGTGCTGAGAGCAATTAAATTTTGGTTTATTGTACAATACCCAAAACCAGTGAAGTTGGCACGTTGTGTATATTGTAAATAAAAACAGAATACAATGATTTGCAAATCCTTTTCAACTTAAATTCAATTGAATTCACAGCAAAGACAAGATATTTAATGTTTGAACTGAGAAACTTTATTTTCTTTTGCAAATAATCATCAACTTAGAATTTAATGGCAGCAACATGCTGCAGAAAAGTTGTCACAGGGTCATTTTTACCACTGTGTTACATCGCCTTTCCTTTTAACAACACTCAGTAAATGTTTGGGAACTGAGGAGACCAATTTTTGAAGCTTTTCAGGTGGAATTCTTTCCCATTCTTGCTTGATGTACAGCTTAAGTTGTCAACAGTCAACAGTCCGGGGTCTCCGTTGTTGTATTTTACTCTTCATAATGTGCCATACATTTTCAATGGGGGACAGGTCTGGACTACAGGCAGGCCAGTCTAGTACCCGCACTCTTTTACTACGAAGCCACGCTGTTGTAACACGTGCAGAATGTGGCTTGACATTGTCTTGCTGAAATAAGCAGGGGCGTCCATGAAAAAGACGTTGCTTGGATGGCAACATATGTTGCTCCAAAACCTGTATGTACCTTTCAGCATTAATGGTGCCTTCACAGATGTGTAAGTTACCCATGCCTTGGGCACTAATACACCCCCATACCATCACAGATGCTGGCTTTTGAACTTTGTGCCTATAACAGTCCGGATGGTTCTTTTCCTCTTTGGTCCGGAGGACACGACGACCACAGTTTCCAAAAACAATTGTAAATGTGGACTGGTCAGACCACAGAACACTTTTCCACTTTGCATCAGTCCATCTTAGATGAGCTCGGGCCCAGCGAAGCCGGCGGTGTTTCTGGGTGTTGTTGATAAATGGCTTTGGCTTTGCATAGTAGAGTTTTAACTTGCACTTACAGATGTAGACGAACTGTAGTTACTGACAGTGGTTTTCTGAAGTGTTCCTGAGCCCATGTGCTGATATCCTTTACACAGTGATGCCGGTTTTTGATGCAGTACCGCCTGAGGGATGGAAGATCACGGCCATTCAATGTTGGTTTTCGGCCTTGTCGCTTTCGTGTGTAGTAGGTTGAAAAACGCTACTTGTTGATGTTTTGTATAATAACAGACCCCCCTATTTTTTTGTTAAATGTTGAACAGATTTAATACCAGCCAAAAAGTATGGCATTACAGCATGCCTAAAATGCGTCAGCAGATGGCGCTGTTGCGCCGCTGTGAACGCAGGGGAGACTGTTTCACTGCTCATGCGCAGCTCAGAATAAAGAGTAGGGGTGGGCGATACTGGTAATTTTGGTATCGATCCGATACCAAATAAACACAGGGCTAGTATCGCCGATACTGATACCAATACCGATACTTTTTACATAAAATGTAATGATCATTGAATAATTATGTAATTTTGCCTTAAGTTGGTTGATTACGATTATTGTAAAACACAGCACAAAGATTTTAGGCAATAAAAATGCATTTTATTATTGAACCAGAACAATGGAACAAAATTTCAACTGTATAAAAGTAATAAATTATTCCACCTTTGAGAGAAAAAAAAATCACATGTGCAAAATAACAAAAAAAGCAGCAATGTAAAAAATATATATAAATATAACAATGTCAAAAAACACAATAAACAAACAAACACCTTCCATTGCAGAAATAAAGTGTAAACTACAGTTAACCTTAACCTTTGGCTTTCTGCTCACAAAGCCCTCTCTTGGGTTGCCCTTTTGGCTCTGTTTCCATATTGACAACAGATTTATAGGTTTTTGTTCAGGAACAGTAACATGTTGACATAGAAGGAGAGAGGTGCGCCGTTTCGAAGCGGCTGTCGGAGCGGAGGAAAGTAAAGTAAAGATGATACAAGAGAAACTGCAGTATCGATCCCATCATGCTAGTATCAGCCGATACCAATACTCAGCTTGGTATCGATACTATCGATATTAAGATCGATACGCCCACCCCTAATAAAGAGAGCTACGGCAGAGCAAGGAGCTAATCCGTGTCCATGTCTCTCCTTGCTTCACAGGTATGTTTAAACTTGTTTATTTTCCAAACAAACTATGTTTGCCGATCAGTATAGAGTTATTACGAGTGCTTTTGTGATGTTTTGGGCTGTAGTCTGATTGGACAAGTGTCGTGGTTGTGCTTTGTGGTCGAGTGTGTGGCGCCGAGATGAGCGGGTTACGTTCGGTTGTTTTTCTGTTGGCATGTTGGCGCCGTGGTGCCGCGCAGTTTGTGTGGAGCTGAGATGGCATTGTGTGTGTGTGTGTTCGCGTGTGCGTGTGCGCGTGTGTGTGTTTGTTGGATTGGAAGTGAATGTGGAGATTAAAGCGAGAATATGATTTGGGTTAAAGTGATATTTTGGTTAAGCTATTGAATTAAATGTTGAATATGATTAATGCAGTTGTACATTTTAATATATGAATTCATGTTTATATGGATGTTTTCTGAACTTAAATTGTTATTATGAAATGTAAATTCAAGATTCAAGATTAACTTTATTGTCTCACAAAGTGAGAAATTCATTTTGGGCCAACACCCATGCTGCAGTCACATCAGACAACATATCATACAACACATCACATACACAGAATACCTGACATGGTGCCAGGGCACAACCACATAATGCCACTACAGTATAAAGTAGTGAATTCATAATAGCAAATGAATACAGACAGTTAAAACAGATGAATAAATAGCAAAAGAGCTAACTGTGCAAAAAGTTCTAACTGTGCAAAAGTGCTAACTGTGCAAAAGTGCTAACTGTGCAAAACATGCAAGAATCAGAACACTGGTCTCAACTGTTCTGATTGACCATTTTAATAGACGCAGGAATAAATGAATTTTTGAATCTGTTTAGTCTGCATTGAGGAACTCTAAATCTTCTTCCGGATGGTAGCAGTTCAAACTCACTGTGTAGAGTGTGTGATGGATCGTTGATTATTTTATATGCCTTTTGCAGAGTGGCCTGTTCATAGATAGTCTGACTGGAAACCTGCTCTTTGACACCAGTAATTTTTCCAGCAGCATGAATTAACCGAGATAGTTTGTTTCTGAGCTGAACAGAAAGGTTTCCAAACCAAGCTGTTATGCTGTATCTGACAAGACTCTCCAAGACAGCCTTATAAAAAATCAACGTAAATTTCTGATCCACACCATGAATTCTCAGACGCCGTAAGAAGTGCAATCGTTGTTGTAATCTGCTGCAGAGGTTGTCAATGTGCGTGCTCCAGGTGAGTGCATTGTCAATAAAGACACCAAGGTATTTGTATGACTGCACCTGGGCAATGGCTTGGTTATGGATGACCACAGGCCGGTGGTCACCCACCCCTCGAGGATCAAACACCATTTCCTCTGTTTTATTTATGTTCAGAACCAGAAAGTTATCATCACACCAATTGACAAATGCATAATGCAGTTCAGCTCAGAATAAAGAGAGCTGGCAGAGCAAGGAGCTAATCCGTGTCCATGTCTCTCCTTGCTTCACAGTTTCCTGTATTGTTTTAGGTTTCACAGTGCACCTCCACCTGTGATAACCTTTTGCTATTGACCCAGATTCCCCTAGGTCTGGTGCCGGTAACACGTGCAGTAATTTCTCCAGATTCTCTGAACCTTTTGATGATATTACCGACCATAGATGATCAAATCCCTAAATTCCTTGCAATAGCTGGTTGAGAAATGTTGTTCTTAAACTGTTGGACAATTTGCTCACGCATTTCAATCAATCAATCAACCTTTATTTATACTCGATATCATCTCGAGATCATTGACTCGAGATCATTGAGGGGCATCCTCATTTACAATGGAAAGAGTAGGTGGAGTACTTTGCACTGTAACCTTAGAATTAAAATAGAAAGAAAGGGTCTAAATTATCCTCACCGGTGGATTTATTGGGGTCAATTGCAATCAGAGCATCTCTAACTGAGTTGATGGAGACCGGATGAATACTAAACAGCTAAGAGGATGGGGAACACAATAACATGTTATCTGAGTGACTTTTTGGACATTGCTGGAGAAGGTAACCAGAGTCAACAAAGTGCTTATTTAAGGCTAGACTGATTTGTTTTTGGTCAGAGATAACTTGATCATTTACAAGGATCTGATTAGGAATGGAGGAATGATTATTATTTCTATTTGAATTAATCACTCTCCAGAATTTTGCAGGATTAGAATAAGAGCTGGAAACTAGATTGACAAAGTATTCTGATTTTGCTTTCCTCACCATTGTTGTACATTTATTTCTTAGTTTTCTGAATGACTGCCAATGTGAATGATGCCCAGACTGTCTGGCTAGAACCCATGCATTGTTCTTTTCGATAAATAAATCTGATAGATCACTGGTAAACCAGGGATTTGATCAATTTTTTACTCTGTGCTTTTTAAATGGTGCATGTTCGTTTACAACAACAAGAAAAGTTTTGGAGAAATATTCCAGGGCTAACTCTGTGTCTGGTATATGAGATGTGGCATGAATATCACTCAAGAACAGATCATTCAGAAATGCTTGTTCGTTAAAGTTTTTTAGATGTCTTTTCAAAACAATTTTGTGTGGTTACAATTTCTTTGTACGAGTATTCCTGATACAGGCAACAGGACAGTGGTCACTCACTCCAAGGTCAAAAACACCTGAGGAGATTATTTTATCATCTCTGTTAGAGAGGATGAGGTCAATTAGTGTGGACTTCTCAGGGTGTTTTAGATTAGGTCTTGTTGGTTCAGAGATCATTTGAGAGAGACCAAGATTGCAGCAGATATCTTTAAAGTTGTTTGAGGAGTAGTCAGAGAGCCAGTCAAAATTAAGATCTCCCATAATAATAACCTCTCTATGCACATATTTAGAGATCAAGTTGGCCAGATCACTGATGGCACGTGTGACAGCTGAAGGAGGCCTGTATACACCTATAAGGATGAAGCAATCATTTGAAGCTAGAGTAAATTCAACAGCAATAAATTCAAAACAATTTGGTACAGATACAGAATGTAGCAAGGAAACAGAGTAACACGATTTAATATAAACAACAACTCCACCTCCTTTCCGTACCCTGTCAATTCTAAATAAAGAGTAGTTATCTATAGGTAATTCAGAGTCACTGACACCCTGCTTTAGCCACGATTCAGTCAGAACCACAACATCAGCGTCTGTCTGAGAGACTAGAATCTTAACGTGATCCAATTTTTCTTGTTTGAGTAGACTCCTGATGTTTAGATGTATAAAACATAAGCCTTTTCTTGATTTAAAGGAAAAGTTCGGTTCCTGCAGCTTTTACATTGTTTATAAGATGAAGCAGAACAATATACTCACCCAGAAGGCTTTCCTGATGCAAACAGTGCTTCGGGAGATATTTAGATCCAAAATCGAGCAGCGGACCTCCGTATAACGTTAGCGAACGGGGCATGCATAGCGCCACTCCTAAAACTGCATTAATTGTCCAAAAACTCATTAGTTTTACCAATATTTCATCATTGTCCGCTCGCGCTACTCCGCCATGATGGTCAGGGGTTGCTCAACCTATGTTTACATTACTGTGCTGACCTCTGAACTGGAAAGTTTTCTTCCGGTTGGGCGCGCATGCGCAGTACGGCTCAGTGTTTCAGCGGCGAGTGGTGGCTACATACGGTGCTAGTGCTGAAGAGAAAATCATGGTTCGTGTATGCGTTTTTCCCAATTGCACCAACAAAATGGCAAGATGGGCAACGATGACTTTCCATAGGCTACCGTTTCATGATCTGGACTTCCTGAAACTCTGGATCGTTGTTCTGAAGTTAGATCCGAATAGTACTGTGGAAGCGTTGAGGCGTGCCGACCATCGGGTTTGCAGCGCTCACTTTGCTGCTGAAGACTTTTTCCCTCAAAAGCCGAGGACGGACAAAGAGGAGCAGAAAAGGCAGCGAGTAAATCTGATGAAGAATGCCATCCCAAGAGTTGCAGCAGACACAGCTGACACGATAGAGGTAATGCAATTACGCTACTGTAACTTGTTCAAGTTAGGGAGATAAGGCATGAAGCCAGTTTTTATCACGATCTGCCTTGCAACACAGACTACATCCTAAATATGGAGAATGTCTTTGAAATTTTTGAATAATCAGCTCTAGGAACATAGTATAAGCTGTTTTTGTTATGATGCTGTGTAACACATGTCTTATTTGTTTTTAGGAAGGTGGCAGTGGTGGCGTGTTTTTACCAATAACAGACTTTCAAAGTAAACCACAATCCACTCCAGTCAAAAGTGAGCACAGAGCAGACAAGTGGCCAAGTGGATCATTGACTCTACTTCTCACCAGTCCACCTCAGACAACAACAACACGGTCAAGAAAATCCTCATCTGGGAAATATATTGCTTTGGCCCCTACGTGGTCACGCCAATCTGTAAGCAAAGCAGCAAAGATGACTTGTGTAAATATTAGCAGAGCCTATATTTTTCACCCATTTGTAAAATGACTGTATTTTTTTGTGTGCAGGAAATGATGCCTTCGAAATCAACCCCCACTGCGATTACTGCACGCCCATCTGCCTCTGCATCATCGCCATGACTGCAAGTAAGTTGAGATGCCTGTCTGCTATTCTTTATATATGGACAAGCATGTCCGCATAAAATTTATGATGTAATTATTGCTGAGAGTGAAAATATCTGACTTGACTGCATGTGCAGTTATTGAAAATATTCACAACTATCTTGTGTCTTCAGAGTGAAGAGGAAGGTGAAATGGACTCCGAAGTGCGTGATATGAGCACGAGTTTCGGGGACTTTGGTCTTGATGACAGAGACGACAGCTTTATCCCACCAAATTCTGACTCATCTTCCAGCACAGGTTCTGTATCTACAAGCTCCTCTGGAGACACTGCAATAGGATGGGCTGAAAGAAAATGGATAGTGAATGAGTCACATCTTCTTCAACTTTTTATAACCTGTCCCAAGTGCAGCAGTGCCATAACAGAGACTACCATCACCACCAGAGGCAGCCAAATCAGAATCCATTGGACCTGTGGGAACCACTCTGGTGACTGGCAATCATGTCCTGATCGAAGACGCATGCCAGAAAATAATCTTCTGATCTGTGCATCAGTAGTTTTCACTGGATCAACACACACAGACTTAGCAGACTGGGCAACTCTCCTGAACGTTCCCATTCCACAGAGAACACAGTTTTATAACATTCAGCGGACCTACCTTCTACCTGCCATACAGTCTGCTTACCAATCTAAGCGTGACCAAATAATGTCTCAGCTCCTAGAAGGCTCACAATCAGGAATTCGGCATGAATTCTGTGGTGATGCAAGGTGTGACAGTCCAGGTAAATACTACATTGTTACCAATATTAGATAATAATTTCTTACACCATCGTAGCCCAAACACCTGAGTAACTGCGCCATCTGTGTTTCTATTCTAAGGTTACAGTGCAAAGTACTCCACCTACTCTTTCCAGAATGATGCCACCAAGGAAATTGTCCATTTTGAATTATTCCAGGTAAGTTGTCAATGCCAACCAAAAATGCACTCTCTGATAAAATGCTGCTTTCACCAGGAGAAAAATACCCGTTGATATACAAATTTGAAAATCATTATGCTCTAGGTGTCAAACGACTAGCTCTGTCACGATGGAGGTGATGGGATTCCAGAGGGGCCTGCAGGAGTTACTGAATTGTGGAGTGGATGTGGCAGTGATGACCACTGACCGTTCTCCTTCAATCAGAAAACTCTTGAGAGAAGAACATCCCCAAATCCGGCACGAGTTTGACCCCTGGCATGTAGTCAAGGGTAAGTTATTATTAAAAGGTCACACATGAAACACAGCATGAAACTGCGTATTGATTTACAGACAGGAGAAATAATTTTCTAATTCATTGTAGGTGTTCGAATTGTATTGTTTACTTGATGAGTGATTATGTGTGTGAGTGTGTGTTTTTTTTCAGGTGTCAAAAAAAAAATTGTTGCTGCATCAAACAGGAAGGACAGAAAAGACCTGCTACCTTGGCTCAAATCCATAACCAACCACCTCTATTGGTCATGTGCATCCTCAAAAGGAGATCAAGAGGTAAGAATGACAACATTTACAAACCCCCAACTCGTAGAAAACAATGCACAGGTATTTTTTTCCCATTTTGTAAAACTCACTTTTTCTATCCAGGATAGTATTTTGATTGTTAATTAGGTTTGAATAGAAATATTTTGCTGGTTATCATTTCAGCTTTGTACTCGTCAATGGACTTCACTGCTGCATCACATCTGTGGTACTCATCGATGGGAAGAAGAGGGAGTTGAGCGCACCTGTCATCATCCTCCTCTGACACACGAGCAGCAAGAGAGAAAGAAGTGGATTGAGCCTGGTTCCCCTTCTTTCTATGCACTGAAAGAAATTGTGATGGACAAAAATCTCCTCCGGGACATAAGGCAAATGTCCGTTTTCAAACATACTGGTAAGTCCTTTCTACACTTTGTTTCATAAACTGTAGTGTTTCTTCTAAATTACAGTTGTAACTGCAGTTTTACTGGCATAATCTGTGGAGTAACTCTTATTTGTCTGAGTTTTTATCAACTACATATTTTGCCAAAAAAAAGTGGCATGAAAAAGCTAAAGTTCAAATAACTTTTCAGTTTACCAGTTAAAAAAAATCTAACAGTAAAAAAACCCCAACTCATTATTATTATTATTATTATTATTATTATTATTACTATTATTATTATATTTATCGGTTGTTATCTGTCATTCAACAAAACAGGCTCTCTGGAGGCGTACCACTCTATGCTGCTGAAATACACTACTAAAATAATGCATTTTGGTTATGACTCCATGCGGGCACGCACACAGCTGGCAATCATGGATCATAATGAAAATGTTGGCAGACCACAGGCTACCAATAAAGAAGGTAATGTTTGACTTTTATAAAATACATCCATATCTATATGTCTATATATATATATTTATATATATATATATATATATATATATATATATATATGTCTATATATATATATGTGTGTGTGTGTGTATATATATATATATATATATGTATATATGTGTATATATATATGTATACGCACACATATACATGTATACATATATACATTATATATATATATATACACACACATATATACATATATATGTCGTTTTATATATATACATATATATGTATATATATGTATATATATGTGTATATATATGTATATATATATGTATGTATACGCACACATATACATATATACATTATATATATATATATATATACACACATACATAGTTGTATAATTCTATAAATTACATAAAAATAATGGCCTTGGTCAATCATGTGTAGAATTATAATAAGCAACTTATACCATTTTTTTAAACAGGACAACTTCGCTGGAGTTTTCCATTCTGCAGGCAGACACAAAAATGGGTGACAAAGCCCATCTATGTCCAGACAGCACAGACCTTCAGGAGAGACCTCATGGAGCGTGTACTGCAAATGAGAGATGATTCAAGCGTGCTTTACACGGTTCCTCGCAAGGAAACAAGACCACATCGTAAAAGACTACTTCAGAACATTGCTCCAGTTCCAAGACCTGACAAAAATGTTTTAGTGGCTAGACGGAGCTGTCGTTTTGGACGTGATTTACGAGCCCCACCTTATTAGCAGGAAAATATTTGGATTGTGGTCATCCCATGTACATTTCCCAGTTTGTCCTCTTTCATATATACTTGTGTTTGATGTCTTGACAGTATTACAGTAGTTGAATGCTGCCATACTTACATGTGAAATAAAGACAAAAAAAAAACTGTTATACATCTTTTTTATTCGCAGGAGTGATAAAATTTTACAGTTCTCAGTATGAGGTAGTATGGGTTATGTTT
The DNA here is from genome assembly GCA_036419115.1 of Scarus forsteni. Taxonomy (NCBI): domain Eukaryota; kingdom Metazoa; phylum Chordata; class Actinopteri; order Labriformes; family Labridae; genus Scarus; species Scarus forsteni. The sequence continues at coordinate 686,657 of JAZDUH010000255.1, forward strand.
TTGTAATGGGTATTGATTATCAGATGATCGTGAAAATCTCCTCAGCCTGACTGAATCCAACATAGCTGCCTGTGGGGGATGGGTACTTATCTCTGATGGCCGTAACAATGCAGCTAGGAAACACTCTTCTGTTACCAGGTCCAAGTCGTTCCCCTCCAAGTGCCCACTCAAGCACAATGCGATAGGCTACGAGTCTGCACTGCCTATCAAAAAGAAGGTCAAATCGAGTAGAAATACTAAAGTAATCTAAATTGTAAATACAATTTGATCATCAAGCAAATAAATCTCAGTAAAAGAAACAATGTTTACATATGAGTAGACTACTTACTCTATTGAAAGTTGACCATTTGGTCCTGCAGGTTTTGGTTGGGTCTTCCAGTTTATTTTTGGTATACGAAAAAAAGTCTCTACCACAGCACGGTTGATAAACGAAGAGAAATCCTCCACAGTCGTGAGACAGTCATTTCTGGAGACGTCCAGACATGTATCTCCTGGCCTCAAATCCCACTCAGAGCAGCATAGACATGCCTCCTCTGTAGGAATCGGTGAACACTGTCCACAAGAACACCACCATTTACCGCCTAAAGCAGCGGCTTGTCGCTCTCTGGCCAGCTGTTCTTTTTGCCTCTGCGCCCTCCTTTCAATGAGCTCCTCATCAGTAAACTCTGGCTCGAAACTGTAAGGACACCCATCATATTCAAAGTTCTCCTCCACATCATCTTCATCCGATAGATATGTGTCCATTTTGCACAAAACTGGAAGAAGAAACTAGCACCGTATGTAGCCACCGCTCGCCGCTGAAACACTGAGCCGTACTGCGCATGCGCGCCCAACCGGAAGAACACTTTCCAGTTCAGAGGTCAGCACAGTAATGTAAACATAGGTTGAGCAACCCCTGACCATCATGGCGGAGTAGCGCGAGCGGACAATGATGAAATATTGGTAAAACTAATGAGTTTTTGGACAATTAATGCAGTTTTAGGAGCGGCGCTATGCATGCCCCGTTCGCTAACGTTATACGGAGGTCCGCTGCTCGATTTTGGATCTAAATATCTCCCGAAGCACTGTTTGCATCAGGAAAGCCTTCTGGGTGAGTATATTGTTCTGCTTCATCTTATAAACAATGTAAAAGCTGCAGGAACTTTTCCTTTAAGGGCACTTGGTGAATTAAGGCTTGGTTTTGCAGGGATTTTTGTGTTATTATGGGGTTCTGTGGATATATAGACAAGATTTTCATAATTTATGCCATTCTGGGACATACTGTTTTTAGATTTAGTCCTTTGGGACTTGCAGACAGGGATTTGATGTGTAGATGTGTTAGTTCTTTGTTCTGACCAGAAGAGGGCGTTACATGCATCAGGGTTGTACCGTGGGTCAGAGCAGTGACATAGGCTGATGACCTTTTGGTGAACCAGGTGTGAATGAGGAGCAGACAGTCAGTCGTGGTGGGCATTGTTTGATGAGGGAATGTACGTATATTTTGCTGATTTTAGAGTTAACTCGATATTGCCGGCAAGGAGAGCCTTTCCATTTTTGTTGAGGTGGATACCATCGCTGGCGAATAAGTGCCTTTTTTGTTGACAAAGTGGTGACCCTCGCCCCATCCTTGTTTGTGAATGACTGAGCATTTCAGGGAAGATGCTTTTATACCCAATCATGGCACTCACCTGTTCCCAATTAGCCTGTTCACCTGTGGGATGTTCCAAATAAGTGTTTGATGAGCATTCTTCAACTTTCTCAGTCTATTTTGCCACTTGTGCCAGCTTTTTTGAAACATGTTGCAGGCATCAAATTCCAAATGAGCTAATATTTGCAAAAAATAACAAAGTTTACCAGTTCGAACTTTAAGTATCTTGTCTTTGCTGTGTATTCAATTGAATATAATTTGAAAGGGATTTGTAAATCATTGTATTCTGTTTTTATTTACAATTTACACAACGTGCCAACTTCACTGGTTTTGGGTATTGTATTATGGTAATGTAGAGTTGATTTATGTCACCTCAAGGTATTTTTTGATTGATGTTCTTGTTGTGGTAATTTGGGTTTTTGTAAACAAATCGTACCGATTCACGGTGAAACCTGTTGACTGGCTACAGTGGCTGTTTGAACTCGGTGGAAACGGGTTTACTTCATGTTGTGTCTTGGCCACCCCTAGATGGGTAGTTTAAAAAGTTTGAGTTGTGTAAAGTGGAAAATATATGAATAAATAATATTTTTTACAGCACTTTTTGGGAAGGAGACCTATTTGGTCCTGAGGATCAAATGTGTAAATTTTTTGAGGATCTTTAAAAGGCTAAATAAAAACATTTTTGGCAAAAAAAAATGTTCCAATAAAACATTTAAGTTAAACAAAACAAAACGCCTAAAATGATTGAAATGATTTTACCTATCTGTAGACTTCACACAGATCATAGATTATGGATAAGATGATCTGGTCTTCAGTTCATGTTGAGCAGCAGCAGTCTGCCTGCAGCAACCAGTGACATCACAGCGCCTGATTGGTTGTTTTTCTGTTTCAGAGTTCAGCCGCTGAAAATGTTTATGTCAGACCTGAGTAGACCACTTCAGGTCTTACTGGGAGTTCAAGTCCTCAGGCAGGTTCAGGTCTACACCTGGTTCAGGTCTGTGAGAATGAAGATGGTTCTGGTTCTGGTTCTGTTCGGTGTCCTGGTGGTCTCAGCTGACGGTGAGTCTGTCTCTTCTTTAAACATCTGATTGACAGTTTGCTTTCTGCTTCTTAGGACTAAGCAAGCAATCAAACTTGATGTGACTGTCTCTCTGTGTCTTCAGATTTTCATGAGGGCTTGGCTTTCAATGGCTGTTCAGACACTGATGGAGAGAGCATGTACGCTCTGGATGATGAGCTGCTCTGGTACGCAGATTTTGAAAAAGGAAAAGGAGTCATGACTCAGCCAGAATTTGTGGATCCCATTGCTTTCCCAGATGGTTTTGCCCAAGCTCAGGCAAACAAACAGGTCTGCAGAATCAACCTGGAGATCCTTCGTAAAGCACACAAAGGCCAAAAACCAAAGAGAGGTAAAGACAAACACACCTCAAACTCATGTCTAAAATATTTTAGAAAAAAAGGGGTTAATATGGTGGAAAAGGTGTTTTTTCCTTCTGATTAATTTCTTCATTTACTTCAGTATTTACTTACCATAAACATCCTTGATCCATTTTATGATGCTATGATTTAAAGGAAATAAACACTTTGATAAATGACCTTTTGAAATGAAAAATAGAATACCACTGACAAAGTGAAAAACTTGTTTCCTAAATTTGGACTGTTTAAATGAGGATAGTCCTCTGTTGTATTATATTAGCATTAATTATTTTGGGTAGAGCAGGAGAACTTTTTATTTATTTATTATTTATTTATTTATTCATTTGTTCCATGCATTAAAGCTGACAACAAAATCCATACACAGGTGCACATTACGCCCTCAAACAAACACATTCATCATTGGAAAGAAGCAGCAAGAGAAATGTCTCTTATATTTGTCTGCCCCTACTTAAACATTTTTTAAAAAAAGAACAGATGGTCTGACATCAATACAGTTAATTTTCAATCGCCTCCACCAACCAGTCTTTGATTTTTACAACAAAAACAAGCAAAACAAAAACAAATAAGTACAATAAAATAAAGAACTCATAAAATGCAAATTCAAATCTCTAACATACATAACCTCCATTTTAAGTTTCAAGTGTGTATTGACACATTATTTTGCATTTGTACATTTTTTTTAACTGATGAATCTCTGCACAACCCTTTAAGTCCTGTGTGTGGGAACTCCATATTTTTAGTAGTTCAAGCGACTTGCATAAAATTAAATTTTATTCTATAATTTTGATCTTCTGAAGTAAACACAAACAGCTTTTGTGAGTTTTCTGATAAAACTCTGTTTCTGACCTTGAACATAACTAGTAATGTCTGGAGCTCTATTATCTCTGAAAGCTTCAATAACTCTTATTTATAAATAAATTAAATAATGGTGTGTTCTCTAAATTTGACTGTGTGAATGATTCTGATCCCTCATTTCTGCAATAAAATATATATTACTCATATATGTATTACCCCACACTTCTGCAGAATAGCTCAGATCAGGCAGTATAAGGGAACAGTACAACATCCTCATGCTTTGCAGCCTAAAACATCCTTGACTTTGTTCAAAATAGAAATATTCTTTGACAACTTTCCTTTAAAATATGATAAATTTGAACCTGACCTCACCATCACATAATTTTTCCTAATTTATAGATGATCTGACACACAGCTGTTACCTTCAATATAAAAAAAACACAAATATGTGCACCACTAAGTACACCAACTGTCGTGGGGCCCAGAGTAATATTTTTTTATTAAACTAATCCATTGCTGGAAAACTGCAGAAGATGAAACAGATTTTTGCTCACAGTTTCACCATTCCATTTGACCACTCCCATTTCACCCTCCCCACAGGTAGAGTCTGGGGCTGCGTTCGAATAGTCGCTTCCTAAGCCCTTTCCTATCTACTTTTCCTTAACCCCGATGGAAAATGTCATGAGGTTAAGGAAAGGAGAAAGGAGAATTCAGAAGGACTTGGGAAAGAAAAACTGGCGTGTAGAGAGAATTCGACTACACTTTTACTGCGCTACATCATCATGTGACAGTTGATGTTACTGCTTCAGTGAAACTACAATTTTCTGAGGTGGACTACAAAAGACGCATCATGTATAAGGTATCACTATGGCAGCATTTTTGTAAATATAAGTCAAACAATGCTGTTTATACAGCTGACCTAGAGTGACACACACTAGTCAGAAGTGCTAATAACTTGATTATTACAGAAGCTTAAAGGGACTGTGAGGAGTTTTTAAGTAATTACAAAAAAGTCTCACTTTTAGACTTATGCCTGATCGAAATACACACTTATCGATGAGTTTATAGCATCTAAATAGGTTATCTATAAATGCTATTCTTTAGCCTCCTGGTCGGGTCGTACAGGGCTGGACTGGCCTGGATACTCAACTTCATGAACAAGACAATTAAAAATAGAGCAAATTTATATTATTTTATATTTTAGATTACACGTCTGAGAGCGCTGGGCTGTAAGTAGCCATATTTAGCCGTCTACAACTACGATAATAACATTTCCCCGCATTGCTTGTCGTCACACATCAAAAACTACCGCTACGTAACTAGAAAGAGATACATTACCTCGTCGTTTTGTATCCTGTAAGTTGTTGAAAAAGAAGTTGTAAAGCAACGCAGAGCTCCGACAAAGATCCATGCTGCATTCACCACAACAAACAAAGACATTTGGCTTCACGTCTCCGGTGCGTTCAAGTTGTAGTCAGAAGTAGGAATTTTGAGCTCCGAGTGGGAAACTAAAACTGGAACGTCCCCCGGAGTCTGAATTTCCAACTGGGAACTCGGTGAAACCTCGCTACCCCGAGTTGACAATCAGGATGTCCCCAGTGTGAACAGTTATTTAGCTCCTGTAATAATCAATTTATTTGCACTTCTGACTGGGGTGTGTTGCTCTAGATCAGCTGTATACATAGTATTGTTAGATTTATATTTACAAAAATGCTGCCATAGTGATAATCACATTCTTCATACAACAACGCAGGGCGTGCTAACAACAGCTAACAATAGCCTGGTAGTTAGGCATGTTTTTTTCTGACTTCAACTGGAACGCCGATAAGTCGGAGATGATGTCACTCCCATTACAGGAACGCAGCATTACACCGGCGATAAATTCTCCTCATAGCAGCTTTAATAACTGTTACCACTGGGGGCAGCCATCATCGATTGTCAACTTGGGTATGACGAAGTTCCATCAAGTTCCCAGAAGGAAATTCAGACCCCGAGAGGCGTTCCAGTTGCAATTTCCTACTCAGGACTCAGAAAAACTCTAACTTCTGAGTACAACTGGAACACACGATTAGTAAATGCTGTTGTCACAGCCTCCTTTCCTATGCATTCAAACTATCTGAACAGCTCTAATCATGAACTACTTCCAGTTCATTTCACTCCATTAGGAACCTTCCTAAGCAAAAATGACTATTCAACTGCAGCCCAAGTATCATCCTCGACAGCTCGCTCTCCTTCACCTCACACATCAACAACATAACTCGGTCTGTCTACTTCCACCTCAGAAATATCAACCACCTCCACCTCTCACTCTCCCTCACACCACCATCATTTTGGTCCACAGTTTAGTCAACTTTCAACTGGACTGGCTTCTCACTCCCCCCTGACTACCGCAACACTGAGTCCTTACCCCTCTTTAAAACGAGACTCAAAACTCATCTGTTCAAGCTCTCCTCCCTCTGATCTTTTTGCATTGTCTATTGTGTTGTATTGTTTGTTTGTTGTACCTGTATTTATGCCTATTTTAATGCACTTTTTGTCTTTTGTAAGGTGACCTTGAGTGTCAAGAGAGGCGCCCCTACATAGAATGTATCATCATTATTATTATTATTATTATTATTATTATTATTATGCTATCATAGGTCCCACAGGTCTCAGGAGTGTCCCAGTCACTCCAAATAACATGAAGTACGTCACAGGAAGAAAAAAATTATTAATAGAGAACAATACACAAAAGATTCCATACGAAAATAAATTTTAAATGGATTTCGTTTAAATGCCGTACATTATAAATAACAAATATTTCATGAATTTAAAAAAAAATGTAATCACAAACAGTACTGCACTCAGTTGGGTTCTTTCAAACAAAGAATTTACCAGATGGGAAACTGAAAAAATCAATTTTCATAATATTTTTTTTTGTAAGAAATAAGGATAAACTAATCAAGAACAATCACAAACAGTTGAAACTGAAACCCATTCACGACCTTTAGAGCAAACATTTCACTGAACTTGATAATCATCATGCTGCTGATAGCATATGAGCAATTACAAGGTAATTAAAAAACAGAAGATCAGGATGTAGCACTTTACTAACAGGTATACTTTTCAAATTTTCTTACATACCTCTTTATGCTCCTGCAGAGTCCTCTGCTGTGGCTGCAGGATAAGGATTAAACAAGCTGTCTATGGCAAGTGATTTTCATTTGGAGGCAGGGACATCTTTTTTAGTTTTCTAGATTCAATTTGCAAAGATTAGAAGCCCTTTTTCTGCTTTAATCAGGTATGAAAACAGGTCAGGGGTGAATAGGGTTAGAAGGATACAGTCCCTCTAGGGGGGTCTCGGGTCATTTTGAAAACTTAATATTTAAAAGCATTCATCTGATGCATTTTGAGAGAAAAATCAAGCAGAATTACAAGAATGCATAATAAAGTAGCCATCTCTCCTGCTGTGTTAGCCAACGCTACGTATCAATAACACGATGCCTCTTTCAGTAAACTTTAATTCTTGTTCTGCAGGGATCTGCAACCTATCCAAGAGTCATTTTGCCACCCCAACCAAAAAAATCTGCGCTGAGCTAAAAAACACATTTGAACCTTAAATTAAGACAGCAGCACCTGTTGTTTTGACATCTGATCTAAAAACAAATTGCTTTACCACCTTGTATGATTGCTGTGCAATGTGTTGTTTTGCTTACTTTATCTTTGCATTATTGTTATACCACATTATACTGCATCACTTAAATTAGAACTAAAATGAAAGACGTGGTGTGTTCTTTGATAAGAGTTTGTTGACAAAATTACATTCAATTAATAGTAGCCTACGTTAACATTGTTATTGTCATCATTGTTAATTTTAACAATTTCTTTCCTGCATTCCCATAATTTTAATGCACATTTTATTATAGTAATGATTATACGCATGCGGCTCGGGAGCCACAGGCTGCCGACACTCATTCTAGTGATATATTATCCGTAGCTAGCATTAAGCCTGCCAACAGAGCACATGGCTAACTTAGATATAGGCTACCACAAAAGATTCAAATTATTAAAACAATCATTCACCAAATTCAGTCAGGCAATTAGGGATGGGTACCTTTCACATTTGAACCGATATCATACCGATGCCCGGTACCTGGGAATTGGTATCGGTACTCAACGGTACCAATTTTGGGTACTTCTGCCTGTGTTTATGGGGTAATAAATATAAATTTGTTTAATATTAAGATCTCTGCTGACGTCATAACGCTATTGCTGTGCTGCATTCAAGTCCGGTATGGAAATTCACCTACTCTACCCAATAGTATGCCTGCTTCTTCCACTCCCTCACAGTCACAAGGGTGTGTCTAGGTACCTAAACATGGCACCATTTGTTTTCACGTGAATCGGCACGTAGTACCTACAGAATTCGGTCGGTACCTCTTAAAGTACCTAATTCGGTACCCATCCCTACAGGCAATCAATTATAGCCAAAAGGTAAAATACCAAATAAAAGCCGGGGCATTTATTTGCTTCAATCACTGAGCAGACCAGGCGTTTATTTGGGACCAGGCGACTATTTGGGACAGGCGTTTAATTCCTGTTGCACAAAATCTTGCTTAGCAAAAAATGAACAAAAGGGTAAATGTAATCAATTTATTTATTTACACAAGTATGAATAACACCTTTACATGTTCAAGGCAAGATTACAGAACAGTTGTTATACTCTTGTCTTCTTCTTTCAACTCAGCTCTCTCCTATCACTCTTAAGACTGGTCAGGAATGACTGGTAGTTAAATAAAGGTCATACTTTTTTTTTTCGCTGCACCAGGGCCATGGAGATAAGCAGCAATGTACCGCTAACTGATGTGTCCAGCCTCCTGACATTATTTAAGGACAAAAAACAAACAGCGGCAGTGGCAACGTCTTCATCTTTGAATTTTCCCAGCCCTAGTCTGTAAGATTCTGTCTTTCTGCTCTCTTGTGACCTCTGTGGATGTTGAGTGTTACTGCACTTTTATGAAACAGAGCACCTCAGACCAACCTGCATTTGTTGACATACAGAGGGGTAAGAAGTGAGTCGGCAGGATGCCCAAAGAGACAAATAAACCATGTGTGCTATAAATGTTCAGTCTGATCATGTTTCTTTCTAGCGTGAACCGTCAGCTGTAAACTCAGTGTTTGCATGTGTGCTCTGCTAACTTTGACCGTAGCTCATTGGCTGCGCCGAATAAATTACACCAGGCATTTATTTGAAACGGGCATTTATTTGTCAAAATGTACTGCCACACCGGGCGTCTATTTGAGACTGGGCGATTAATTGGAACCTGGCATTTATTTGGTATTTACGGTATATTCTACTCTCCATGGTATTATTTTCATGTCTGTCATGCTGATAGGGTAAATGTTTTTATGGCTCAGGGCTCCCTTCAGGTGCGTGCACATGTCAAAAGATTATTTTGATCAGCATTGGCAGTGATCATCTTGGCCTTGGGTAGCACTGACACACAAACTCTTGTCAGGCAGTCTTAGACATCATTTTGCTGTGGTTCTAATGACAGTACCAGATCCTGTGTGTGGCAATGATTCCTCCTCTGATCACTGCAAACATGTTTCTCTCGCTGTTCAGACGCTCCATCCACTCCAATTGTCTACCCTAGAGACGAGGTGGAGCTGGGAGAAAGGAACTCCCTCGTCTGTCTTGTGACCGGGTTCTTCCCTGCTCCTGTGGAGATCTACTGGGAGAAGAACGGGAAAAATATGACTGAAGGAGTCAGCACCAATGTTCCTCTCCCAAACGAGGGACTCTTCAGTCAGATCTCCAGACTAGAGTTCATCCCTAAGCAGGGAGACATCTACAGCTGCTCTGTGAGTCACATCACCCTGGACAAACCACGGACCAGGATATACGGTGAGAAAACTTTATTTAAGCACACGCCCATCATACATTTTTCAAAGAAATTTTAATTAGTATTCATTACTTTATAAAGTATATGCTCCTTTGTAACTTATACCCAACATACTGAATATCTTTCTTTTTTTGAATCCTCAGAATAGATGAGCATTCAGAGTTCACAACATAACATTGTAATCTACAATATTTTTTGACAAAGTCCCTCAGGTACACCAGAGGAGTATTTCACCAAAGTGGAATTAAGACATCCAGCACAACCAACTAAAGCCAGGCTCAACCTCTCGTGTGTCTCAAAAAGGCCAATCCAGACTGAGAAGGAGCAGCTTAATCAAACCAGATGTAATCAATGGATAAGTCTGCATTCACAGCTTCTTAAAAGACCTGTGAGGTAGATCCCAGATTTACTGAAATTATTTTTGACTTTCAAACGAATTTCCATCTAAAGCTGTTTTTTATTTTGAGTGAAGTATGTGACCGTGTCCTCCCTGTTTGATCAGTATATCTGTGATCTACCAGGCAGTTCTTGAAAGAAAGCTGTGAATGGGCAATTGTCCAAATTTATTACATCTGGTTTGACCGAGCAGCTCCTTCTCCGTCTGGATCGGACTTCATGAAACATATTATGACAGCATGCTCATGAGGGACTTGGTCAAGCCTGGCTTTAGGTGGTTATCCTGGATGTCTCAATTCCACTTTGGTGGAAAAACCCATCTGATCTCTTTCACATCATGGCATGTGATGACTCAGTTTAATTTGTTTTAAGCTTTCAAAAAGCATTTTTTTATACCGTCATATCTTTTTATGGTGCCAGCCTCCAGCTCAGTAAAATTTGAGCTGCAGCCTCAAACTTTCATCATATCACATTTCTTCCTTGTTATAAAGTTTGAACTTAGCCCTGAAAATTTAAGGCCATTTCCTTGAACAGGAACTTTTTTCAGTAACTGCTATATATATTGCATTGCCATTATATTGCATTATTGTTATTGTTTTGGACATTGTACTCATGACTTATCAGTGATGACGTTCTTTGATCAATCAGTAGCCAGCAGTCAGTCAACATCACCTTTTAGTATCGACTTAGCTTGCTTAAAACCAGAGCAGAGTACTAAAAACTGGTTTGTTTTAGGAGGTACCGTGCCTGTAGAAATGCAATGCAACCCAGGTAAAGCCGAGCAGATTACAGTAGGGCTTCGGCGTGCTAATAAAAGGGCTATAAATAGTGCTGCTGACTGCAGTGATGAGGATCAAGTGTTAGAGTGCAGGGAGCCCCAACACCAGGAAGCCACGCCCACTCTTTGAGAGAGACGAGCACAGAGAAAAATGCAGATTAACAGGAGGAGTCCAGAAAACACTGCACAAAGTCAATAATGATGAGGTTATCACAAATATGTGTCTTTCTCCAGAGGTGAAGCTGTCTGCTCCATTTGTTAAACCTGTCGTTTTCTTTGGACTCTGTCTGACCATCGGTCTGCTTGGCGGTTTGATCGGTGCAGCTGCTGGGACCATCATCCTCATCAAAGGAAATGTGTGCAGCTGATTGGATGGAGCTGATGATGTCATCAACAGGAATTTTGAATTTGTGTCAGAGCATTAACATCTCTTAACACACACTGTCCTGATACACACACCTTACACACATGTAGTATCACAACACAATCACATTAATCACATGTACATGATGTGTGGGTGGTTGGAGGATGATTTGTGAAGAAAGTAAATAAAAACAGCTTAAAATGTTAAAAATGTTTTCTGTGTATGATTGAATGTGATTATTTATTTTTAAAGAGATGTAGAAAGACAAGAGAGGCAGCCAGCAGTATAATCAATACCAACCATGGATGATAGTTATAATATTAACATTAACAACTACAATGATTATAAAGTTGAGAGGACTGATGATATTTTCAGGAAATACAGTCAGTGGTAGCTGATCATTTATTTAAGAGTTAATATTAGCACGTGCATGGGACTTTAAGGAACAAGAATAACTAACTGCAATTGTAGCAGTTAAAGCTTTGCAGGTCCATAGCAGCAGGCTGTCCACAGAAATTACGTCTTGCAATGACAAGACAAATTACAGAAAAGGGCTAAAGAAATGGCCAAATATGTGTTATGTTTGTAAATGCAGTTGTAAAGACTTTGTGACTGCACAGCAGAAGGTAGTCTACACTGAGGATCCCAGACTGCCTACAGGACCAGAGCCAGGAGCAAACAAAAAAGGGGCAAAGGCAGATATGGAGAGCAAGTGTTATAGAGAAAGTGATAGAACCCAGTATATTAAGTTGTTTAATGGCTTGTGATATGAATGAATTTTTCATTCTGTTAGATTTGGCCTTCGGCAATCTAAAGCTCTTGCCAGAGAGCAGGAGTTTAAACTCGGCATGGAGAGGATGCTGTAGGACACTGTATGATGTCCTGAGTCTTGGAGTTTATCCTCATGCAGAAGGTCGTTGGCAGTGTAACACCAATAATTTTGCTTGCTACCTTGAATACAATAGTTGAGTCTCTTTTTGTCTCCTAAAGAGAAGCTGCCATACGAGTAGATGATGTCAGGACAGATTCGATCACTGAATGATAAAAAGTCTTCAGTTTGCTGCAGACCCCAAACCAGTTGAGCGTCTGAAGGAAGTGCAGTCACTGCTGCGATTTATTTGTATATATCTGATTTTGTGAAAAGACAGCTTATCATCTATGACAGGGGTGGGCAACTGGCTCTCGGGGGCCACATGCAGCCCTTCACCTCACTGAATGAAGCCCGCCAATCATTTCCAAAAAAACAGATTAGAAATGTGAAGAAAACACAACTGCTTAATATGAATCAAGTGTAAACAATACTACATAATGCACAAATTAGTATAGGTGATACAATATTCCTCCATATATTAGTAAAAAATGATGTTCAGACACAACAATAAAAGAAACATATTTTTTACTTTAATTTGATAAAATACTAATTCTTTTATTGTGTTAAAAAGAACCTTAAATTGGCTGTAGTTCTGTATCATGCCCATTAAATCATTCCTTTTTAATAGTGTTTTTTATTTATTTATTTATTTTATACAGTTAAAATATAATGATGTTGGTACAATCCTTTTTTGAAGTTTTATGTTTGCTGTGTTTTGTTCATTCATACACATTTTTCCTTATCAAGAGTCGATGACAAAATGCAACAGTGCGGCCCTCTGGCATTTAAAGAGGTTTGTATGTTGCCCTCTTGATAATCAAAGTTGCCCACTTCTGATCTATGACAACACCAAGGTACTTAAAAACTGACAATACACTTGACAGACTCCCACTTAATTATTGTTAAACTGTTGGGTTTGTGTTCCCTCTAAAATCTTAGTTTTGTCTGCATATAGGTTTAAATAGGAATCATCACACCAGTGAATAAAATCGTCCAACACTGGTCCAGGGGCTGTGTCCTCCCCCGTAGCAGACTCACTATAACTGTGATGTCAGCAAACTTCTGCGTGTCTTCCTGGATATCAGCTTCTGCAGTCATCAGTGTACAGGATATACAAAATGGGTGAGGGGACACAGCCCTGTGGAGAACCAGTGGAGGAGAGGAGAACATCAGACAGGGTGGAGTTCACTCTGAGATCTGTCTGTTAGAAATTCAATAATTAATCCACCTATGCTTGGACACAGGTTGAAGGTTAATAATTTAGAGGCTAAAGTATGGGGCCAGATTATGTTAAAAACTGAAGTAAAATCTATAAAAAGGAACTGTGCATAGGTGGCTAAGTTTTCAAGGCATTTGAAAATAAAGTTAAGAAGAAGTGAAATTGTATCAAACACTCCTTTTAAAAAATGTAATGGAAAGTAAAATAAAGTTGTTCTGACAAGGTGACCAGAGATGTTATCGGGGCCTGGGCTTTTGTTATTTTGGGCTTTACTGAGTAATATTCTTACATTATTAATCAGCTGCAAATTAATTTTACTAAAATAAATGAAGCATTTCCTAATGAAAACATACAGCTGAGCGTCTAAGTGACAGATTAATCAATGATTAAGTAATATGACAATACAAATGTTCTTTTCTTCTATACAATGTGTCAAATATCTAAATATCTAAATAAGGGACAGTCATTAATGATACAGAAAACACAGGCTATACAAAGCTCTGGACTGATGCACTGAAGAAAAGCTGATGTCAAGAAAGTCATTTGTATACTCACCATACCTGGAATAAGGTTCAAGATAAAAGCATGAATGTGGATTTGAATGTACTTAAATAATGCAACTGACTGTCACTGCCTCGCTTTTGAATTTTAAAGTGTAATTATATCTTTCACGACAAAAGCAAACAAACTGCTAACAAGGATTACAAAAATGTCAGGGGACCCTAATGCAATAATGTCTGGTCATTTTTATTTAAAAAAATGATAATGTACAAACCATAGTATCAGCCATGAGGACAAACTTGACTGTGCTGTGCAATTATGAGAAAATACTTAAACAAGCAGCTACAGTATGACGTCCTTTGTTGGAAATACTGTAACTACTACTAAGTCAAACTGCCATGTTGTTTTTCCACAGTGGCTTAATAGTAGCTTTTTACTCATACCAATAGAAAGTAGGTTTGTCTGTCAAGGTTATCAAAAAGAACAAAATGTGTACATGTTTAATTTCACTTGGTTCTTCACAGAGCTTATTTCCAGCAATAATCCAAAAATATGATGAATAATCTCATAGGAAATTTAGTTGAAGGAACAAGCACCAAGCAAACTTAAGGGTTGGATAACAAAAAACATAATCCCGAAACCACTCTAAGCTTAAATGTTTCATTTAAGATACTATCCTGCAGCATCAAATCTGAGAGTGATATTCAGCAGGGGGCAGGTCTATCAATTAAAACCTCTGCTGTGGGAGCTCTTGTGTATTCTTGGTGAGAGCTCCACAGATTTTCCTCCCATCTTTGATTTCCTCTCTTCAATTTGCAAATTTAATGTTACAGTGAAGATGTACTATTGTAGACCAATGCTGGAGTTAGAACCTCACTGGTTGTCCTGATAGATTTTATTCATGAGCCTTATTTCAGGTATTTGTCCATTCAGCTACTCTGAAATCATTCATACTTTTGATCTTGGAAAAAAGGTAGTGCTTCAAGCAAAATAACCTAAACATTATTGGACTCAATCCTTCACCGCTCCAGAAGATTTCTAGGCCGATCCTCAGCATGGTGCCAGAAACTACTTCCTGTTTGATTTTGGATCAAGCAGAGATGACCCCCAAATTCCACACAAAGTGCTGTGCCGCATTCTTGAATCATACTGCACAGCACTTAGAACCCATTCTCAGAGGTGAAAGTAAGCCGGAAAGCACCGGAATGCCTCTAAAAAGCAACTTTCACTCATGCATACAATGAGAGCCCTTTGTCTTTTCAAGTGAATAAATAATAAATAAATGTAAAATTGATGCATCTTCTCCAGAATATGCCTTCTGGTACGTGTTAAACAAGGTTTTAATGCGCCTGAGAAACACGAGTCTACAATTTCAAGGCAACGGTACTCGCTTTCCGTGATCGGTTGCAACTTATGCAGTCACGTGCTGTAGCGTAACCAAGAGTTAAAGCTATGGTCTACGATTTGGATACTTTGTACATCTTAATAACACCGTTTATAAGGCTGTTATGGTCCTATGGTCCTATCTACACAGTATAAAGACCAAAAAGAACGAAAAAAATCCATTCAGTATATCCGCTGAAAAGCTGCATACTAGCTGACCAATCAAACCTAGAAGCCTGATAAGGTTCAATTGGTCCGTGAGTTGATCTGTGAGTCCATCCAATCCCCTGTCTCCCTCACTACGCAGCGTCATGCCCATGGTCCCGCCTCCTCCCCTCTACCTCCGGTGAGCAGCTAGCAGCGTTAGCTACTGAACTATCATGGAGCCAGAAAAGCCTAGCGCCGAAACCGGGAAGCCGCTTCCCGTAGTCAGTCATGGGTACTGTCAAACACTCACACATACTGTACATGAGTAATGCATGACGAGAGTTGGTTAGTTCCAGAAAAAGTTGATTTTTCCAGAAAGTTAATGCACGTCAAAACAGTCATAGGTAGCATACTCTAAAACTGTGGTATTATTTTTGCATGGGAGTTCTTGCAGGCAGAGGAAATACCCTTTGTATATTCTCCTGCAGCTAATTTACTTAGTTGCCATATTGAGCTCATACAATTCCACTCCAAAAAAAATGAACTATCCCTTTACCCAAGATACTAAGTACAATAGTTATAGTTACCACTGTTCTTCACACTTTTCTATGTGATGTGTGTTGAAGTTTGTGTGACATGTTTTATGTATTATTCCAAGTGATTCAACAAAAAGTGATGGATCTTGTATGTTCAACAGCATGGAATAAATCAACAGGCAAAAAACTATTTTGACTATGTTCATACACAAAAGAAAAGGATAAGGATATCTGTGTTGGTATATATGTGTATACTGTATGTATGTGTGTATAAAATAATCAAATAAAGCAGTTACAAAGAAAAGAAAACTTCATGTTATGAAAGAAATTCTATCTTAAATGTCTTCATTGATCAAATACCCTTTCTTGTAGAATCTCATTGTTTAGTCCTTCATTGGCTTGATCAGTCCAGATTGTAGATCAGTAGTAGATGAATTGTAGATGGTTGATTCTTAATGTTCTGAATGTTCTTGATCCTTGGAACAGACAGGCAGTAAGAAGATAATTCCTCGCAGTAAGCAGAGCAAAAAATTAGTCTCTGAGTTGGTTGATCTCAGAATCAATTTAAAAGAAAGACAAAATAAATAAGACCTGTTATTACAATCATGATCAGTGAGGACAGCCACAAAAAGACCTAAATTAACTTTTGAAATAATCTAATTAATGTCTGTAATTCTTCTAAACCCCCTGTGTTACTTGTTTCACAGTTAACTTTTATTTTTCCTTGTGGATTGTGAATATCAATAGCTTTATTAAATTCCCATACAGTTAACTCGAAGCAAGATAATCAGCATTCTTCATTAGTTAATGGCAAATATAAGAACATATACATGAACAGGTCCATGGCTTGAGTTAATGCTATTAGACAGGGAATAAATGATAAAAATAAATCTGTTCTGCAAAAGTACAACTATTTCTAAACAAACAGTGAGTGTATGTTAGAGCAGCAGTTTGTCTGCCTGGTAACACATGATGATGTGATGATGTCATCAAGTTCCTGGTTTTTTGAGCGTGCTCACTCAGAGTTTGTCAGAGTTTGTGGAGTCCAGAGAGGAACATGGCTTCAACTTTTCTCCGTGTCTGCCTCCTCTTCATCAGCCTCTGCTGCACAGGTAGGATCAATACACACAAATAGATTTTACACACAAATAACCAATACAAACTACAATCAATACACACAAATTACTCATTAAACACACATTAAAATTCAGGACCTGTTTTAATAATCTAGAAGCCATAATCACTACAGCCTTGAGAAATATACACACAAAATAACCAATACATACACTGATAAACAATAAAAACACCAATAATCAACAGGCACAATGATGATTAATGCACACATGATTTTTTTCATGATACATGAGCATAGATAATTGTGGAACTTAAGGATAAGTATGGACTCTACAGCTTTACATTGTTTATAAAATGAAGTAGAACAATATACTCACCCAGAAGGCTTTCCTGACCCAAACAGTGTTTCAGGAGATATTTAGATCCAAAAACAGTGCCACTCCTAAAACTGCATTAATCGTCCAAAAACTCCAATATCAAATCATGGTCCACTCGGGCTACTCCTCCATTACAGTCTGTGTCGCTCCACACGATTAATGCAGTTTTAGTAACAGCGCTATACATGCCCCATGTGCTTATTATACGGATGTCCGCCGCTCGATTTTGGATCTAAATATCTCCCAAAGCACTGTTTGGATCAGGAAAGCCTTCTGGGTGAGTATATTGTTCTACTTCATTCTAAAAACAATGTAAAAGCTGTAGAGACCGAACTTATCCTTTAATTCATTTTAGGTGGAGGCTTCCTGTGCCTCAAGTAATTTGTTATTTTTGACTTTTGGATGTTTCATAATTGTGCAAAATAAAAAAATATATGAATTAGTTAAAAGTACAAGTAATCATCAGTGTACACATGGTACATACACAACGGTGATCAATACACACATTAATAACTTGTACAAACAATGATAAAACATACACCGAAAATAATACAAACAATATTAAGTCCACATTATAGTCAATAATCAATACCAATATCATTATCAATTGACACAGAACTACCGACTAACACATAAATGATCAATAGACAACAATCATCAACACAGATAATCATTCACAAATGTATAATCAATAGAAACAATAATCCACCATCAAAACAATGATCACAGCAGCAGATTTATCATAACCAGTCCACACTCCTTACTGATCAGCTCAGTGTCTGTCAGTTTGTCCTGAACAATAAAAATGTGTGTTTGTGTTTCTCTCTTCAGATGGATATATGCATTATGTACAGTCTCGTTGTCTGTTTAACTCAACTGAACTGTACAACATCGAGTACATTCTATCTTACTACTATAACGGGCTGGAGTATGTGAGGTTCAGCAGCAGTTTTGGAAAGTTTGTTGGATACACAGAGTACGGTGTGAGACAGGCAAAAGCCTTGAACAACGACCCTGCAGTGCTGAACCAGGAGAGAGCTCAGAAGGCCACATACTGCCAGCCCAACATCGGAAAGTGGTACCAGTCTGCTCTGTCTAAATCAGGTGAGTGTGCGTCTTTGACATCACACAACACATCATCATGGTATGAATACATTTAAAAGAAACAAGCGTTGTATTTAATATGTTTTATGTTATCTAAATCATGAATTTAATAATCAGAGGCTTTATTGACCTGCTGAAAGAACTGAAGTCATTAAACTGTAGGACACTCATTTTGAGAGTTAAAATTCTTATTAATTAGAAGGCTGTGATCTTTAAGTGTTTATAGATTAATCATCAATATTTAAAGCATTTTGTTCAAATCTGTAAACTGGTATGCAAACAATTCAACAGTTTTTATGAAACAAACAGACTGTAGCAAATTGGACTTTTCAGTTTTCATTGTATTGGACATTTTTGCATTAACAGAGTAATTTAAGGATTCTGCTGGCTGAACTGAATAACGGCTCATTAAACAGTTTAGATAAGAACTATCATAGTCACTGTGCTAATATATATACATACTAGGGATGTAACAATATTAAAATTTTGTATCACGGTTATTGTGACCAAAATTATCACGGTTATCAATATTATCGCTGTATTGTTGCGGTGTGCTCAAAATGTACAAAATGTACTTTAACACAAAATTGAAATCATTAACCCCTTTTATATTATAATAGTAACAGTTCTTTTTTTGTCAATAAATGTGTCTAGAAATGCCCTTTGAGTACATTTTTTACTCTTTCATGAGAAATAAAAGTAATAAATAAATGTGATAAACACTTAGACTGTTTGTAATTACAAGAAAATCAAACAACAGATTTTAACTTTAAACAGGATTCTCTTTATAAACAATTGAAAATGAACAACAAACATATTTGTTATACACCATTTTATATACACTCACAGATTTTAGTTTGCCTGCTGCATTAGTGTCCATGTTATAGCTCGTCATATTAGACCAAGTCCGTGAAGGAGCGTGTCTAACCCCTCCTCTTCACCACTCAGCGCGCGTCTCTCTCTCTCTCCTGGTCGGAGAGCCTGGGGACCGGGAGCGCGCAGAGCTGAGCATTTTAGTTGTCCCTGTGGAGCCAAGCTCCGTTAAAAACTGAGCCCCACAACTTTCCCTCATTTATGTCCCACGGTCCTTCTTTTACATGCGGGCATCCTGCCGTAGGCTGCCGAGGGTGCACACTCGGCTCCACAGACACGCACACACAGACGCTCACCTGCTGCTGCTGCTGCGGACATGTCTCATACTGTTGAGGGCCAAACCAAGGCACTTCCTGATCACGCAGTAAGTAGCGCTCGGTGGACGCAGAAAGGACTCATGTGACCACGGACTGCACCATTATAACTCATTTTTGTGTTCTTTTCTTATTTATTTAGATTATATGAGTGAATTAACGGATGTATGGGGGGCATTCTGTCTCATATGTTGTCAGGGTAAAATTGTTTTCTGATTTACTAATTTTCATTTGGCCCTGCGATCAACTGTCGACCGATTCAGGGTGTACCCCGCCTCTCGCTCGATGATAGCTGGGATCGGCTCCAGCCCCCCGCAACCCCGAAAGGGATAGCCAGGTATAGAAAATGAATGAATGAATGAATAATTTTCATTTGTGAAATAGTAAGTTATGTTGTAAAACCCTATAAATTAATATTTGGTTTGCCCAGGTGAGGGGCTAAGGGGGTATGTAAGGGGAGCTCTGCTCATTCAGGGTGTTGTGCTTGGCCTAGTGGCATTGTGGATATAGCTGCCTGAGTAAGTCCTTAAAGTGAGTCCTCTAAAAACTGCTGTGTAGATACTTTGTTTTTTTGCCTATGCTGAACCTTCACTGTAAATATTTTTTGCACTTTTCACTGTGTTTTTGGGACTTTGGTGTAAATAAATTTCACCAAACAAAAGTTTTTCGACTGCGCCATCATCTTTTTACAAATCCTCACAACGAACCCGTGACAATGTCATGGCCTTTTCTTTTTACTGACGATAGTCCCTGATTCAGTTAGCCCCTTCATGACTCTCCTCTGGTCTCCTCCTCCTCTCCATGGAAGATATCCTCGATATTTTCTCCTGTAGCCTTTCCAGAGTATGATCAATTATATCCATAAAGCACGAACTTTGACAGAAAAAAATATGGCGAATACACAGCAAAAGAACAGCAAGAATACACTCCAGAATGATACTAATGCTGTTATTTACAATATTTAGACATTATTTAGACAGAGAATACTGACAAACCTCCTGTAATTCTCTCGGGTATGGCTCATTGAATCTTTTCTCGCTCTCTCTCTCTCTCTCTACCTCTACGGCTTGGTCAACTTATTTACTTGAGGAGTTACAGCAGTTTTAACCGTGCACGTCTTTTTCTTTCGCCGCAGCTTCATGTTTAGACAGGGAGACTGTCTTCTATCAGTTTCTCCTTGGCATCCTTGTAAAATTCAAAATTTAACCAGACTTAAGAGTCCGTTTCCAAAAGGAAATCTCTGCTGTCTCTAACTTCTGCTGAGGCCAAACAAGCAAACTGCGCATGCACGCTTCCCATGAGGCCGTTTCATCCAGGAAGAGCCTCATAGTTTAGGCATTTCCAGGCAAAGAGCAGCATCACCGTGCGTTTTCGACGCATTGTAGTAAACAAACACGGTAAAACTGTAATTTTTATAGGACCCGGTAATGATTACCATGGGAAATTTTACCGTGTATTACCATTTTACCGGTAACCGTTACATCCCTAATACATACATAAACACATATGTATACTATCAAAGTCACTGTGCTAATGTGTATGTGTGTAAATATACATATATATATAAACATGATAAAAACATGGGCTGCAATGAAGTTATAAGCAGGACGGCACATACTGCAGATTAAACAGTTTTTGTTTAATTAATGAAGCTAATATCTATTATACTGTAAAATTAAACCTTTCTTAAATTAAAACAGTCAATAAATCTGTAAATTGTAAAACTTGATTAAATTCAATTTCATCCAAATTTATTAAACAAAATTTTAACACTGATCATGACAGTAAAGTAAAATATAAGTGACTGCAGCTCTCTGCCACAACCTGCTGCTCAAACTCTGTTACTACAGTATTTTATCTCAGAGGAGTTTGTTTTTGTCTTTTATCTTTTCTAAACAATTCAAAATGAGTATAGAGAAAGAATTTTTCAGAAAATTAAAAGGCAAATGTGTCACATACAACAAGCTGTCTTTTTTGTTCTTAAGTTGTCTAGTCCCTTTGTAATTTAATCAAATTAAACTGAGAATGAAGCTGTTTGAATATAGAAATATACTAATGAAAAAGACAAATTTAACCTCAGTTCTTATTTATTCTGCTCTCAATCAGGCCCAAGTTACACTTTACAACTCAACTCAGATTAATAAATCACTCTTTATGATCAAACTGTGTGCTTTAGACTAAAATAGTTTAGAAAAGGATGCTTCATATTATTATTTTTTTCTCTTACAAGAGAGCTTAAGCTGTGCAGCAGGTCAAAGCTCAGCAGATAACACAAACTACTGTGTGTGTGTGTGTGTGTGTGTGTGTGTGTGTGTGTGTGTGTGTGTGTGTGTGTGCTGCAGTGGAGCCGCATGCCAGACTGCATGCTGAGACGCCCTCTGCTGGTGGATATCCCTCCTTGTTTGTGTGCAGTGTTTACGACTTCTACCCCAAACAGATCCAAGTGTACTGGCTCAGAGACGGAGAGAAAGTCACCTCTGATGTCACCTCCACTGATGAGATGGCTAATGGGGACTGGTACTACCAGATCCACTCAATCCTGGAGTACACGCCCAAGTGAGTCCACCTGCACCAACATCAGGCCCCGGCACAGACACAGGTCCAACTGCAGATCCAGCAGCAGGTTTAGGTCTGAGACAGACACAGATATAGGTCAAGATCCAAGAGCAGGTCCTCTACAGCTGGATGATCTGGTTCAAGATCAATGATAAGTTCACCTACAGGTCCAAGTAAGTCCATGACCGGATAGGCTCAGGTCAAGTTTCAGCTATGGGTTCAGATCCAAGTCCAGCTATAACTCAAAGTTCTGGTCAAGGTAAGGTGGCAACTCCAGCTGTAAATCCAGGTCTACTTCCAGTCAAAGGTGCAGGTCCAGATTGAAGACTAGCTACAGGTCTAGGTCCAAATACTGGAGCCTTAAAGGTGTAGTCAGTGATGTGGTAGAAAACGAGTGGAGAGGTTGTTGATAAAAGAATTTAGACCCGCCTCTCCCGACCCCTGAAAGCTGATGGATGTGCATCGTCATGGAAACGGTTGTAGAAACTGCGTAGCTGACTCGTCAGACAAAAGTAGCCACAACTCAACTGCCATTATTGACAACATCACACCAACAGTACATTTTGGCAGATTAGACAATGAGATGAATGCCCGACGGCTGTTTTCAGATCTTTCAATTGGTGGAGTTCCCTCCACCGTCTGAAAGCAACCAATGTTGACTTCTTTTTCACTTTCTGCTCCTCTGACCTTTTTATTTTGGGCTGTTTTTCAGTTGTTGTGACTGCACCTATTGTACCTTTCTCTTACGCTAACTGCGCAGGCTACGCAACCCACTACTCCCCCTCCCCCCTCTGTCTGATCTGTGCATGAGTATGATCGCCCCCTGGATGTGGGGGGTGTACTATGTTTTGGTCTCTCGGCCCAACCCACAGTATTTACCTGCTGAAATTCAGAGCCAAGGCTGTGTATTCAAACAGGACTTTTTTTTCAACATGCTGTCAGTGGTGACATCTTGTGGATGGAGAGGAGAAATACGGTGATTTTGACAAATAGTGGATTAGGTAAGAAGATTAGAAGATCGTTGACTACACCTTTACTTTAGTCACTGGATCAAACCAACTCTTGTTTTAATGACATCAGAAGAAAATGGATCAATGAAGCGTCAGGTTCAGTTTGGACCAGCTGGGTTAGAGTACTGTTGTTGCCCTCTGTAGATCCAGGTCAAAATGCAGATCCAGGTCAAAACGCAGATCCAGATCCAAGTGTTCTGAGTGACTGAGCCTTGGATGTGTTTTTTAACAGGTCTGGAGAGAAGATCCAGTGTGTGGTGGAGCACAGAAGCCTGCGAAAACCTCTGGTCCTGGAATGGGGTAAATACCTACCTGTCTGTTCACCCATCATTAATGCTGAGTCATGTTATGTTCATATATATATATGTTTCAACAGTCATTGATAAAGTACTTTAAAAAACATAATACATTTATGGTATTTTTATCTCCCCCTTGAAATTTATTGATTTCTTTTATGTTCTTACTTTACTCTCTGTATCCTGGGTGTAATGTTACAATAACACCAGAGGGTGGAGGTAGTGAACATAAGAGCTACTTGCAAACCACATTATAAACAACAGAAGGTGTTGCCATCATGAGGACACATCACAGTATAATCAGAACAGGAAAACATTTCTTCATTAATGAGAAACAAAAGCCAACAATGACAACATTCCCACATGGAGAAGAGACTTAGGGTGAATCCCAATTCTACTCCTGGCCCTGTCTTACCCCTTGGTTTGCGCGTTCACCTCTAGTGAAGTGATGTCCCAATTCTCCGTAGGGCTAAGGGAAAGGGCTAAGATCAAGGGCTACATACCCCTCAAAATGAAGACAGACGGGACCTCACTTGAAAGTAAGGGGGACGAAAATTTTCCATTATACACAGAGCATAGACTTAAGTAAGCACATAATTATAAGCACGTATTAAATTGTCAAGTAAATATTAATCGCATCCATAGGTAAAGCTGTTGTCACATTTGCCTACGCCACAGCCAGCAACCGGCTCTGTGTGATGACACAGCGGGAATCAAGTGTGTCTCATTTCTCAGGAGTGTGTTTTTCCCCCTTCCCTGTGGCCCTCAAAACAGAAAGCCAAAGGGGAAAGGGTAAGACGAAGGGTTCGGGCAAAGGGGTAGAATAGGGATTCACCCTTAAACTCCTCCATTGACAGCTTTCTAGCACAGTTTATTTCTGAACTGATGACCTTTGACCCTCAGTAGCAGTGCCCGCCCACCACACTGTCCTGTTTTGAATATGATTGGCAGATCGACTGTTCAATCACCCCACAGACACGTGCTTCAAAGTTTAGCCCTCTCTAATTTACAACACGTTTTTTTTTTGCTCTCAAGTAAGGTCTACATTAGCCCTACTTTTGTTTGAGGGCTGATGGCTTTTTGTTGTAGGTTTTATTTGCACCAACCGGATGGCAATTTTTAACTACGCATTTTTACATATCACAATGACAATAAACAAATTATTCTTCTTCCTCTTCTTTTACTGACATTCTACTTATCATTTCAATACTGTATATTGCTGTAAATATATGCTTCCTCAAACTTGCACCGTAAGTATACATGTTTTTAATTTTTACCCACATTGTTTGGAAAATTAAGCTCAACTTACTTTAAGCTAATAAAGATCTGAATGGTATTATTTACCAGCATTTTTTAAATTAAGTGTGATTCAATTGGAACTCAGCATTATCTTTTGTATTAGTTTTTTCTTAACTTTTTTTTATTTAAGTTCTCAGCTTAGTACCTGAGGGGCAATAACATTTTACTCATTATCATTAGAAACCATCTCCTAATCGTTTACCAGTCAAATAAATTTTCTTCAGTATGGGGTATTTCCAGACTGTTTTTATTTTATCACAGTCAAAAAATAACAATTAGCATTTGTCCAGATCTGAAATGATTAGCCCTCAAACATCCAAACAAAGCATCAACTCTTTTGGAAAACATCTATTTAACTGGACATATTTTAGTAAATAATACATTAAACATCCATATTTTCCTATTGTCACCTTTGCAAAGAAGATCAAACATTAAGTCAAAATGACTCCAAAGCATTTGAAAAGTCTGTTAGCCTTTCAAAGACGATGTATGTTGTGACTTAGCATCAAGCTAACAAACTGGGAGGTAAATCCCAGTCCACCCAATGAGCTTTACTCTCTTTCATACTGATACTCTAGCTACAGGAACGTAATAATGCAGAGCACTAAGATAACAAATGTTTAAATATTTTCAACCTGCTCACTGGTCTCTGTCTCCCTCTGTCCTTAGATCCACCCATACCAGAGTCTGATACAAGTAAGATCATCGTTGCAGCATCTGGACTGACCCTGGGTCTCATCTTATCTCTGGCCGGGTTCACCCTTTACAAGAGCAAGACTCGAGGTGGAAAAGTCTAAATCACTCTAAACCAGTTGCATTCTTCAAACGCACAAGGCTGTTAAAATCATTGAAAAGGAAAAACACTGTTCATACTTGAATACTTTTTGATACATCTTTCTCATCATCTCATATCAGCTTTGCATTGGTGTGGTGATCATTCAGATGCTGAACTAAATCAGACATGTATGCCGCTCACACCATTCCTCACTTGTAGGCAGCTTTGAGCCATCACAGGAGTCGGAAATATATCAGTTAAATCAATTAGTTTGAATTATTTTCTGCAGTTTTAAAAATTAAAAATTAAGATATTTTTCTTGACCTATTGTAATTCTAAGTTGGTGCAATGTTTGAAAATATAAATACTGAACATGTAGTTCTCATGATAGTTGGTCACCTCAGCTGGGAGGTACCACCCAAAAATTCGTAATGTCCCCACATAATAAAAATAAAGGATTCTTGATTCTTGTAATAGTGATCCCAATATCTATGAAAATATTCACGATAGAGAAGCCTCAGCATTTATCGCATCTTAACCTCTTCATTTTTCATCATGTGGTCAGGGGAAAGACACGGTCCTAGTGAGAACTATGTCTTAATCTAGTCCAGACTGATCCAAACAGATCCAGACCTCCTCTCCTGCTGTTATTTGTCTCATTTGTTGACCTTCTTTGTCCTTCTCTCTGCTACAGGATGGACTCAGTTTCCCACCAAGTGATCCTGGCCCTCAGTCCGTGTCACAGAAAGATCAGCCTCTCGTGCTTTAAGTGCTCCATGCTGGGCCAACTCACTTGATTGACTTCTTCTTGGCTGGTCTGAGTCCTGATCCTGGACCAGTCCTGGTTCTTGACTCTGGTTGTGCATAATTCTTCCTTAAAGTCTGACAATTTCAGCAACCAATCAGTATTTTACAGAATCATTAGCTGCTGCTCAATCAGATAAAATCACATTTGAGGTTTTGGGGATTTTAGGATGTGATTATTATATTTATGTATTTTTACTGGAGTGGAATTATTTCTGACCACAATAAACCTTTAAAAAACTATGTGTGAATCTATTAATGGGGCATTAATTGGTATACAGGTTTTTTTTTCAATCAGGAGAGGGTAACTGCTGGTAAAGGGGCCACAAACAGCTCTCCTACTTCCTCACCGTGGCTCCCCCTGGCAGTTAAAACAGAGGTATGCACGTACAAAAAATAAAAAACAAAAAAGCAACATACATAGGGCAACAAGTGATTATGACGTCTCTCTGACACTCAAACAAATAAAACACTTTAACAGTAAATTAACTTTACATCAAAAAAGTAGATAAAAGTTTCTTGAATCCGTTTTTTCTTGATAGATTCTGAGCTGCTTCTTTCATTTGATTTAAATATTTAAATTTGTTTATGAATACATTCTTTTAGCTTGCATTTACTGTAATTCTAAGTTCTGTAAAATCATAGTGATTGTCATTCTTATGTTGACAATGTCCTTCAAATTCAATCAATCAAGCCTTCAGGCAATGATGATAATTCTAATATTGCTCTCTTACTAACCAAAGTTGCCCATCACTGACCTTAATAGTTCCAGTGATTCAAAGTTATTTGTGTTTTACAAGCCAAAGGGCACAATTAAATCTGGTCAATGACTTGGAGCGGGGACGGAACCTGGATGAAAAGTTTTAATTAAAATTAATTAAAATTAATAATGTTTTACATTGCAGTTAAAAATGTTTGACTTATCCTACTGTTGTTTCATGAATTTCTTTTATTTTTGGTCCCAGCTGCATTTTGGTTTTCAGATGTTTGGTCACCAAATTTAAAATAGACCCAAGCACAGCCTGTTTAGATCCATAATCATGGACATCATGTAATCCATCAGAATGATGAATCCTATTGTCCACATTAAAAATCACAGACTAAACATGTGTAACAGGGTCAAACATCTGTTGTTACCAAAAGGGACACAACAATCACCTTCATGACCAGATTGTTATCAACTGTTTCACACTGTCAATAAAAAATGTTTCAGAACTAACAAAAAAGAAAATGTATTGCTTTAATCTGGATTAAACGTTGCAACATTTACGTTCTGACTTCATTAAAATAAGAGTTCATGATTTCGTTAGGGAGACCGGAAAATTGAACAACGCTTTTATCTTCTTCTTTAAAGCCATAAAACTATTAGTGTTTACCTGTTGAATTACAAATAATTAACATATATATCTTTGTTTCATAATATATTTACTTCTTTACTTATTTTCTTATAAAATAAGTTTTTTTTTTTTTTTATTTAGAGAAACAATCAGAAAAGTTAATAAACTACTTTTTGCTCAGAAAAATGAAGTACATACCCAAACCCAGGATCAAATGATACTCTCTCTTGCAAACCAACTTATCCATGACATATTGAGCCCTGGTTGAGTAACATCTGCCAAAGTCTCATTTTTATTCCTTCATGTTTGCAATTTGTTTGTATCTGATTTTGACCTAAGGGCCACACAGACTGAGGCAGGCCACATGTGGCCCACAGACTGCTGTTTGCCAACCCTTGATGGACAACATCCACTGCAATCCTTCCACACATAATAATAACTCAATGTTATAAAGCAGCTGTATTTTATGATAAGACAAAGTAGGCTAAATTCATCAGGTGTGTATAAAGATGTCACACAGTTTCAGGTGATATCAACATGTAACTATAACAGAGTGATTTAAGAGTTCATGCTGCCCTCTAGAGGTCTAACTGTGCACCGTCATCCATGATAAACAAACAGGACGAATAAAAAATAATCAATTAAAAATACATTAAAATAAGGAGCTCCAGCATACGAGCCACTTTAAGAATAAACCCATAAACCCGATCTCCCCTATTTACAGATGTAATACATGCAGGTAGAGCTGCTCTGTTCTATCATGATTATTCTGATAGATATTGATATCATTGTGAAGCAGGATGACTTATTGATTTTACGACATCTGTGCAAGAATTTTAAATTAAATAGGAAATAAGTCGAGATTCACTGAGATGCAGCAACAGCTGAGTAACAAGCTGCTCACGAGGGCAGGAATTGTCAGGGTTTGCTGCTGGATAGAGGACCAGCAGCAGACCCTGAGGGACAGCACAGAGGCTCTAATCATGGCAGCACAGGAACAGGCCTTGAGTACCAGAGCAATAAAGGCCCAGATCTACCGCACCAGGCAAGATCCCAGGTGCAGGCTGTGTAAAGAGGACCCTGAAACAGTTCAGCACCTAATAGCAGGGTGTAAGATTCTGGCAGGAGAAGCATACATGGAACGCCATAACCAAGTAGCCGGTATAGTGTACAGGAACATCTGTGCAGAGTATAAACTGGAGACCCGAGGTCAAAATGGGAAGCACCTCCCAAGGTGATGGAGAATGACCGAGCCAAGATCCTGTGGGACTTCCAGATGCAGGCCGACAAAATGGTAACGGCCAACCAACCAGACATTGTGATCATAGATAAGCAGCAGAGGAAGCCGTTGTGATAGATGTAGCCATCCCAAGTGATAGCAACATCAAGAAAAAGGAACACGAGAAACTAGAGAAATACCAAGGGCTCAAAGAGGAGCTGGAGAAATCCTGGAAGGTGAAGTTAACAGTAGTGCTTGTGGTCATCTGGCACTTGGGGCAGCGACCCCCACACTGGAGAAGTGGCTCCAACAGATCCCTGGAGAAACATCAGACATCTCACTCCAGAAGAGTGCAGTCCAAGGAACAGCTAAGATACTGCGCAGGACCCTCAAGCTCCCAGGCCTCTGGTAGAGGACCCGAGCTGAAGAGGATGAACAGCCACCCACCCCCACCAGGGGAGAGGGGGGTGGGTGAGAGAAGAGTTTTTTTTTTTAATAAAACTATAGATTTTCAGAATAAAAGTCTTCTCAGTGGAAATTGTGAGATACTTGGTAAAAGGATAAAGATAACTTAGAGATAAAAAATTCAATTTTAAATAAACAAGTGATAATTCCATAAAAGTTGAGATTTAAATACTTGGTTACAATTTGGAGATAAACATACAAAAAAAAAGAGACACATAATTCTAACTAAGGTGACATTAGGTTTTGGTTGAAACACAAAAAGTTGAACAACAATAACAGCAACAAAAGAAAACTTCCCCATAATGATCAAATATAAAGACAAATGATCAAATAAAGTCAAAGTTTTGAGATACATATTGTCATTGAGATTAAAAAAGTTAAAATCTAGAGAATTTAGATTAAAATAATGAACCAAAAATTCAATTTTTTTTGCAAATTATGAGAAAAATCAGTGATTTTGAGCACAGAAATATAGTCACAATGGACAGTGGCAAAAATCCAATATCGTGGATCCTTAATTTGTAAATATGTAAAAAATTTAATATGACTTGCCAGTCTCTTTCAGAACACTAATGAACAAAGTTGATAATAAAACAGTTCAGATGAAGTCTCTGAAGGCTGAAGTAGCCTTCATACATACTGAGGTTCAGTTTACACGTTCAGTCACACAATAATAACAACCTTAACCCTTCCCTTTCATATTTATAGAGATAATGATTTAGTTCTTCTGTTTTAATCAGAAGTGTAGATTGGTTGGCTCATCTGTCAGGATTGGTTCCCCAGTTTGGGTCTAAATCTCTGCTTCTTTTATGTTATAATGAATCTCTGATTTTATTCTTTTCTGTTTGTTGGTTGGTCAGATTTTATCCTGAGCTTTATACATCATTTGAAGAACTGAAGTCTGTGTTGATTCAAACATTTTATCTGCTTTATTTTTTCCTTTAATGGGTTTGATGGATCTCTAACTGATCCCATTCTAAGCAGTGGAAGCTGACACATAGATAAAATTAAAACTGAATATGTTTATGTTTGATAAGCACTTCCCCAAACTGCAGCAGGTCAGAGGTGGAACAATCACAGAGGGAAATAAAAGGTCCAGTGATCCATCAGTAAATGAATCCTTCACTCTGAAGCTGATGTCAGATTTCAGCACAGATTTTCATCAGTTACACCAAAAACCGTTCTTTAACTTTATGAATCCACCAAACCATCTGCATTATTGAAGAGTCAATGTTTGCACTAATGACTGATTATCAAGTTTATTTTTCCAGATGAAATGTTGATTGTTATTATAAAACCATTTTCTCTCTATTACCTGAGCACAACCAAGCCAGTCTAACAATGGTCTCAAAATCAGAGTTGTCATGTAAACAGTTAGGACACATTAAAGGAATACTACACCCAAACAACGATTTGGCCTCATTTTCTACTCACCCTCATGCTGAACAACACTGTGGAGTAGTTTTGGAACATCTAGGATGCAGCCGGAGATCTGGGGGAATCCTCGCTGTCCACTGACATTGATATCATGACTTAAATAGGAGCCCGAACGAACAGTGTCCTTAAAAGTCCACAAAAAGTCGGCAATATTCCTCCATACTGCTCGTGCGCTGTAATCCAAGTGTCCTGAGCGGGTAACGTCCACCATTTACTCGAAACGACATCATTTAGCACATGTTTATAGCCTAAACAGTACTACTTCGCATTTCTATGATACACTTACGGGTGCCTACGGGAGCCACGGCTGACCAAACCAAACGAATGCGCACTCTGCAATAACTAGGAGCGTAGAACAAGAAACAAGAACACAAGAAATCCCACATTCTGCTGACCCCTCTTGTGTCTGTCCACGGCTCCGTCGCTCACAGCAGAATGTGGGATTTCTTGTTCTACCTTCACAACCTGCACTGGCTCCCCATCCCATTCCACATCACCTTCAAAATCCTTCTTCTTACCTACAAAGCCTTCCATAACCAGGCCTCCCCCTACCTCACTGACATGCTCCACCCCTACATCCCTCCACGTCCCCTCCGCTCCTCAGATTCTAACCTCCTCACCGTCCCTAGGACCAAGCACCGAACCTGGGGGGACAGAGCCTTTTCAGCTGCCGCCCCCTCTCTCTGGAACTCACTTCCACAACACATCCGTGACTCCGTTGACCTCACCACCTTCAAAACCAGATTAAAAACACACCTCCTTCAACCCATAATCCTGTCTGTTCTTAGTCCCTTGTTCATTGCACTGTTTTACCTTGCACTGTCACCATTTTTGCTTTTATCTGTTTTCTATTGTACACTTGCTTTTACCTGCACTTTTAACATTTTAATTGTAAAGCGACTTTGAGTTTTTTGAAAAGCGCTCTATAAATAAAATTTATTCTTATTATCATTATTATTATTATAAAAAAACACTGTTTTGAGGCTTTTGAACACATTTTGGGGTATTTGGCCTTCCAGCCCACAATATGTGAGACAATAAAATCTGTATATAGCAGCTGCATGAATGTAAACTTATGGTATTTGGCGAGCTGTTGAGTCTATGAATATACTGTGACGCAACAGTATATTTTCATTTGCATAAACCTCTGTCTACCTGGGTATTCCCACCTTCCAGGCTGAGAGGTCTCCATATGGCCCAGTGGATAAATATTATTATTGAAGCGAATGAGCAGCAACAGTCGGCTAAGCCCTGTATGTGTGTGCCATTCACGTACATCCAACTGCTTATTCAACAAGACTGGGAACTAGACTTTCCCTGAAACCTCGCTCAGTACCAACAATCTGTCGCTAAACCTGATGATGGAAATGGTTGCATTTTTATGCAGGGGATGATTTGCTTTGCTCATTGCTACAAGCTAATGTTAACAGCAGGGTGAAGTGAACCAGAACTAACGGCATAACATGTTTGCCTATGTTCACATTAGTTGTTGAAAGTCTGAAGGATGGACTTAATGTATAAGCATTCTTACATTAATACAGACATTTAACAGTTGAATATAATCAGTCCTTTACCCAATTACCCCTTTGTTTTTGCTAATGCTAGCCCAGAGGGTAGGCTGAGTTGTGGCTGTCCCACTGCAGTAACTGAGCCGAGGTTACCATATTGTGTGTTAGCCTGTGATGTTAGGGGGAAACAAGCTTTCCTGTTATCTGATACTCGTTATGAATTTGTGGTTTATGTGTGTTCAGGACTGTAAGTGGCGCATAGCTGGAGCAGCAGTGCGCTCCACTTCTCTGGAGTTACGCTGCAGGTCTGTCGTTAAGTCCCTGTATTTTACTATGTTAGCTCTATGAAGGAAGCCGTCCTCAAAACCAGCTGTTCTGAACAGAGGGGTTAAGTGAGAGTGGAAAGAATGCAGCTGTGATTTATAGACTTTTTGGACCAAAGCATGTCACTAACGTTTCATGAAGATATCAAGGATCAGCAGATAAGGAGCAAAATATGGGACTGCTGAACAAATTTGAAAATAAATCAATAGAGAAATTACCTTTTTTTTTTACCTGGATTCTTTATTTGTTTGCAAGCTCAAGTTAAACATTAAAAACTCAACTTCAATTAAAAAATAATCATAAATCTCCATTTATTATTAAACTGGGCTGCAACTAAAAATGAGCTGTTCAATGAAGTTTGAACATTTTTGAACATTTTAATTCAAACTTTTCATATTTCACATTTTTAGACTAAAAATGTTTTAAAACATGGTGCTTTATGCTTTTTTGTCTGAAAAAAGAACTTGACGTGTGTGCAGCAGGTTAAAGTTCAGCAAGTAATTTCAGTAAACTCTTAAATTCTCAGATTTTTTAATTTTAACCCAAAGTTTTTGATTATAATGCTTTGAAACAGCTCAGAGTTAAACCTGACGTTCTGGTTAACTCTAAAATAAAATGAACATCTGTGGGTGTGTTTGTGTGTGTGTGCGTGTGTGTGTGTGTGCTGCAGTGGCGCCACGCATCACACTGTACGCTGACACGCCCCCAGCTGGTGAACATCCGACCATGTTGGTGTGCAGCGTTTACGACTTCTACCCCAAACAGATCCGAGTGTCCTGGCTCAGAGACGGACAGGAAGTCACCTCTGATGTCACCTCCACTGATGAAATGGCCAACGGGGACTGGTACTACCAGATCCACTCACATCTGGAGTACACACCCAGGTGAGTCCACCTGCACCAACATCAGACCCTGGTACAGACACAGGTCCAACTACAGATCCGGTAGCAGGTTTAGAAGAGCAGGTCCTCTACAACTGGATGATCTGGTCCAGGCTCAATGACAAGTCCATCGACGTGTCCAAGTAAATCCAGGACCGGATAGGATCGGGTGAAGTTTCAGCTCTGAGTTTAGATCCAAGTCCCTTTGACCAAGTCCAGCTACAATTCAAGGTTCTGCTCCAGGCAGGGCTGCAACTCCAGCTGTAGATCCAGGTCTAGTTCAAGTCAAAGGTGCAGGTCCAGACTGAGAACTAGCTGTAGGTCCAGGTCAAGATACTGGAGCCTTAATTTAGTCACTGGATCGAACCAACTTTTGTTTTAATGACACATCAGAAGAAAATGGAAAAATAAAGCATCAGGTTAAATTTGGTCCAGCTGGGTTAGATTCAGGAGGCCCACTGTGGATCCATGTCCAAATGTAGATCCAGATCCAGGTGTTCAGAGTGACTGAGCCAAGGATGTGTTTCTAACAGGTCTGTAGAGAAGATCCAGTGTGTGGTGGAGCACAAAAGCCTGCAGAAACCTCTGTACACGGATTGGGGTAAACATCTGTCTGTTCACACACCATTAATGCTCACTCACGCTTTTTTATAATTAATACAACAGTTTTTCATAAACTGATTAAAAAAAAGATTTCAGGAACCTTCATCTCTCTTTGAAAATATGTCTGTTACATTATTTGCTGTTATTGGTGTAATGTTATGAATTGGGATTGCCAACTGAGACTGAATTATGGACCGTTTTTTGCAACGCAGGCATGAAAACGAATAAGCAATGTCCTCTTTTATAAGCTGTGTTAAAAAATATAAAATGCAGTTTGATTTTTTTACTGTTAATTCTAATGATGTCAACAACTGCAGCCATAACCTTGAATTGAAAAAGCATTATTGTTTTTTAATTGGATTTAGAGAGATGTCATTTGGTAATTTTTTTCTGGGGCATCTTTAAAAAATTAAATCTGAAATATCTTTTTATTTTTCTGTTTTTACTTAAGTCACACAATGAGTCTTGAAGAGGAAAATGAAGCTGCAGATTGGATTACTTATTATTAATTTTATTAATGAGTCAAAAAATTTAGCCATGACCTTTAAAAGAAACATAATTTCTGTTAATTTATTTTCATTTGGATTCTGGTCATAATTTGCTTCCATAGTTTCCTGTGCACCACTGAAAGTTCACTTTCTCTGGATAGGACAGTTGTCAACTGCTTACAGGGATTCCTGAATTCATATAAGCAAGATAAAAGCAGAAAAATATCCTGACTGTAAAGAAAAAGGTTACAGAAGAGCTTGCTACATTTATTTATAATAAAATATATCATATTTCAGTCTCAAAAACAATAAGAACAGTTGAAGTCTCTAGTTCAACAAATCAGAAACTTTTCTGACTTCTTTTTACAAAGTTTACTGCTCAAGAAATCAGCATGAAATCTTCCTAAACAAATCAGCCATATGTTACTGCATTTCTAAAGGAAAAAAATTCAGAGCCATTTTGAGATGAATTAAAAAAAACACACAAGTTTGACAATAAAAAGTTAATACCATGTAAAATGTTCTACATGTTTAGAGTGTCTGTATTGCTGTTATTTTAAGTAGCCTTGTTAACTCTGCTGCTTCCTGTCTTGGCCCGGACACTCTTAAAAAAAACATACTAAGTACTAAGACGACCAGTGTTTAAATCCTTTCCACCTGCTCACCGGTCTCTGTCTCCAGATCCGTCCATGCCAGAGTCCAAGAGAAATAAGATCGCCATTGGAACATCTGGACTGGTCATGGGTCTTATCTTATCTCTGGCCGGTTTCATCTACTACAAGATCAAGACTCAACATGGACCAGTCTAAGCCAGTTTAATTCTTCAAACACTGGAACAATGAGGCTGTCAAAATTGCAGATACTTCAGTACTTTTACCATCTTTAAAAACACATTTATGTTCATGCCAACAAGTACTTTCATTGGTTGGATTAGGGCTGGCCACACCCAACACTTCCAAATGAACATAAGTGTTGACTGCCTTTCAATGATCACATATGAAACATGCTGTTTTTATTTTAGTTTTGGTTCCAACTGTATTTTTGCTTCCAGATATTTGGGACGGACGGATAGTCCAGTTAGAAACTATCTTTAGCATCACCTTGGAAACCATCAGAATAATAAATTCCACTGTCCACATTAAATCACACACTAAACATGTTAAACAGGGTCAACATCTGTGGTCACCAACAGGGACAAATAAATCCTCCATATGACCAGACTGTAATGAACATCAATGAGGAAAATGTATAGCTTTTATCTGTATCATATATTGCAACACATAAGTTTTGACTCAATTTAAATAATAGTGCATTATTTAATAAGCATACTTTGAAAATGAAAATATTGTCTATTTCAATTGCACTGTATGTCCTCAACTTGCTTTAATAAAAAAATTGTCTAAGAAAAAAAAATATACATACTTACTAAAGACTTACATTTCTTGTGTAAAAAATATATAGTTACTGATTCTATTTGGAAGAAAATATTTTTACATTTCAAAAAACAAAATGCAAAGTAAATAACCTAATTTTTCACCCAGATAAAACAAAGTACATACCCTGACCCAGGATCAAATATTATACTCTCTGTTACAGACCGACTTGTCCATGACATATTGATCCCTGGTTGAGTAAAATATGACAAAATCTTGTTTTTTTCCCTAGCACTTTTTGTTTGCAATTTGTTTATATCAAATACTGGCCAAGGGGCCACACAGACTGAGGAAGACGTCACATGTGGCCCACAGGCTACCCTTTGCTCACCCTTGATAGATAATACCCACTACAATTATTCCACTCAAAATAACTCAATGCTATGAACCAGCTGATTTCATCAGATGTGTGTAAATATGTCAAACTGTTTCAGGTTGTATAAACATGTAAATATGACATCAGTGAGATAGAAGAGCTTAAGCTGCCCTCTAGAGGTCTAGTTTATTATACTGTCGTCCATAATAAACTCACACAAGATGAATTTTACAACATCTGCGCAAGAATTTTAAATGAGAAAATCATGATTCACTGAGATGCAGCAAAAGCTGTGTTAAAAAACCCTGCATATTATCTGTATTGAAATAACTTTGAGATAATAGGACTGAAGTTTAAGTAGCATGGTGATGAACTAGATCATAATTATAAAAAGAAATAATATATAGAACCACTGTGTTGTTTAAAAAGCTGTAAAAATGAGCAGGGATATTGCTGGATGAGGCAGTCTGGTGTTTACAGTACCTGAGCATGTGGACCAAAGTCAGACTCTACAGGTCCCTGGTCTTCTGCAGTTTTGCTGTTCTCTTGTGAGGCCTGGACACAAGCTTATGACCAAAGATGTGGTCTGGAGCCCTTCATGACTTCATAATTTAACACATTTAAGGTTATCATGTACAGGACCATGTGTCCATGCAGGGTCTGCTGCGGGAAAGAGGACCAGGACCTCCTCAAGGCACCTGGACTTCTCCCCTGAACCTGATCCAACTCACAGCGCACTGGCTTCCTGTGAACTGGTGGGCTGGACAAGACTGAGGGGGTGACTGTGTGCATCAAGGGGGCTCAGGTCAGAAGACACCTGGAGAGAAGAAACAGGAGCCGTGGCCTGGCAAAGGCCTAGACGATGGCTACCAGGAGGAGAGAGTAACACAGGGCCCAGGGTGGCACCGCCAAGTGATGACCAAACATCTGCTCCACTTCATCTGACCCTAGCTGGAAAATTAACAATAATCACTGTCATATTTGTACAAAGGTGATTTTAAGTGTTTACAATGCTTTCATGAATCCTGCTTCAAGATAACATTATCATGACATTGAAAACATTATCTAACTTACATGTACAAAAACACCTGCAGGTAAGGAAAGACGGACAGGTGGGTCAAGATGGAGATATTGAATTAAACATCACAACTATAATACTTAGCTCACATCATTTAAACAGCTTGTAAGTCACCATTGTGATTCAAAGATCCATTGGGATCACAGTTTAGAAAAGAAAATAGCGCAAAAATACTGTGAATCAGAGGAGTCTCATCAGTAGCTGAATAAGTGAGCTGATAACACTTTCAGAATAAAAGCATCTATGAATAAATATGTCTGGTCTCATCAAAGGATAAAACAGACATGGCTCTTACTTCTAATCAAAGCTGAAAGTAAATCAATCACACAGCACTAGATGCAGCTAAACTTTATCTGTTTTTAACTGAACTGCCTCCATCCTAAAAGCTGTCAGAGAGAAAAACCAACAGAAGAATAAGATGTCAAAAGAATACTGACCGTGGTCTCTCTTATTGGTCTCCAGAACCTTACGAAGTCAATCATCTCCTTGTGTACTCTTCACTCTTTTGTGAAAGTTGAGCAGAACGTCCCAATTCAGCAGATTCATCAGCTGAATACAGAGTATGTCACAATGGTGTGCAAAAAGTTGTCCCGTTATGAAAGCTTCTTGAAATTTTAAAACTGCAATGCAGCTTTGACAAGCTGAGAAACCCACTCCTTACAAACCTTTTATGACATGTCCATCTATTATGTCTAATTAAAAGTGATAAGACAGTCCAAACAACAGAATAAAAAGCAGAGGGTACCTTGCTCTTGTCTCTCTGCTGTGCTGTCATGTTGGCTTACTAACTCTCTCCTTCACTCACAGCATCACTTCTTCCCAACTTACCTGCATTGGCTCTACAGCAGCATTTTTATAGAAATAGAGCTTTTATTAAATGTTGAAAAACAATATATTAAAAAGTGTTAACACCTGGTGGTCTTGACCATAGACTGTAAAAAACATGGACGTCATGTCGCTGGCATAGACTGTAAAAAACATGGACGCCGTGATGCTGGGCTCAAATTGAAGCCTCCACGAAAACTGCTCCCCCTGGTGACTGGCTGCAGTATAGGTCAAAAATCCGTCTCCCCCATTCATCTGGATGGGCCGAAGTGAAACTTCAAAAAGTTAATACACCTCGTGTAAATATTTCTCCCATCCGTATGCTGTGGTGACATTAAAGTATTATTGGGCTGCGTGTTCTCCAAGTCCTCTTTTGTCTGAATAGTTTCTTTTTTATTAGTTATTAGAGTTTAAAAATAACCGCGGTTTACGGCAGTTTCACAATGATTGTGTACGGCGTATGCTGAGGCGTGTTGCGACCGTTTACGACAGCTGCGTCCGGATTATGGCCCAAATTCTCTACTGGCTGCACAATGGCAGCGCCCTGACGAAGGAT
This sequence comes from Scarus forsteni, assembly GCA_036419115.1. Taxonomy (NCBI): domain Eukaryota; kingdom Metazoa; phylum Chordata; class Actinopteri; order Labriformes; family Labridae; genus Scarus; species Scarus forsteni. Next base: position 725,548 of record JAZDUH010000255.1, read on the forward strand.
ATTTAGGCTTCAAATCCATTACATGGTGGAAGGCGGAGCCACGCTATCCAGTTCTTATAATACATCCATGGTCGCTGGGCTCAAATTGAAGCCGCCATAAAAACTGCTCCCCCTGGTGACTGGCTGCAGTATAGGTCAAATCTCCGTCTCCCCTATTCATCTGAACGGGCCGTAGTGAAACTTCAAAAAATTAATACACCTCATAGAAATATTTCTCCCATCTGTATGCTGTGGTGATATGAAAGTATTATTGGGCTGTGTTTTTTCCAAGTCCTCTTTTTTCTGAAAAGTTTCTTTTCATCAGTTATTAGAGTTTAAAAAATAACGGCGGTTTACGGCAGTTTCCCAATGATTGTGTACGCTGTATGCTGGGGAGTTTTGCGACAGTTTACGACAACTACGTCCAAATATGGTCCAGATTCTCTTCTGGCTGCACAATGGCGGCGCCCTGACGGGGGATACTTTGGCTTCAAATCCGTTACATGGTAGAAGGCGGAGCCACGCTATCCAGTTCTTATAATACATCCATGGTCTTCACTCAATATTTTGCCTGTTCTTCAGCACTCTGAAATTCATTTCATAGTCATGTCAGCAGCGAGGACCATGGAGGAATCACCACTGAACTTCCTCCTCTCATTACTTGTGCTAAAACTTCCCATAAAATAAGAACATTCATCCACCAAACAGTGTTTTTCAGTGTTCCATGTAAGATGCATTATGTGGATCAAAGTCGCTCTCAGTGGAAAGATTAAAATATGGTCTTACCTGTAGAGGCCAGCCTCCAAAAAAGTGAACAGGTGAGATGTCAGTGTGTACTCACAGGCTCCTGCGACGTGTCCACAAAGGCGATGAAGTGAAGATGGATGGATGAAGATGATGAAAGAAGCTGCTGCTCACAGGATCCGGGGCTCATTGCTATGAAGATCATTTTTACATGGAAAAATGAAAGAAAACCAATAAAAGAAAATTTACTCAAAAGAATCATGAGGAAGCAATGAACAGTTACAAGACAAAAGCGATGAAATAAAAAGGCAATATTATTTCAGAAAAACCTAATCGATGGATCCAAGTTTAAAATATGAGACACATAGTAATTGTTAAATACGAAGACAAAAATTATTAAATAAAATGTCCAAATCATAAGAATACAGATTATAATTATGAGAAACTAGCTCAATGTAATAACAACATTCAGAATTATGAGGGAAAAAAGTGAAATTGAAAGAAAATCTATATTCAATGAAAAAAAACAGAATATATGAATATAAGTCAAAATTGCACAAGAGGTTGTTATTATAAGTTATAAGGTCTTTAAAAGGGATGAACAATTTTCCAATTTTTGTAAATATCAAATATGTTGATTTCTACACTCGTTATCAGGGATTCTTACACTTTCATCAAGAACACAAAAACTTTACTTTACCAAAACTGACTTGCTGATTTTAAGATGAAATAAATTAAACACGGTAAAAGAGATAAAAAAATTAAATGTAAAAAGAGCAATAATAAAACAAAATAAAAACATGATATTTTCAGATACTTTAAATTAATAATAATGAGTATTATAAGAAAACATTATAAAAATAAATCCTGTATGAGGAGGCACTGTGCTGTTAACAAGACCAGTGAACCCTTTTTATGGAAATATTTCATTATTACTTACTGATGATTGCCTATTAATATCTTAATTAAAGCATCTTATTTTTAATAGTTAAATTTTTATCTCATCAATAAGATAAATTATTCCACAATAATAGACAACAGCTTTACATTTCACAATTTAATCTTAAAACATTCAAACTGACTTTATTATCATAAATGCTATTTTTAAGTTTCCAATTCTTTTAATTATTTTGTGCAAGGAGTTTCTTTTACTACATTAATGTCATCATTTTCTTAAAAAATCGAATTTTAATTATGACACTGAATCTGTTACCTTTTGATTTTCATCCAGGATTGATATAATTAAATGAATTCCTAAATAAATACTTGGCTGTTGAAGCCGTGTTCGACGGCTTCAAAAGTTCCAGTTAAGCTTTGTGACGACTTGGACAAACTAAACAAGTTAATCATTTCTGATTTTCCTCTAATACTGCTGACAGTCTGGTATTTAATGTGCTTCTTTATACACTTCAATTAATGTATCTTTAGCATCATGAGAACATAACACTTTACATGTAAAATACCAAAAAATAAAACTCATGCAATAAAAAATAAAAGAGCAAGTTAAACTGTTCACATCATTCCATGAAAGATATTTTATGTGTTAATTTAGCATGTTATTTGGTCATTGTTAAACACTAAAGCTTTCACGTGAATGAGCACAAACTATCATTAAAATACACAAAATTATCAGTCTGGTCTATTTAATTTATAGGATCTCACAGGATGGTCAATGGGTCAATGACGAATTGAGGGTCTAAAAATGTATTTTTAAAAAGTTTTTTCAAAATGGATGTAATGCATATTTTTGAGTCAAGGACAAAGCGCTTTAACGGATTTCAGCCGTTAACTCACATTTTTTATGTTTTAAATTACTTTTTGAAGTATTTTTAGCTCTACAACCCCAGAAAATGTCAGGTGGCACAACCAATAATATGTAAATATTTTTTATATATTTCTGTTAATTTTTTTAAGTGACATTTCGGGCAAGTATTCCTTAAAGCTGGTGTCTACGATTTGAAACCGCAGCCTGCCCCCCCTTCCCCCACCTCCCCCCTCCCTGTCCCTAGCTCCCGCCCCCCGCTCGTGTCGCCTCATAAAGCCCCCTCGGACTGAGCTACGAGCGACTAGCACAATATATCAGCAGCAAACTCAATCAAAAACAGCTCAGCTCAACTGAAAGTATCAAACACGACAGACATCTCCATTATAACACACAGCAGTAGCCATTTCAATTGGACCGACGGCAATGCGGGTCTGGCGCCGCCAGAGCGGAGCCGAGTGTGGGGGAGGATTTATCTTTCTCAGCCTGTCCTCCCCAGCTCAGCTTACAGTGCTAACGATTAGCGGCTAACAGGCTAGCCCGCTCCCCTACAAGTTATTAGCCCGTACAGGCACAAACTAACCAGAGTTATTCAGCAGACATCTCCCACTGCAGTAAACAAAGCCATTACCTGATCAACCAGGGGCGAAACGGCCGATGCTGAAGGTCTGACGGCCGGCTGAGGCTATTCGTTAGCCGTTAGCCGTTAGCCCGCTAACAGGCCTCAACCCGCGGGCAGAGCTCTGTTGGGCCCCGCGGGAGAGGGAGGCGGCTTTGGTCTCGGCGCTAGGCTTTTCCGGCTCCATGATAGTTCAGTAGCTAACGCTGCTAGCTGCTCACCGGAGGTAGAGGGGAGGAGGCGGGACCATGGGCATGACGCTGCGTAGCGAGGGAGACGAGAATTGGATGGACTCATGGACTAACTCACGGACCAATTAATAGTCGCAGGTTCTTAGGTTTGATTGGTCAGCTGTATGCAGCTTTTCAGCGGATATACTGAATGGATTTTTTTCGTTCTTTTTGGTCATTATACTGTGTAGATAGGACCATAGGACCATAACAGCCTTATAAACGATGTTATTAATATGTACAAAGCCTCCAAATCATAGACCATAGCTTTAAGTGTCCGCGGTGACTCATACATTATTAATTGTGGGTACGTTTTCTTATCTACAATAATTCAAGCGTGTTACATTCTAGAGTCCAGATATTAAACATTTTTGTCATTTGATTTTGTATTTTAAGACAAAAAAATTAAATAAAAAATTTGCAAATAAATGACTTCAATAAAATAGCTATTCTCATCCCACTTATCTACTTTTGTTCACTTTAGCTTGTTATTTGATGGTTTAAATTAATATTCTACCTGGTCACACCAACTGATGAGGAACAGTTGTGCCACCTGACCGCATTAGAAATGACAGAACACATGGTGTAGAAGATGGGTCTGATCTACAACTACAGGAAATGTTTGGATGAGGTTATTGCTGCCAAAGGAGGGTCAACCAGTTATTAAACCCAAAGGTTCACATACTTTTTCCACCCTGCACTGTGACTGTTTCCATATTGTGTTGTATAAAAAAGGAAAATGAAAACATATCATTTTTTGTGCAATATTAGTTTAAGCAAACTGTGTTTGTCTAGTGAGGGTTAGGGTTAGTTATGGTCAGTGTCCATTGGTCTACAGAGGTTATTTTATCAGCTAACAACACCAAAAATACACATATTTCACATTTATACCGACTGCTGACAAACTGATAGCTCTGCCAATGTTATTAGCATGCTAGCGCGCCAATCGTGGGTAGTGTGCTAGTCGTGAGCATGTCAGCGCGCTAATCACGATTAGCATGTAAACTTTAAAAAATCTTGACTAAATGGTTATTCTTCAAACACTCTGCGTATTTACCCTCCGTGAGCCCGAGTCCGTCCTCCCTTGGTGATAATAGGGAGTCAAACTGGTTTAAAGGTTGATAAAAACGTGTTTCTCTGTTAGCATGTAGCTGCTTGAGCTCTGCTGTGTTAGCTCCTTCATTAACTGCCAAGTCATAAAGTTTCATATCAGCACACAGAGGTTAACTGGATTTAATCAACGATTATTAACATTTAATTATAACAAAAAAAGGCACCTACATGTAAACTGACTCTTCACTGCAGACACAGACCTGCTCCCTGGACCAGACTGAACCAGGCCGAGCAGGTCCAGACTGGATTGATCCGGATCGGCCTGCATCAGAACTGTAAGGGCTCTCAGGTCAGAATTAAAATATTAAATATGATTTACTGTTTGGATTTAATCTACAGAATATATCACCTGTAGGAAATTATGTACATGTATTTATTGTTTTTATTTATTTTGTTTTGATTTAATAAAGGTGACCACCAATCTATGAAATACAATAATAACTTTTACTATTAAAGGGAAAGAATTCCAGTTTTTGGGGAGTATTTATACACATATTCAATAGGGATGCATAATATTATGAGATATGTTATTTTAAATATTGAAATATTAGGTTTCTGTAGCACAGAAGTTAAACAACAAAAAGGAAATCATAGATAACCTTTTTAACATTATGAAATATAGCCTAGTAACAAAATAATTAAATAAAAAGTGAAAGTTTTGGGATAGGCATTAACTTTGAGATTTAAAGTGCCTTTTTAATTAAAAAAAATTAAGATCATAATAATGAACATAAAATTTAAGACTATTGGATAAAATGTATTGGCCTAAATCATGAAAATAACATCAATAAACAAAGGAGATATCTTTTAGATAATTGGGCATAATTCTCAATATCAAAACAAAACAACGTTAAACTCTTAAAAACATGAAACTCCTGCGTTTTAATGTACCCATGCAGTGTTGATGAGGTGAAGTATCATAGTATATTAGTGTATTTTGTTGATTATTTGCTGATATATGGGCTGTAATTATTTAATTATTGGCAAATATATATTTTTTTTAATACATACTTAATCAAGAAAAAAGATGTGATTAAATATTTACTCTTCTTTTTTTAAAACAATAAATTTGAAAATTAATTAACAACAACAACAAAAAATATATTAGCATGAAAAATAACCCTCCTTTTAAAGAGCTTCTACTTTCTGGTGTATTTACCATTACAGAAACATACAAAGGATTTGTAATTCTCAATGCTGTTAATTTAGGGCAGGAACCCATCGGGGTGGGGGCCAATAACTTTGTTAAGCAGTGTAGATAGACATATAGAAACTTATTTATTAGTAGTAGTATTATTCCTGATAGAGAGAGATAGAAAGGGCACGTACTGGCACAGTTCACTCATGCATCAGCAGCAATCACAGAATTGTAATAAATAAAACATTCCAGATTTAATGTTCTGTCACTTAAATTCAACACATTAAAAAGCATGCCTTGCCCTTAACTTAGGCTCATATTTTCATTTTTAATGACTCATGGAGTATGTTTACAATCAATAATACTCAATAAACTTATAGTTTTCATATTCAGACTACCCCTGATCCACCTCTCTTTTCTCTCTGTCTGAAAAGTTGGAGCTCCTGCCACGTTAAGGCCCTCCCCATGTGGACCCAGTCTGCAGTCCTTGTAAGTTAAACACATCAGGTTTGCCCCTAATATGAATTCTTGTATTTTTTATTGCTCCATTTTCACACTGGTTGTTTGTCCGTCTCAGCTCAGATGAATTCCACATTCCTCCTGTTCACGCTGCAGTGCATGATGGTTTATTTTGCCAGTGTGAGTTCAGTTCAGACAACTTTATTTATCCCACAAGGGGCAAGTCTTATGTAGTTTTCCAGTTACTTTCATGCATACAATCAGTCAAAAACATAGAAACATGATCAATAATCTATCAAGTAAACATATTTAAGCAAGCATGGGACGGATAGAGATGCTCTACATATACAAATCATAGAGCAAGATGAAACAAGAAAAGAAAGATAAAAACAAGTGGGGTAAAAAACAAGACGATTTAAAAACTGTAAAAAACAGTATTATAATTTAGACAAGAAATAATTAGCATCCTCTAAATTAGACTCGTTTAAAATGGGTGTGGTCAGCTTAATAGCGGAGGTAATGAAGGACTTTGAGCAGAGATTCGTTTTCCTTTGGGGCACATTAATGTCTGCCTGAAGGCATAAGAGAAAATTCATTTGACAGAACACGATCCAATTGGCTGATAATTTTCTTTGCTATTTCAGCTGCTTGTTCCTCCCAGATTGTGCCCAAGTCCCTTTGGTGAACTCCAATAACACTGAGGAACACATTTTTTGTTGAGGTAGGTCTGACAGCTATTTTAACTAACCTTTGGGTGCTGAATCCAAAACGGATCTCACTTTTTATCCATCACGTCAAGTTCTTGAACTGTAGGATCTTTGTCTTCTTAAAAAGTACAAAAAGTACTGAACTTCCAGACCCAAATCATTCATCTCGTGTTGATCAAATCCCTGACGAACTGAGTCCATGTGAATTTTAAAATCTGCATCACATCATTGATGTCACTGCGTTCTTCAACATTGCTCAGATCTTCTAGACGAGGTAGTTGTTTGAAAACTGGCACTGGAATTTCAGCTGAATGAGGCATTGGTCTTGTAGCTGAAATTAGATATTCTATTTTACTTTTTTTGTTGAATTCTGATGTTTCACTAAACCAAAGTAACAGTCTGTGCAATGATCTTTTTGCTCTTGTCAAACCATGGGGACACCAAACGCCAACTTTCCACAAGTTCCTTTGGTTCACATGTGGAAACTCGCAGCACACTGCTTTAACACTTTTGGCCCTTTTCCATTAGCCCTACTCTACTCTACTCTACTCTACCCGGCTCTGCTCTACTTGCCTTGTACTTCTTTTCCATTAGCCCCAGTCGCCTGCCCAACGGGGTGCAGTGTCGGTTTAAACAGCTGAGTGACACTGTGGTGACATCAGTTTGAGCGCGACACAACAATCTGTGGCTTTTTGTTACAAGACAAAAAAAGAAAGCACAAGAAGGCTGCAGGTGGTAAGAAGAAATACCCCTTGAGAAGCACAGGAGAGTTTTGGAAGCTATACAACAGAATGAAGCCGAGGACGAGAGCAATCCAGCTGCAAAGAAAAGACGTATGAGGGTAAGCTAACGGTAGCTACCACTAGCATGCTAGGTCTTCGCTCTCATTACTCATTGATGACGACGTTGTCTGACCAATCAGTAGCCGGCAGTCAATGACATCATCTTTTAGTATCAACTCAGTTCGCCTAGAACCAGAGCGGAGTAGGTACTAAAACTAGCTTGTTTTAGGAGGTACCAGGCTAGTGGAAACACTCTGCAAATTGAGTAAGGCCGAGGAGAGTAGGGCCAAGGCGTGCTAGTGGAAAAGAGCCATTTGTGAGGGGCCCATGGTTTGTCTTGATCACTGAGTTTTACTTTAAAATATGTTAAACATGCTTCTTTGAAAATGCACTGATGTTTGCCCTCTGACTTTGAATGGAGATACTACCACAAATATAGCAAAAGGAGCCAGGGCTGTTAAGGCATTTACGAGAGGTAGCAGAGACATGATATATATCTATGTAAATCAAACCCTAAGGAGGAAAACTTACAAGATTTGAAAACTACAAAACAGTATATAAAAGAACAGAACTTAAACGGTATGCCCATAGCATTAAGAGAAAAGCCAGCACTATGCTAGCTTTCTGTTTGCAAATATTGATAGTTCTGACCTATTGGGAGCTGCACACACCTCTCTCCGCACTGTCTCAATTGTGATTGCACAAATAGGTTGACACATAGCTGTACATGAGTCCAATCATAATCATCTGGCAAGTCTCATTACAGCTAATCAGGGGAATTTTGCTGTGGAGAAAAAACTTGACGTGCTTGGATAAAACTAAAATTTTGGAATCAGCCTGACAGTTTTGGTCTAAATCAGCACAAAAATCTAATTCAACAGATTTTTTTTTTTAATTGTTATCTACTGTAATTTAGGAGCACACTTTGATGATTCTGTTTAACCTGTTCTTGCCTTTCACAGACAGCTCATTATACCAGCAGGTCAAGGAAAATGTTAAAATTGACACTAGTTGTTCAGTTTGTGACAGCCCAGAATGATCTCTTTCGTTATTGGTATGAAGAGCAGGTCCACGCTGACCCCCTCCCTCGGTCAGAGCAAACAGAGAGCTGGTTGTCTCAAACACTCACTCTCACTCACAGCAGTGTGACGGACAGACTGACGCAGAAGAGAAGATGTAGAAGACCATTCATTGGTGAGTAAAAACTTTTAATGTCATGTACAGGGAGCATTGCTGTTGTGGGATCATCACTGGTGGTTTATGGCACCCAAACGGTCGATGGTCTTTGGGGTTTTATGTGGGAATGCAGACATCAAGTCAATTTTTTATCCGTCAGTCACACAGAGAAACAAGAGACTGTACAACATGGCAACTGAATCAACACCCTATTTCATGGGCTCTAGTGTTTCTGTCGCCATCTTACTCGCCATAGCATGGTGTTTTTAGAAAAATTCAATCATAGAGGTTCTTTAAAAGAGGGCATCCTCTTCATCCGAGCACAGTAGAAATGAGCCAGTCTGAGGGCGCCATGTTGATGTTAAAATGTGTGTGAAGGTGTGTTTACCCTCTGTTAATACAGTTAGGCAGATCAAACACACACTGACCTTTTACCCCTCTGAGAGGTCGATCTTGGCAAGCTCAGTGTTAGTGTAGTGACCATTTGTTTGAAAAAAAAAAGGACAATCGAAATATCAAACCATAACTTTAAACAAACTTAAAGGATCACTGACGCACAGTGGGGATGTGATTTACGAAGGCAAAAGAAGTCCAGTGTTCAAAAGTTTTGTGATTTCCAATGATTTATTTTTCTTTTGGCAAACAAAGAGGAAAAGAAATCGCTGGTAGAAAACCATTGGCCCGGTCACTACATAAAGTAAAAAACCAAAGGCTCAACCCGGGCATCAGTGAGCCTTTACGCTTGATTAAAGTTTTAGTGTGAAAATTCCATTTTTCTTTGAGTTTTTTGAACGAATTGTCTCTACATATTGTAACACACCAAAGGTCCATCCCAGTTCATCATTGATCATTTAAATTTGGTAAAAGTTTCAGTTTGATATTTTGATTTTTCTTTGAGTTTTTAAACTAATGCTCACTACATAAAGTAGAAAACCTAGGTCCACCCCATTGCATCTTTTATCATTTAAATTTGATTAGTGTTTCAGTTTGATATTTCGATTTTTCTTTGAGTTTTTTAAACAAATGGCCACTATATAAACTGAAAAACCAACCCAACCGAACCCGGTGAATCAGTGATCCTTTAAGTTTGGTGAAAGTTCCAATATAATATTTCTATTTTCTTTGAGTTTTTTAAACAAATTTTACTACATGGTGTAAAAAAACGATGGCCCACCCCGGTGCATGCAGGGGAGGAAAAAGTAAGCACACCCTTTGTAATTTTGTACATTTCTGCCTAAATTGGTTATAAATGTGGTCTGATCTTAACTCAAATCACAAGAATGAGTAAACAGTGTCTGCTTAAACTAATGCCACCCAAACAATAACATGTTATCATTTTTTTACTGGCCATAAGATGTAAACATTCACATGACAGGGAGGAATAAGTAAGTACACCCCCCTGGCTAAGGATCCTCCAAGAGCTAGTTAGTCAAATTTATGAGTCAGGTGTGAGCCAACCTGAAGTTCAGTTACTGAGGTGTGTCTTAAAGCTGCCCTGCCCACTGGAAAACACACACCAGTTAAGAGTTGTCTCTTGATGAGGGGCACTGTCTGATGTGCACCATGCCTCGCTCAAAAGAACTCTCTGAAGGCCTAAGATCAAGAATTGTTGATTTGTGTAAAGCTGGAAAAGGTTACAAAACCATCTCTAAAAGTCTTGATGTTCACAAATCCACGGTGAGAAAAATTGTCTACAAATGGAGACAGTTCAGCACTGTTGCTTCTCTTCCAAGGAGTGGTCACCCTGTAAAGATGACTCCAAGGGCTCAGCACAGGATCCTCAATGAGGTAAAAAAAAACCCTAGAGTGTCAGCCAAAGACTTACAGAAATCACTGGAACATGCCAACATCTCTGTTGACACATCTACAATACGTAAAACATTAAACAAGAATGGGTTTCATGGGAGAATGCCACGCAGAGAGCCATTGCTGTCTAAAAAGAACATTGCTGCACGTTTGAAGTTTGCAAAAAAGCATTTAGATGCTTCACAGCACAGCTGGGAAAATATTCTGTGGAGTGATGAAACCAAAGTTGAATTGTTTGGGAACACACAACATCATGTGTGGAGGAAAATGGAACAGCACACCATCATCAAAACCTGATTCCCTCATTCCCTTAAACTCATATATATGTATATATATTCAACCCCAAAAATCAATACTTAAATTAATGATAAGAAAGAAAAGTTAAAGCTAATGCTGTAGCTAAATCTAACAAATAATAATTCTACTTTAAAAAATTGCCAAATACAAAAAATGAACAGATAGCTCCAACAGTTCGTGAAAATTCATGTTTAAATCAGTAATAATTAATTGTTAGTTGTATTTTATGAAGGTAATGAGTCCCTGGGGGAAAATGACTATTTCTGTTTTTTTAAACTTCTTCACACTCGCCACACGACATGAACTTTAAACTCTGTGAAATGTTCAATCTCTGATGTAAATATGAGACTAGGGGGTGTTTATCCGGGCTCCTCTTGTAAACTCTGTCTCTATAACTCCATTTCTCTCCTGCAGGTCACCATGGACACCATCAGGACCCGTCTGAGACAGGTAAAGAACAAACAGTTTAGCCCCTCCCCCATTGTTTCCATGGTTACAAGCCCTCTATCTCTCTTCTATTGTCCCAGGCTGCCTCTGTGTCACTGGAGCGCTCAGTAGGTGATGATGGTGGTGATGATGATGAGGGTGGAGGAGCTCAGAGGGTGGAGCTGCAGTTTGTGGCATCAGAGGGCGAGGGGGAAATGGAGGCGGAGCCTGGCAGTGACATCACGACGTTGATGCTGGGACATCGGCGTGGTAAACGGAAAACCTGTGTGCTCCTGTGTGGGAGTGGAGTTGTTCTCTTCACGGCAGGTAAACTTACATAGCAGTGTTTTAAGGCTTTTTATAAACATGTAAATAATGACAAAAAGGGACTGAAAAGGAGCTTTTTAGACTCCTCTCCTGTTTCTCCTGTAGCTGTATTCACACCAGTGTTAATGCAGAAAACACTTTTTATTAAGTTTCTCTTAAAATCTTTTTGTCTAAAATATAAATTTGAGTTTTAGTCATAATTTAGTCATCACTAAATGCTAATGCTTTGTTTCCTTGGATTTCTGAAGTCATGTTTTACTCTTGGATAAAATGAAACATCTAATAACTAGGAGTGTAACAAAATGGTCAACTCAGCTTAAACGACATATGAAATACGAAACAGGGCTCATGATACGAAATACTCGCGATACAAAATAAATATTATAGAAAATCTCCAACAGTAGGAAGTTGTACAAAAATCGAATTTTCTTTATTTTCTTCCTAATGCAGACATACAAAAAATATTGCTGCATCAGTACAAAATAAATGCTCTTTGAAAAAAACAATTGTAGTTTTTTCCCCTTATTTAGACTACAGTGAAAATACAAACATCAAATCTCAATAGAAAGTGCTTTGTTGTTGTAACAATCAGGATAAGTACATTCTTGAATGAAAAGGAAAACAAACAGCAGTCCTCAGAGCTGCAGTTTAGACCTATAAATGTCTGAACTGTGAACTATAATATTTAGCCTATAACAGTGCATATACTTCTGATCTTCAAGTTTGATCAAATTCTGTCAACTCAACAGTGGATGCAAAAATCAGATATTGTTTTTTATGCAGACTTACACAAACATACAGTTGCTGCCTGTCTTCAACTCTTGGTAGTTGGTAGTTGGTAGTTGTATCCGTCGCAGTATACAGCAAACTGAAGTGGTATATGTTGCCCATGGTTGTTGTTTTGTCCGCCATCTTCTCACCATTCTCTTGTCTTTTACATGGGAAGCCAAAATAGGTCCACACAACAATGATTTATTTGACGGAGGAGCGTCAGCTAATTCTTCAACCTCATCTTTCTCCATTTCTGAAGCAAGTGTTTTGCGAGGAGGGGGGTAAAAAATCAGCAGCGCCCCTTTGCGTTTTTTTTTATTCCATGCTTTAATTTTATGTGTCTTTCGTCATTTTTTATTTCACAAAATTTCATGGCATGAAATTTCGCGACACCCCTACTAGTAACCCATTACTGAATGCAAGTAAAGTCTGAATGTCTAAATGAACAGAAAAAAAAAATCCTTTTGTGTGAAATGCAGTCACCTTTATTTAGGCTTAGGCTTTAGGATCAAAAACAGGCTTAAGGGGTCAAATTATGGATGATCAAATTTGGGATACTTCAGTTTCTGTGCCAGTTTTGCTGAATAAGAAAGCTGGTTTTCTAGTTTTATGGTGTCTGTACAAGACATACGACTGTGATGTCACACGGGTAGCTCCGTAGGGTGAAGGTGGCATAGATTTGGTTCCGAAGTTCAGTCATCTCACTGAAATTGGTGTGCTCTGTCAACCCTCAGCTTTCCTATTGGCCTACGCACTATTTAATGGGCTGTTCCACTGCTCCAAGACGAGGGGGCAAGGGGAAGAAGATGACCAGCCAAAGGGTGGAGCCAGGATATCCGTAGAGGGAGGGGCGGGGCTTTACCTGGGAGAGCTGAGGGTGATGATGAGGAAGCTGCTACAGGAAGAAGATATTTTCAACACAGTGAGGTGATTCTTTTAAAGGGATCTTATTTTGCTCTTTTTCCTTTTTTTTATTTAAAACTAGCAACATGTTTTGGTCCAAAAAGCTGATAAATAAAGCCCAGCTGCATTCTTTCCATGCTCACATAACCTCTCTGTTCAAAACAGCTCGTTTTGAGGGCGGTCGCCTTCTTATGCTAATGAGGCGGAGCCAACTCAGTAACATACACTGGGAATGTAACGTTACAGACCTGAACACACAAGAATTGCAAGCTCATGCCATTACAAGATAACAGCGAAGCTCTTTTCGCCAAAGCACCTAGTCACCACAGTGGGACATCTGCATCTTAGTTTACCTTCCAGTCTAATGTTAGCAGAAATGGAGGAGTAATAGGGAGATTAAGTACTGATTATATTCAGCCCATTGTTAAACTCCTTGTGACAACTGTAAATTCTTACATGGCTCATAAATTGAAGTTTATCCTTCAGAATTTCATCAAGTAATGTGAGTACTGATGAACATGCTCTGAAAAAAGGTGGTTGTAATTTTTATAGTAATTACTGTAAATGTCTTTACAGCCGCATTGCTTGATTTAAATTGACAAGAATATTATATTATGTAGTTTCTATAAATTGTTCAAGTCCTGTATTTTCATTCAAAGCATCATTACTGTCTTTTAGTATACAGTATTTTTACTGTATTATCAAAAACTGCATCCTTACTGTTTTTCCATTCACACTATCATGATTCTATGACTTTTAAATGCATTTTAAATTACAGTGACATTATTGTATTTTAATCATATAACTACGTCTTTAGCTATTTTATTGACCATACATGACCAAGATATACCTTTGCAAAAAACAGAAAACATATACATAATTTTTACACATAAAATATATTTACTCAAACAATGGTTTCACACAAATATGTGAAACATCATAGACAAAAATATTTTGTTCTATTTTTCAGTTTTTCTGGGAAAGTTGTCTTTTCTCCTGATCCATTGCCTTTTTCAGAATTCAGTAATGTATGGTCATTTTACGGTAAGTAATTGTAGATTTTATGGTAAATGCTTCAAATTTTGCAAACATCAGAAAGTTTTCCACAATATTTTGCCATTTAGAGTAATTCACTGAGTTGTTTACAGTACGTAGCTTTAGATATTACAGTAAAATGCTGTTAAGTTTACAAAAATCAGTAACACTTTCAGTAGTTTTTCTGTAAGCTTGCAAACAGACAAGCAAACAGATTAAAACATAACCTCCTTGATGAAGGTAAAAACATCTAAGAGGCTTTTTAACCCTTTAATACCCAGCTCAACTGTTTAGCAAAGGTCAATAATTCAGGAATATTTAATTGGTTAAACAAACATAACATATTGTTTGTTTCTGTCAATGTTTCATCATACCGAAAAAAACTTCAAACCAAAACAAGTGATATTATCGTTTTCAATGCTTAATCATTTACTGATATCATGATATAAACACATATAGAACCTGTGTATCATCAAAACATTTTTTTGTTTGTCAAACTCAATATTTTCTCATTTTAGTTATTTTTTCAAATTTTAGAAACATTTCTGCCTTTTTTCTGATTTTGTCTCAAATATTTTTTTGTTGTGTCATCACACAATCAACTGTTGGCTTTGAAACCTTACAAACCAAGAAATATCTGTTTTTTTTATTTGTTAGGGGTTTCCTCTGTTTCCCAAGGTGTTGAATAAACCAATAATGATTTAATTTGTTCTGTTTTTTAAAACATTAAATATCCCCTAATTTAATGATGACCTCTGCCAAACAGTTTAGCTGGTAGTTAGAGGGTTAAGAGAGTACCTTTGAAATATGATCTGGGGAAACCTGGGACCTGAGGACACTTGATAGAAAGGAGGAATTCGTTGAGCCCCCTCACTTGTTTCTGTTTGTCGTTTCAGTCGGGTCAGCCGAGCGAGCCATGCTTCGGGTTCCTCAGAGGGGACGTCTTTGGCCTCAGAGGTCCTTGTTCGGTTCAGACAGCTGCAGATGGATCATACGTGGACAGAGTCTCTGTACGCCACTCTGCAGTTTCCCGACAGGTAGGTACGAGGCAGCAGGTGTGCAGGAGTGTGATGATGGGTGCTGGGTGAGCTACTTGCTAAATTGAGTGATCTACTAGTCAGTCTGGGATGGAGTTCTGCAGAGATGGAGAATTTCTGAAGACCAACTTATAAGTTAACATCCAGCCTAACTGAAGGCTCATGGGGGTTTTGATTATAGTCAAGAGACATTTTATTTTTTTATGTATTTTTGGGGCATTTTGTGCCTTTATTGATAGGAGAGAGACAGTGGACAGGCCCGGGAAAGGGGGGGGGGACACTGCAAACTGGTCACAGACTGGACTTGAACCTGGACCGGCAGAAGCAAGTACATGGGGTGCCAGGCTGCCAACCACTCCACCAAACCAGCACCCAAGTCAAGAGACTTTTTTAACAGAATATGCTATTGTAGACATTTGGTTTTACACTGTTCCCCTAAGATTATCAGTATTCCCATTTGTCCAATAGGATAGATGTTTCCTGGGACTGTCCACTTGCTTTAAGGCATAGTTTTAACACCTCTGGGACATTTGGCCTTTACCGTGAAACCCCTCTCATGGTGCTAAGGGGTGAGGAACCTTCTGCCATGATTAGCAAAACACTAAAGTTTGACCAAAATGTCACGCTTTACTTTCTGAGGAGAAGCAGTAATATGCGGGAGTGTCATTCCTCTGACCAGAGTTAATTTTGACAGCCTATTTTAATTTAGTCTTAGTTGTTGTTTTCTGCCTGAAAAAAAACTTTTAGTCATAATTAAGTCATCTGAATTGTTTTAGTTTTGGTCTAGTTTTAGTTGATGAAATCTACTCTAAAGTTGCTATGAGGAGACTCTATTTCTGGCGACATAAAGACTCTGCTACCCATGAGCACGCGCGGCGACTGTCGTAAAGACGTGACCCAAGTCAAAGCGTGTCTTTGTTGTGATGCTAATGAATGCAGTTCTGACCTTCCTCAGAACTCTGCATTGCTTTACAACTTCTTTTTTCAACAACTTTCAGGATGCAAAGCGACGAGGTAATGTATCTCTTTCTAGTTAAGTAGCGGTAGTTTTTGATGTGTGACAACAAGGAAATTTTGGAAAACTAAGTATTGTAGTTTTGTAACCAGCTATATATCGCTACTTACAGCCTGGTGCTCTTAGACGTGTCCGAATAATATAAATTTGCTCTAGTTTTAATTGTCTTGTTCCTGAAGTTGAGTATCCAGGCCAGTCCAGCTCTGTCCAACCCAACCGCAAAGCTAAGGAATAGCATTTATAGATAACCTATTCTGAAGCTATAAAACTCATCTTAAAGTGTGTATTTCCATCAGGCATATATCTAAAAGTGAGACTTTTTGTAATTACTTAGAAACTCCTCATAGCATCTTTAAATACAGTCGACTAAAACATAAAGTGTTAAGTTCAGACTGCTAATAGCCTCTCCACTTTTAAATCTCAGCTTAAGACGCACTTGTTCCCTTTGGCATTTCGTTCTATTTCACTGTTCAGCACTTTGGTAGGTCAATGGCTTAGTACACGGATAAAATCGAACATCTAATAACCCTTTATTGAATGAGTAAAGTCTGAATGTCTAAATGAACAGAAACAAATGTTCCTTTGTGTGAAATGCAGTCACCTTTATTTAGGCTACCTGGCAGAGCATCTCAGTTACAATACCAGAACTGACAACAAACAGTGAACCTGCTCTACATGAATATATCAATTCATAAAGAGAGCAGCTCTGATTGGATCTCTCCATAACTTATCCCACCACCGCCAAGCTAAGGCAGCTGTGATTGGATGTCCCTCTGAACTCATCCAACCTTTAACACAACCAAAGTAGCTGTGATTGGATAGATTCATCACTTGTCTCTACTTCCTACATGACCAAATAAGGTCTGATTGGATTGAGTCTGTCTGACGTTTTAGTCTAGTTTTTATTTGTTGATGAAAATGTCAGTTAATTGAGCTTTAGTTTTTGTCCATGTGCTCTTGTTTTTATTAGTTACTGTCTAGTTTTCATCACAGGAAAAAAGGTGTTGACAAAAACTATATCTAAAATAATTAGTCCAAAAATAACACTGCCTCTGACCTGTTGTTGAAGTAATGATAGTTCTTAATTCAGTGTGGAACTGAAACTCCAAGAACATCAGCATAGTGCATCATTTAAGTCAAAATGTTTTGTTGAACCTTTATGATCTCCTGTGTGTCTGTCTGCAGGTCTCAGAGGAGCTCTCTGTGGTTGCTCAACTCCTCCGGTCAGGTCTCTGAACAGATTCCCTTGAACCCGTCAGATTTTTGTCCATACAGCGCCACAGGAACTGCCACGGTAAGACAATAAGACAGGATGTCCATCAGCATGGTTGCACTGTCACTCATCTCTCTCCCGCTCTCTCTTAACAGGGAGGCTTGGTTTATGCAAACTATGGCCGTCCTCAGGATTTTAATCAGCTGAAGAGTTCAGGTGTATCCGTGGTCGGCTGCTTGGTGGTGATGCGTGTCGGGGGCGGAGTCAGTTTTGCTGAGAAGGTGTGGTTAGCTGAGAAGAATGGAGCGAGCGGAGCTCTGATCTATCCGGACCCTGCCGACCTGCCGCAGGATCCCCGGCGCCTGGGACTGAACATGCACACAGCCGTGTCTGAACATGTAACATATACACACTCAGGCCCTGTACATACACTACACAAACATTACCAAAGTTTAGGGATTTAACCCTTAAACTGATGTTCCCTTGCGCTTTACACATTTCAGTCCATCCTGAAAATGGTTTGATATTTGATAACCTCAAACCTGTATGAAGCTGATCTGAAACTGGGTTGTGACTGCTGTCAAAGATGTTATGTTTTTGCCAGTGTATGTTTGTCTATTTGTTTGTAAGTAAGATTACACAAAAACTACCGTACAGATTTTGCTCAAATTTTCAGGCAATGCTGGTAATGGCCCATCCTAAAAATGATAAGATTTTGGTGGTGATCATATAATAATTTTTTCCTCCACCAGGAACTTATGTGATCGCTGGTATCTTTTTATTTTGTTAGTCAGTTAGTTGGTTTGTTTATTTCTCTGTTAGCAGGATTACTCAAAAATTTATGGACGGATTTAGATAAAAAATTTCCGGAAATGTCAGTATTTGGACAAGGAACAAATAATAAGTTTTTGGGAGTGATCCTGATCACCATCTGGATCTGCCATGACGAAAAATGCAATTTTCATGAATGACTACTTGACTAAAATAGATATCATCATGAATCCAAATACTAATTAGATGTTTTCATGGTCAAGGAATCTAAATATTTATTTATGGTGAAATCACAATATGGGAGAGGACTGTGGTGCTGGAGGAGGTCTGAGCTCTCTATAGTAGGCGATCGCCTACTTAAAAATGATTGATGATTTGGTGGTAATCCAGATATCTGCCTTATAATTATTAATAATGCTATCAGATTAATTCTGAGTACTACGTGTAGATTTTCAGGGTCACAAATCATATTATTACAGTAACTTAATCATGGAACTATTGCTTTGTAACAGACATTTGTGAGCTACCTTGGCAGAGGTTTGTGCTCTCCAAGTGCTTTCCAGTTAAATTTGTTTAAAACATTCACACTTAGGCTCCTGTCCAATGACAGCCACCTTCTCTTAACTCAAACACAGGTCCACCTGGGCTCCGGTGACCCTTTCACCCCCGGCTTTCCCTCCTTTAATCACACTCAGTTCCCGTCCATTCAATCCTCCGGGTTGCCCCTCATTCCTGCTCTGCCAATCAGTGCCACTGTGGCTGCGAAGCTGCTCAGGTAAGCCCCACCCACTGCATACCTGACAAGAAACAAATAGCTGTGCCGATGAACTCTTTTCATACCTGATATTGCTGATCTCCTCCCTGTGTCCCAGTCAGCTGACGGGGCCGACCTGTCCTCCATCGTGGCGTGGACGTCTGCCTTACGTGCGCTGCGTGCTCGGTTCACACCTCAACAATGGACGCAGGGTCAAGATGGCCGTCCACAACGTCATGTCCCCCGTACTGCTTAACAACATCTTCTCCTCCCTGGAGGGCCGCATGGAGCCAGGTAATGGCTAACACAGAGACAGGGAGTTGACCAATCAGAGGGCAGTACTGACGTCCATCCTTCTGACAGATCAGTACATCATCCTGGGAGCTCAGAGGGACTCGCTCGGTCCAGGTGCAGTGAAATCTGGGGTCGGGACTGCCATCCTCCTGGAGCTGGCTCGCACCTTTACGGCCATGGTGAAGAACGGTGAGGCTCACCTAGTCATGGTGGGCGGAGCATCGTCATGCAGTGTTTCCTGCGGGAGAAACAGTTGATCCATGATTGTTCAACTAGGCACAGTACAGAATCAGTGTTTCTATATAACCCACATTTTAACCATGAACAGTAATATTTTTGTATGAATTGCTGGTTAACCCTTTAACTCCTAGCTCAACCACTTGGTAGACCAAACTTAGAGTACCTGAGACTTAATCATAAATGCTTCAAACTTCTTAAACTTGATTAGGCCATCTATTTAATGAGAGATGAACATAAGAAAAAAAAATGTCTTACCAAAGAGGGGAATTTCTCAGATAAGCAAATATAGTGTTAATAAAAAATGGTCAGAAAATGAAAAAAATGGCTTATCTGAATTAAATATGACATCCATAAAGTTATAGCATTTTTGAAAAATGACCCTTTATCTGATTTTTGATCACCTCTCTTCACTTTTACTGTGAAAATACTTCTTTGACTCTAAACTTCTATTTTTACCATTTGGCAGAGGTTAATGGTTTGTAAATATTTATAGTGTAAAAAAAATTTTTGCATTAGTACCCCATTATGCCAAAAAAAATACATTTTTCCTGGCTATATTTAAGAGGAAACTAAAGGGACATTTTGGGCTTGGGCTGGGTGTTAAGGACCAAAACTTGTATATTTAAAAAGGCGTTGGTCAATACGCACCTCAACATTTAATAATAATAATAATAATAATAATAATAATAATAACAAAGGGCGCCTTTTTATGACACTCAATGTCGCCTTGAAATAGATTAAAAAAGTGCTTTACAATAGAAATAAAACAGGTATAAAAACAAACAATACAATACAACAGACAGTGCAAAAGATCAGATGGAGTAGGAGAGCTGGAACATATAGGTTTTGAGTCTTGTTTTAAATGTTATTTATGAATACAGTTCTTAACAACCACCCTTTTGGGGAACCAAGCAAAGCACTAAAATAAAGGAATAAGTAAAAGCAATAAAATAGAAAGAAATATACAATAAAATAAAGTAAAATGTCACCATAATACTGGGTATAACAGCAGTGATGTGCTGTTTTCTGTTAGTGCTGATTAAGAGATGGACCGCAGCGTTTGCACAACCTTTACTTTCACCCAAAATGTATCTTGAAGTTCCTCAGAGCTCAAGGGCCCTCGGAGAAAGTCTACATGTCGCTCACTCACCATGTTCTTTTCTGTTTGAGTGCAGGTTTCAGTCCCAGGCGCAGTTTGCTGTTCGTCAGTTGGGATGCCGGTGATTTTGGGAACGTAGGGGCGACTGAGTGGCTTGAGGTTTGTCTAAAGAGAGAGCTGAAACACTTAGCTACCACCAAAGAAAGATGTGCAACTCTAAAGCTGCCAATCCCATAATCTTTGATTTCTTCTTGTTAGGGTTACTTGTCCATGCTCCACCTTAAGGCTGTGGCTTACTTCAGCCTGGACCAATGCATCATGGGTAATATTAACCCCTTTCCACAAAGGAAAAGAGTGACGACAGACAGCTGTCTGTCTGTATACCTGACATTATGTCCTTCTGTCCAACAATCTTTGAGTCCATTCTTTAATCTGTATTTCCTTCTATCTGTCATTTGGCTCTTATGTTAGTCCATGCTATTTTCTGTCTTTAATATCACTTGTTTTCCCATCTATAGTTTCTACTTTTCCATCTGTACATTCAATCAGTCTTATTGCATTTATACACATTTGTCCAACTGTTATTGGTCAGTCCTTGGGTTCATCCTGTCATCTATCTATCCATCCATTTTCCTGGAGATGTCAAGGAATGAACCCCCCAAAAAATAACAAAAGATGAAGGTGTGGACCCAAATGCAGATGTTACAGTAAAAGGCTTTATTTAAAATTAACAAGGGATCAAAGTCCAAAAAACAACAAAAATCAGTCCATAAACAGAGGCTCCAAAAATACAAAACAACGTCTTAACCAAAAAAACAACCAAAAACCAGAAACTACCTTACACTCACTAGATAACACGAGGCATCACAGGAGACATGGTGGAGAGGAAGACGACCCAACAAAGAGAACAAAAACAGGTGAAACAATCACACAGGTGGAGGGAATTATCATCAGGGACACACAGAAGGGAGGGCAGGAAAACACTACGAGGAACACAGGGTTTTCAAAATAAAACAGGAAACAAGAGAGACCAAGAAAACAGGACACAAACCAGGTAACAAGACTGTAAAACAGGGAAAAACAGGAAGTCCAAAAGAGGAACATGGTACAAAATAACAGAGTAGTCATATCCTTAAAGAAGGTTTCTTTTTGGACTACTTTTCCATGATTCTATCTGACTTCCCACAAATCTGTCCATCTGTTTCTTCATCTGCAGGCTGTTCTTCTGTCATAACTGGCTTCTTGTCAATCCACCTCTCTCATTCTTTGTCTGTCTGTAGGTGATGACGTCCTGTCTGCCTACAGCAGCCCCCTGCTGGTCGATCTACTGGAAGCAGCCATCAGACAGGTGAATGTGTGTGTTAAGCTGCGATCACACCGAACGCAACTCTGCGACCAAAGTCATGTCGCCCACTGAAGTCGCATCGCGTGTCCATAAATACCTCATTTTGGTCACTGTTGCTGTAGCTTGATGACGTCACATCTGCTTGAGATTCACCGCAATCATATTTTAAATCATATAATAGGCTGTATTAGCTGTCATTTTTCCATCTATATCCTTTTCACTCACCTACCAAACACAAAATACTGCAGCTGATGCCCTACAGCAGCATTATCTGTGCATTTTCTGTGGTCCGTCAAGGTGGAACTAATGTCCTTGCTGACTAATGTTTCCCACACAAACATACACAGACATGGATTGTTACTCCGTTGTACAAGACTGTCTCTCATGGGTACCGTTACATAAGCACATACCACTGATTGGCTGTTGCCGCACAGCCACACATAACATGGCCTGAAAAGAAGAACTTTTTTTCAACTTTGGCACAACAAGCGAAAAGATCACATTGAAGCTGGCCAACGCGTTGCCATAGAGTTAACCCTGCCCAATCATGGCTGTATATTTATGTACATTTTCGGTGTAGAGGCACCTTCAGACCTGTGTGTGCTCTGGTTTGATGTTACCGCCATGCTGCTCTACTACCAGGATGTAAACAAGCTGAGCTGAGCAGACATGAGCCACACTCTACAAACCCTGGTCGCATTGTTTGCCGCTGTTGCTCTAACCTTGTGCTTCACTGATAACTCTTTCTACATCTAAACAAAGTAACCTCAATGAGTCACCAAATCTTGAAGCATCTGTATCAGAACACAGAGTGATGTCACTTCCTGCCATGTTGTGTGATAGTGTGTACGTTTGATTGACAGGTGGAGCATCCCAAACATGTTGGTCAGACGATCTACAACCAGGCCGAGCGGGAGGGGGGAAGCTGGAGGATGTGAGGAACGCACAGGAGCACATGTATCCATACATTCACACTCAAACACACTGCACACTGCTTAGGGCGGAGGTTATTGATTTATTTACAGTTGCATGAAAAAGTCTGTGAACCCTTTGGGATTACTTTGATTTCTGCTTAAATTGGTCACAAAATATGTTTGAGCTTAATCTAAGTCATATCACTTGAGAAACAGTCTGTTTAAACTAATACTGCACAAAAAAATGTAAGTTTTCATGTTTTCATTCGAAACACTTTGTAAACAGTCACAGTACTTTTTCATGCAACTGTAAATCTAAATAAACAGATGGATGGAGAAAATAAACAGATGAGTAGATGACAGACTAATGGAAAAAATTAGATGGAGGGATGGATGTCGAGTGGATGGAAAAAATGGATTAACAGATGGATAGATGGATGACCTAATGAACAGATTTGATAGACAGAAGGATGGATGGAGTAATAAAAGATGGATAAAATGGACAAACAGATGAAGAGATGGACTCACTGATGAAATGATGATTGGATGGATTAATGGAGAAAATGTATAAATGGAGGGATAGATGAACAACCTAATTAACAGACTGGTAAGGATTATTGGATTAATGATGGTAAAGATTAATTAACAGATGATTAGATGATTGGATAAATAAAATAGAAAAACTTATGAATTGTCTGACAGATGGATATATAGTATTTAAAACAATTAAACCAGACTTTACACAATTTGATTGATGTAAAAGGAGAGAAACAAGGGGTTATTTGATTTGTTAGTATCCTATAGCTTGTCCAAATTTATATTTATATCAATGTCTTTTGCATATCATGAGTTGTAATAACTCTTGGTTCCACTGGTTCATGTTTTAACAACCTCTAGTCAATACACACCTGACCGTCTGTTCCTCTCTTCAGCATCAAGCCGCTCTACCTGAACAGTGGGGCCTACAGCTTCACCGCATTCGCAGGAGTTCCAGCGATGGAGCTCAGATTCTCCGAGGTGACAATACACACACTTAGCCATGGTTACCGATTGTTTGGATCTGTTGTTGAAGTGTTAATGTGTCCATCTGTCCAGGAGCGAGTATACCCGTTCATAAACACGCCATTGGACAGCGCATCCCGCCTACAGGAGGTGCTCGGGGGTCGTCTGGGTGTCACGGGGCGGAGTTTGGGGGAGCTGGTGGGGGAGATGGTCCTGCGATTGGCTCATGACCACATCCTGCCGTTACGCATCACTTCCTACGCTCAGACGGTGCTGCAGTTCAGCGCTCAGCTCAACAGGCACTCGGCAGAGCTGCAGGTACGAGGGTCATGCATGATTCAAACAGCCTTACTCCTGCAGAGATGAACTACGTCAGCTATGGGCATGTTATTTTAATGCTGTGGCCCAAAGTAGGGGTCAGATGTCATTAAACCATCAGAGTGTCTGTTTCTGTCTTCAGGGCAGAGGTTTATCTCCTCAGTGGGTGTTCAGTGCCAGAGGAGACTACAGCCGAGCGGAGACACTGCAGAGGGCCATCGACAACAGCGACATGCACGACCAGAGCACTGCACGATCCTACAACACCCGCATTATGAGGGTAAATACACCGTTTTAACACCCATATCATGAGGGTACCAATAGGCTACAATATCCCCATCATGAGGGTAAATACATCACTAAAAGACCCACATCATGAGGGTAAATACAGCTCTTTATCACCCAAATCACTAGGGTAAATGCTCCGCTACAAGACCCTCATCATAATGGCAAATACAAAGCTCAACACCCTCATCATGAGGGTAAACACACAGCTACATCACCCCATATCATGAGGGTAAATGCCCAGCTACAACACCCTTATCATAATGGCAGTACACCAATGACAAGGCCCATGATAAGGGCAAATACACCACAACAACACCCCCATCATAATGGCAAATACACAGCTACAAAACCCCCATCATGATGGCAAATACACAGCTACAACAACGGCACAATGAGAGTAAATACAGTGCAACAACACCCTCCATCTAGAGGGTAACTATAGCCTACAAAACCCTCATCACCAAGGTAAATACGTTTCTACAACACCCACATCATGAGGGTAAATACACAGCTACAACACCCAAATCACGAGGGTAAATGCAACGCTATAACACCCCCATCATAATGGCAAATACACAGCTACAACACCCCCATCTTAATGGCAAATACACAGCTACAACAACGGCACAATAAGGGTAAATACACAGCTACAACACCCCCATCAAGAGGGTAACTATAGCCTACAAAACCCTCATCATCAAGGTAAATACATTTCTACAACACCCATCATGAGGGTAAATATACAGCTTCAACACCCAAATCACGAGGGTAAATGCAACGCTACAACACATCCATCATAATGGCAAATACACAGCTAGAACACCGTCATCATAATGGCAAATACACAGCTATAACACCCCCATCGTAATGGCAAATACACAGCAACAACACCTGCATCATGAAGGCCAATACACCTCTTCAACACCCAAATGATTAGGGTAAATTCATCGCTACCACACCCCCACCATGAAGGTAAATACAGCGCTACAACTCCTGCATCATGAAGGTTAAAACACCGCTACAACACCCGCATTATCAGGGTTAATGCACCACTACAGCACCTTATTCATAAGGATAAATACACCACTACAGCACCCAAATCTTTAGGATAAATATATCACTATAATATTGATATATGATAAAGCCATTTATATATTCTCCATGTGAATCTTCACAGTCACTCTTGTAACTTCCTGTTTCTTTACTCAGGTGGAATACTACTTCCTGTCCCAGTACGTGTCGGCGGTAGAGTCACCATTTCGTCACGTGATCCACGGCCGCGGTGACCACACTCTGAGTGCGCTCGGCGAGCACCTTGCTCTGCTGGCCTCTGACCCTGAGAGCTTTGACGAGAAACGCTTCAGACGGCAGCTCGCCTTCTTCACCTGGACACTGCAGGGCGCCGCTAACGCTCTGAACGGAGACGTGTGGAGCATACACAACACGCACACGTACACGCACTGATGGAGGCGGAGCCTTTGACTGGATATAAAGAAAAGACGATCTGCTCGTGAAAATCTCAGTCTTCGTCAAAATGTAAAAGCTATGAGCTCTTCTTTGGACTTCAAACCATGTGACTGTGTGCTAATAAGCTAGCACGCTATTCCATTCAGTGACAGGTTGATGGTGAAATTGACTGATAATCAAAAAAAACAATTCTCAGATCTTCATATTGAGCAAAGAACTTTTGGTTTTATGAAAAATGAAGCGGAGCGGGATTGTGTGGATTTTTGATTGTGGAATTGTGAAATAAATAATTTTAAAAAACAGGTTCAAATGTAAACATGAGGTTGAGAGCAACTCAGCCCAGTTCAGATGCAAATATTCTATTTTTATGGGCTTTAACCTTATTAAGTAAGTAGCTTGTGGAAACCACAATAATTAAATCCTCTTAAACTAATAAAAGATCATACTGGGCTAAAACAATCATTAAATAACCCAATAAAATGATGTAAACATGGTTAAAAGACCATCCAAATCAGTTCAGGGAGTCAATAATAAGCATCCCACAGCACAGCATTGATTGATTTTCAGAGCTAGAGTTTTTTTTATCAACCATTATATTCACCACATGGGGATGAAGGGGTCATTGTCTTCTTTTGAAACTGCTCTGCTTTGTCAGTGATTGGTCCACTGCAGTGGTTCTAAAAAGACAGAATGATGCTACACAGGTGAAGATAATCTGCAGGAGATACATTCCCATTGAAAAAACAAAACAAGCAACATTATCAAAATTTGAAAACTACTTTAAAAGCATGAATGGTGAATAAATGTATTAAGTCAACCTTCAGCCTTGTGACAAATGAATCAGGATAATGGGCTCCACTTGGAAACGGATCAGTCCTTCACGGGACAGACCTGCAGGCTAACTTAAAAAATGAGAATATCAAAATATCAAGTTTCTATCCAAGCTAGTTCATTTTAAAGCAGTGTGAAAGCCCAGTTAGTAAAAATGGAAATTCCAATGCTATTAACAATCCTGCTTGTCGATCCAATTCTTTAACAATTCCCTTATTGATTACTGTAGATTTTCATTGTCAACAATGTCACAGCATAGATAACTGCTTCTGCAAAGTGTCTCCACTCACTTAAGGTTGTGCATCAGACGCCTTTTGTAAAAATTAAACCACAATTCTGACACTTCAGTGGAAGGAATTGATAACCAAAAGATTCACTTATCGATGCAATAATGGAGCTGTTAACGATTCTCAACTGGAATTGGTTTGTGATTCACATCCCTAAGCAAGTAAAGTTCTCTGACAGTATTGAGTAAAGTGACTAGCATTAGCATCACAAGCACTGCTGGCCTTAGCTTTGTGCTCAGATAACTCCATATTTTTATTAAATATTAAATTTATTTATTAAAAGTCCATCCAGGACATCTTCCCACTGATCTGAGCGATGAGGAACACGACATGCTGTGGAAAAGTTTGTGATTTATCCCGAGTGAAATGTTGATTTAATGACAGCAAAGAAACAAAAAGACTGCTTCATATAAAAGACTTTTATTTTGAAAGAACTCAAACATTTAGCTTGACCAGTGAGTCTTCTCCTTTAGAGAGGTTCTTCATCCGTCTGCTGTGATTGGCTCTGTGGTGCCATGAGACCTGAGAGACAAAAAAAGGACTGTCATGGTATTGTCAACAAACATCCATCCATACATCCATCCTTCAATCCATCAGTCCATCCATCTGCTCATCCATCCAGTCATTCATTCACTCACAGCAAACAGTCCCCTGACTGCATGTTAGATCAATGTAAAGAGAAACATAAAATACTCAGAATCAAAACAATGATGAATCTGTCTAGTTCCTCTTTGATTTGAAAAAAGGTTGGCCTCATAATAGATAATTTCTCTTTGATTTTTGCTAAAATCATAAAAGAAGAAGAAAAAAACAGCTGTCATTTCCATCAGAGTTTCATTTACCACACAAATTATAACATGCAAGGAAACAGGTGCTAATGTGATAGAAAATAGGAAAACAATCATCACTTGGTGCATGCAACCAGGGGCATGTGCAGCCAGAGGCCTGTGCAGCCTGGAGTGTGTGTGGCTAGGGGACTGTGCAGGCAGGAGTCTGTGCAGCCGGGGGCCTGTACTGCCAGAGGCCTGTGCAGGCAGGGGCCTGTGGGGCTAGGGGGCCTGTGCAACCACGGGACTGTGCAGCCAGGGGCCTGTGCAGCGAGGGGTCTCTGCAGCCGGGGGCCTGTACTACCGGGGTTCGGTGCAGCCAGGGGCCTGTACAGCCAGAGGCCTGTGCACCCAGGGGCCTGTTCAGCTAGGACAAGTGGGGCTAGGAGCCTGTGCAGCCAGGGGCATGTACTACCAGGGGTCTGTGCAGCCAGGGGCATGGTCAGTCAGGGGTCTGTGCAGCCAGGGGCCTGGGCAGCCAGGGTCATGTGCAGCCATAGGCCTGTGCACCCAGGGGTATGTGCAGCCAGAGGTCTGTGCAGGGGGGCCTGTGCAGCCAGGAACCTGTGCAACCAGGGGCCTGTGCAGCCAGTAGCCTGTGGGGCTAGGGGCCTGTGCAGCCAGAGGCCTGTGCACCCAGGGGCCTGTACTGCCAGGGGTATGTGCAGCCAGTAGCCTGTGGGGCTGGGGACCTGTGCAGCCGGGGGCTTGTACTACTAGGGGCATGTTTTGCCAGGGGCCTGTAGTGCCAGGGGTCTGTGCACAAAGGGTCTGTGCAGCCAGGGGCCTGTACTACCAGTGGTCTGTGCAGTCAGGGGTCTGTACTGCCAGGGGTCTGTGCAGCCAGGGGCCTGTGCAGCCAGGGTCATGTGCAGCCAGAGGCCTGTGCACCCAGGGGCCTGTACTGCCAGGGGCTGTGCAGCCAGTAGCCTGTGGGGCTGGGGACCTGTGCAGCCGGGGGCTTGTACTACCAGGGGCATGTTTTGCCAGGGGCCTGTAGTGCCAAGGGTCTGTGCAGCCAGGGGCCTGTACTACCAGTGGTCTGTGCAGTCAGGGGTCTGTACTGCCAGGGGTCTGTGCAGCCAGGGGCCTGTGCAGCCAGGAGCCTGTACTACCGGGGGCATGTTTAGCCAGAGGTCTGTGCAGGCAGGGGCCTGTGCAGCCGGTAGCCTGTGGGGCTAGGGGCCTGTGCAGCCAGGGGCCTGTACTGCCAGGGGTCTGTGCAGCCAGGGTCCTGTACTACCATGGGCATGTTTGGCCAGGGGCCTGTACTGCCAGGGGTCTGTGCAGCCAGAGGCCTGTGCACCCAGGGTCTGTGCAGCCAGGGTCATGTGCAGCCAGAGGCCTGTGCACCCAGGGGCCTGTACTGCCAGGGGTCTGTGCACACAGGGTCTGTGAAGCCAGGAGCCTGTGCAGCCAGGAGCCTGTACTACCAGGGGTCTGAACAGCCAGAGGTCTGTGCAGCCGGGGGCCTGTACTACCAGTGGTCTGTGCGTCAGGGATCTGTACTGCCAGGGGTCTGTGCAGCAAGGGGCCTGTGCAGCCAGGAGCCTGTGCAGTCAGGAGCCTCTACTACCAGGGGCATGTTTAACCAGAGGTCGGTGCAGCCGGGGGACTGTGCAGTCAGGGACCTTTCTTCCTGTCTACAGCTAGCTGGCCCTCAGTCATGCAGGAGGTCTGTTGAGTCATGTCAGTTTTACTGTGGTCCACAGGGGGCGCTGTTGGCTGTTTTTTTAAAGGTCCAATCATTTCTTTATTTTCTTACCTAAGTGGATTTTGTCTCCGGTCCATCCACAGCAGGAGTTTCTGTCCCACTGAATCCCAGGTCTCCATCTCCAGGACCTCCCTCCGGCATCCCTGCTCCTGTCTCACTCTCCAAACCTCCTGTCTCTCCCCCTGTCCCACTTCCTGTCTCACCCTCCAAACCTCCTGTCTCACTTCCTGTCTCACCCTCCAAACCCCCTGTATCACTTCCTGTCTCACCCTCCAAACCTCCTGTCTCTCCCCCTGTCCCACTTCCTGTCTCACCCTCCAAACCTCCTGTATCACTTCCTGTCTCACCCTCAAAACCTCCAGTCTCACCCCCTGTCCCACCTCCTGTCTCACCCTCCAAACCTCCTGTCTCTCCCCCTGTCCCACTTCCTGTCTCACCCTCCAAACCTCCTGTCTCTCCCCCTGTCCCACTTCCTGTCTCTCTCTCCAAACCTCCTGTCTCTCCCCCTGTCCCACCTCCTGTCTCACCCTCCAAACCTCCTGTCTCATTTCCTGCCCCGCTTCCTGTCTCACCCTCCAAACCTCCCATCTCACCCCCTGTCCCACTTCCTGTCTCACCCCCAGTTTCACCCCCTGTTTCCCCTCTTGTCCCACTGTCAGTCTCACCCCTTATCTCCCCTTCTCCTGTCTCACCTCCTGTCTCACCTCCACCTGTCTCCCCTCTCGTCCCACTCCCTGTCTCACCTTCTCCTGTCTCACCTCCTGTCTCACCTCCACCTGTCTCCTCTCTTGTCCCTCTTCCTGTCCCACCTCCAGTCTCACCTCCTGTCTCATCTCCTGTCTCCTCTCTTGTCCCCCTTCCTGTCTCCCCTTCTCCAGCCTCACCCCCTGTTTCACCTTCATCTGTCTCACTCCCTTCCTCGCCTCCTGTACAGTCACTTCCTGTCTCTTCTTTCCCCTCCCTCCTATCTCCTTCTTCATCCTCCTCTTTCTCCCCCGCCTCCTCTTCCTCACCTCCTTTATCTTTATCTCCATCTTCATCATCTCCTTCTTCATCATCATCTCCCTTCTCGTCCCTCCCTTCTCTCTTTTCCTGACCTTCATCCTCCTCCTCCTCCTCATCTTCCTCTTCTTCTTCTGACCCTCCATCTTCTCCTTTCCCTTCTCTCTATCTTTCTTTCTGTCCTCTTCCTCACTGTCTTCTGTCCTTCCATCCTCACCTTCCTCACTGTCTTCTTCATCTTCATCTTCATCCTGTTCCTCTCCATCCTTCTGTCCTTCCCTCCCATCCTTTCCCATCTCCTTGTCTCCTTCCTCTTCACTCTTTCCCTCCCTTTTCTCCCCTTTACCTCTTCCCTCCTTCTTGTCCTTTTCTTCGTCACACTTCTCTCCACCTTTCTTTCCTTCCTCTGCTTCCCTTGCCTCCTTTCCTCCCTTCTTGTCTCCTTCCTCCTTCTTCTCCTCTTTTCCTCTTCCCTCCTTCTTGTCCTTTTCTTCGTGACACTTCTCTCCACCTTTCTTTCCTTCCTCTGCTTCCCTTGCCTCCTTTCCTCCCTTCTTGTCTCCTTCCTCCTTCTCCCTTCCTTCCTCCTTCTTCTCCTCTTTTCCTCTTCCCTCCTTCTTGTCCTTTTCTTCGTCACACTTCTCTCCACCTTTCTTTCCTTCCTCTTCTTCTCTTGCCTCCTTTACTCCCTTCTTGTCTCCTTCCTCCTTCTTCTCCTCTTTTCCTCCTCCTTCCTTCTCGCTGATCTCCTCGGAGTCGACCTACAAAGACATGAACATGAGCTGAAAGATCGCTAAAATCGAGGAGCAACTGTGAGAGGATCTGCTCCCTCACCTCTTCCGAGCTGTCTGATCTCCTCACCCTGCCTCTGTGGATCTGAAACAACAAACAAACAAACAATCAGATAAACAATAAATAAACAGACAAGCAAACAAGGAATTAAGCAGAAAACACTAAATTAGCAAATAAGGAAAGAATACAAATACAAATACTAAACAATCAAATATACAACGAAACAGAAACAAACAAGGAATCAAGACAACAACAGGTAACAAAAACAATAAAACATAGAAAAAACAAACAAGCAAAACAAGGAATCAAAAAACAAAAATAAACAAAGAAGAAATCAAGCAGTCAAATAAACAATTGCCAAAGAAAAACAAGCAAGAAAGCAGAAAAATAAAAAACAAGAAATCAACAAAAAATCACATTTAGGACAAAAGGACGAACATTCAAACAAGGAGTCAAGAAAATACAAAATAGCCCCCACAAAAACAATTGATCATTAAAAAACAAACAAGTAAAAAACAATACACAATTATTAGAAATAAAAAAATAGAAATCAAACATTCATATAAGCAATTTCGAAGCAAACTACGAAAACCAAACAAGGAAACAATTTGACAAACAATAAATGACCAGACATGCAAACAAATAATTAAGCACATAAACACTAAACCATCAAATAAGGAAAGAATACAAATACAAATACTCACTAAGCAATCAAATATACAACAAGAAAGAAACAAACAAGGATTCAAGACAACAAGCAGACAAAGACAATAAAACATAGAAAACAAAAAATAAGGAATCAAAAAATACATGAATTAACAGTATACAAACACACAAGGAATTAAGCTATCAAATAAACAATTACCAAAGAAAAACAAACAAGACAGTATAATCAAACAAACAATCACATTCACAACAAAAGAACGACAATCAAATAAGGAGTCAAGAAAATACAAAATTACCCAACAAAAGACAATTGATCAACAAGTAAAAAAACTACACACAAACTAATTGGAAATAAACAAACAAACTAAAAATCAAAAATTTATTTAAGAAAAAAATCAAACAAGGAATCAACACATTAGCAAACATGGAAAAAACAAACAAACACAAAAACAAGGACTCAATAAAACAAGAAAACAATAAATGAACAAACAAGAAATCAAACATTCACATAAGCAATAACCAAACAAACAAGGAAAAACAAACAAACAAGGACTCAAACTATTTAAAAAACTACACAAGCAGACACAAAAAATAAACAAATATATGTTTGAGAAACAAACAGACCATTCAATGCTGAAGCAGACATGTAAACAACAAGCAAACCAACCAAACAAACAAAATAAAAACAATTACTCACTTAACATGCAGCCAAAACACAAAAAACATGAACTAATTTTGCACTCTTAACAAATTAACAAAACAAATAAACGAAGAACCAAATAACCAAACCAACAAGCAAACAAAGAAACAGTCAACAAAACCAGCTATTGAATAAACACTTTAGGAGGCAGACATGGAAACAGTCACACAAACAAATCAAAACAACGAAAAACAATAAAATCATAAAAAAACAATAATGAATGAACAATTAAATGACTTAAAAACAACAAACATTTAGGCATACAAACTAAAAATGTAAACAAACACTAAAACAAAAGTGTTTAAACAA
>JAZDUH010000256.1:0-130000 GCA_036419115.1 Scarus forsteni
GTCGAATAGTCCTTTTGCTTAGGAAGGTTCCGAATGGAGTGAAATGAACCGTTAGTAATTTGTGATTAGAGGTGTCCGAAAAGTTTAAATGCTTAGGAAAGGTGTCTCAATGTGTCCTTTATTATCTCCTCATGCATAGGACACACCAGACCATCCTTTAGTAAAGGAGAAGAGATTATTCTTTCCCACAATTCCCAGCGGCAACAGCTTTTATAAACAGCACGTATTCCGACTGCTTCTGAATTCAACAGAATAACAACAAATCCCACAGACCATGTGAGTTTCCACTGCTGTTCATCCTTTTTTTTTTTTTTTTTTTTCCTCTTTTTTTCCCCTTGTCTGCATTATCTTTTCAGCTGAGCACTATGTCCAGTGGCAGCTTTGGAAAGACCAATGCATTTTTTTTCTAGCAGTGAGAGATAAGTAAATAAATGTTATTCACTGCTATAGTGACCATCACCAGCCCTCCCTGTAGGCTACTCCATCAAATCAAACTTTATTTAACCCCTTATGTGAGCTGAAGGGGAGGGCCGTGCCACACCACAGTGTGAAAGAAGGGGAAATAGTGACAGACAGGACAAGACAAGACAACAGGGAGGGGGACAAACAGGTAGTGTAAGTATTTTGAGATAGCAGTCCAAGTGCTGTGCTGATTTTAGTCCATACCAGAAGTAAAGGCTGCAAGGAACCAGGGACACCAGAGATGTGGGACTTGATAGTAGGGGGTGGACCCACAGGGGTGTGATATGGAGGAGCATGCATCACAAGACGTGACAAGATGTGTAGAGATGCCCGACTCAGCATATTCTGACAGGACCAATTTTTTCTTCATAGTTAGTCCCAACAGGAGCTTGAGCATCTGTACACACATGCATGTGAGGTGGTCACCGAATACCCAAGAAGCTGCCCACACCCAGGGAGACCACGGCCAAGGGCTCCCCCAGAGCCACCAGGGGACCCGGGACCCACCCCACGGCCACCAGAGCCACAGGACCCAGACATAGCCCCGGGACCCAAGGAGGCACCGACCCGTCCCCCCAAAGGCACCAAGGGACAGCACCAGGGCATCCAGGGCAGCAGCTCCACCACAGACAGCACCCCCCGCCCTCCCCACCCGCCCACCCAGCCCCAAGCCACCCCCACTACAAGCGCCCAACCACCCCCATCCCCCCGCAGCAGGCCAGAGGCCCCCAGCCCCCCAGGAGCCAAACCCCCGGGCCCAGGCCCCCCACAGAGGGGGGCGTGGCCGATTCTATGTTGAGCCAGATACCAGCCGCAGCAAGGCCAGGTGGGGCGGAGTGTGGGCATGCGGCAGTGGGGTCACGGCTCGACCCGCCCCCCAGGAGAACCAGGGCTGAGGCGAGTGCCGGAGACCGCCGCCCAAGCGCCAAAGAGGGCCCCCGAATCATCCCCATAGAGCAGCGAACCACAGGCAGCCACCCATGCCGAGGCCTCCAGCGAGTGACAGGCCGATGGACCCTGCACCACAGGCCGCCGAGGGATGCATGACCCAGCAGGGCCCACCTGCCCCCAGGGCACAACCATGGGTCCCCAAAGACACCGGAGCCCAGCCGCACCCGAAGGCCACCGCCACTGCCCCAGTGGATGGAGAAGGGCTCCCTAGCATGGAGCCGTGGTCAGAAGGGGCCAGGCCCCACCAGCCACACCAAGCCGAAAATAGTGAAACACCCCCTGTCCCCCCTGTAATTCTGTATCCTTGTTTCCCGACAAGGATACATTAACCCTCCACCGTGCCTAAGTGCTACTACTCTACGTGTAGTGTGATGCATTAAAACTGGGGTAAAGTAGTTCGAGTGGGAGCCTGCTGACGCCCCCCCCTCCCCACTACCCACCCCAGGCAAGTGGATGTAGTGTCGAATTAAAACCAGATGCCAGGTGAGGCAGGTGAAAGGCGAGCAGAGAGGGGTCACAGCCTAAGAGAGGCTGCGCCCATCCCCCCAGCACCTCCACCCCGCCTCCCCTCCATGTTAGTGTATGTAGTGCAGTTAAAATTGGAGAACGAGAGAGGCAGAGAGGGCAAACTAGTTGCCCCTCTACCACTCCCGACTCCAAGAAACCTAAGTGTTGTGTATGTGCCCAATAGTGCAAATATATACAGGAGTGCAATGTGTGGATAGTGAAGTGCAATTAAGAGGTTAGGCTAGTGAGGGCCAGCACCAGCTAGCCACCACAAGTGGGAGCAAGGGAGCGGTGCCACGTGGCCCTCACAACAGCAGGCCCCAGGGTCCACAGGCGACTGCCCAGATGAGCCCCAGTGACCAGACAGTCCCACAAAAGCACGCCCCCCCAGCAGACTGCCGCACCAGAGCCACCAACCCAACAACCACAGAGGACCCAACCCGGGCGGACCACCCACAAGACGCCGCCCCCATGGGAAGACCACAGGGTCCCCCCAGGGCACCAAGCCAGCGAGTCCCCGACAAAAACCCCAGGCCCCACTCCACCAAGGGAGGCAGGACTGGTACCAGGCGACTCCCACCGCCGGAACCTCCCCACCCCTCCATGGGGGTTTCTGCAGCTGCCCCACCAGACCTGGGTGATGACCCCACGTGCTGCGGCACCAGAGTCACCCTCCTCCCCCCCCCCCGGAGGGCAACCAGGACCCAACGGCAGACCCCCAGGCAGCCGGAGGCCCCCAGCCTCCGGGGAGGGCGGGTGAGGGGGAAGGAGGAGGGGAGGGGCTGCAGGGCAGACAGCAGGAAGGGAGAGGCACGACCCCCCCCCAATGGAGGGGCCCACCCCCCCAAAGCCCCAGAGCCAGCCAAGGTGCCATTGCGGGAAGAGGCCAGCGCCACCCCAAGATCCCACCGACCACACCCAGGCCCAGAAGCTCCGGGGCGCAGTAGGCAAGCCACAGGCACCCCAGCACCCCATAAGGAAGCCGCAAGGCCAGCGGGCCCCACAGGGCAGTGGGTCAAATCTGGGAAACTAGGTGGAAAGATAATCCAACTACCATCACCAGAGTATACTTACTGTCTCTGGGTCCTAGGGAACTGTGCTAAATTTAAATGGTAGAAAAGAGAAAGAGAAAAACAGAGCAAAACGGCAGTGCTAGCTTGTGCATAGAGGGTGTGTGTGTGTGTGTGAGTGCGTGTGGGGGGTATTGACAGACAGAAAAAAAGAAATAGGTAGGGTGAAATGGGATTTAAATACTTGGGGGTTTAGGTGTGCAAAAAATCAAGAAAAGGTGACCAGTGGTCTTGATGTTCTGCAGTGTTGTTTAAAGGGGAAGCCAGGTTTTCCAGGGAGACATGCTCAGAGAGGAGATTTTTCCACTGGGCTAAATTTAGGGAGTTCCTTGATTTCCAGTTTAAGAGAATTGTTTTCTTGGCAATGGCTAGGGCCACAAGAAGGAGTTTATTTTTTGCTTGTGTGGAAGTGAAGTGAAGATATGTCACCAAGTAGGCAGAGTGAGGGAGATGGTGGGATGTGACTTCCCAGAATGAGAGATAGGGACTCTGTGACTTTTATCCAGAACTGGCTGAACTGTCTGAACGCTGTTCAACCTTTCTAAAGTTTACCAAAACCTGCCTTAACTTTCCAGCAGTCTGATTCTCTGAAGAGAGCAGGATATGAGACATTTGATGTTGATTCTGTTTTAAACTTGGTTCAATATGAATGATTCATACTCTATTAGACTGTATGCCTTTCTTTCATTCAGTTCATTTATTTTCATGGACTGATTGGTGTTCATGTTGATAATGAGAGGACAGATTTATTTAAATCCTCACTTCAACATCGGTTATGCACACCTCATGTTTACCGGGTTGTTAATGTTCAAATTGTCTAAAGGAACAACTTTGTCATGATACATGAGCTCTTCTAAGATCAGCCTTTTGTAGTCCATCTTCAGAAAATTGTAGTTTCACTGCAGCAGTAACATCTGCTGTCACATGATGACGTAGCTGACACGTTTGCAGTTAGGACCCAGAAGCAAGCAGTAGGATGTGAACAACGAGCAGTCTTTATTTTACAGAAAGTCAAAGCACAGTTCCAAGCGGGGTTTGAACCCGCACACACAGTCCAGCAGAAGAGGGCTATGTCTTGAGCGGGGATCGAACCCGCGATAGCCGGCTTCATAGACGGGCGCTCTACCAACTGAGCCACACGGGAGACGAACAGACAGGGGCTCACACAGTCTTTTCAGAGGGAAGCTGCTGCTTAAGCGGGGGTTGAACCCGCGACAGCTAGCTTTAAAAGGCGAGCGCCTTCACACAGAAGATGAGACAAAACAGAGGTTTACACAGTTCAGTAGAAGAAAGGCTATGTCTTGAGCCACCGCCGGCTTCGTAGATGGGCGCTCTACAGACTGAGCCACGGAGGGGATGTACAGGCAGTAGTTCACACAGTCTTAAAAGGAGAAGGTGGTGGGAGCTTGACTCACTCTCAGATGAGCAGAGGCATTCAGGAACACTCAGAGAAGGGATTCAAGCCAACTCACGAAGTTGAGGACAGGCAGGGATCAGATACCAGGCGAGGAACACAGCGTAGGACAGGCTGGACTCGGCAACAGATGACAGGCAGGGATCAGATACCAGGCGAAGAACACAGCGTAGAACAGGCTGGACTCGGCAACAGGTAACAGGCAGGGATCAGATACCAGGCGAAGAACACAGCGTAGGACGGGCAGGACTCGGCAACAGGTGACAGGAAACAGGATCGATAGCCGGGGATTCAGACAGGCGGGTGAATGCAGGACAGAAGCTAGTCGATACCTTGAAGTCAAGCCGAGGATCAGGCGTATGAGGCAAAGTCTGGGACTAAACTTGTCGGCGACGGGTGATCAATCCGGGAAACAAGTCTGGAGTTCTCGGCATGAGTGTGAAGACAGTCTGACACCGACTGAGTGTGGAGCTGGGGCTTTGTAGCTGGCTTGGTTGCGGGAGACGAGGTGCAGGTGTGAGCAGAAACACAGGTGAGGTGAGTCTGGAATGATTAGAGTGCAGCAGGGAGTGACAGGCTGCGGGAGAGGCTGAGGCTGAAAACTGAGATTGTGACAGTAGCGTAGTGAAAGTGTAGTCATATTCTCTCTGCAGCCAGTTTTCCCTTCCTAAGTCCTTCTGAAGTCTCCTTTCTCCTTTCCTTAACCTCATGATGTTTTCCATCAGGATTTAGGAAAAGTAGCTAAAGGGCTTAGGAGGTGACTGTTCGTAAAATTAATCATACTCACAATGAGTAGCAATGATACACATAATTCACGGTTTGGTTTGGTTTGATAAGTTTCTGTAACCGTTTGATACTTCTCACCCATCTTAGCTCTGTGTGGCTTTTGATGTCCAGGCGTCTGAGGTCAGAGCAACAGCAGGTTGCTGCTGTCTCTACTTGGGCTTTTGTATAAAGCAGAAACTGCCGTCTCACTGAAATACGTTCGTGAAAGAATTTTGTAAAGGGGCTCAAGTGTCCGTACCATGTACTGAAATATGACACTGTCTACATGAGACCCTTTTCCACAACAGAAAAGGGTCTCATGTCTACAGCAATAAAAGTAGCTA
Organism: Scarus forsteni; assembly: GCA_036419115.1. NCBI lineage: Eukaryota > Metazoa > Chordata > Actinopteri > Labriformes > Labridae > Scarus > Scarus forsteni. The sequence goes on from JAZDUH010000256.1 coordinate 5,514, forward strand.
TGGCCCGGTCGATTTCCTTTGCCCTCTTTGAATCATGTGCTAATGGCTGTCTAAATAACCCAGGTAAAGTCTGTAGCATGAGTGCTGCTTGTTGTTTTTGTCTGGTTCCACTTGTTTTAACTCTGGGATGATGTTGGCATTTGTTGTATTTCCACTGACGTAGTTTAGCATCATGTTGCACTTCCGACATACTGTTGTGTTTTTGTCCATGACACGCTTACCATCAGGGTCATACTTCACACGGAAGCCAAAGTAGTCCCAAACGCCAGATCTGAATGATAGAGGAGGGTCTTCAATTTGAATTTGAATTTATTAAAGAATAGCCCTTTGAGATGCAGCATCTCATTTTCAAGGGGGTCCCAGAACAAACATATACAGAAAAGAAAATTTCAGCTGAAGGTAAAGCACTCGCCATGTTGCAGCGCCCTAGCGTATGTAGCTTCTTCTGTCTCAGCAGCCTGGGAGGTGCTGCGCGTAGCTCAGCGGATCTGCAGCCCAGAGTAATCGAATGCAGATTCACTGAACTTTCAGGGCATAGCACCTTGTCAGAAGTTAATCAAATAAATAAATACAAAATTGCATATTGTCCGGTTCATAGGGTGTTGTTGGGAATGAATGGATCAGCTGCCACCGTCCAACATTGGAGAAGCCTTCTCTGGATCTCATGTTCATCCTGGCCAGAGGGGTTACTTCATCTGGGATAGGGCTGGGGCTGGAGCGGGGGCAGGGTGGTTTGAAATCAGGTGATGCTGGCACTGTGATGCTGTGATGCTGTGATGCTGCTGGTGGCATTACTATAAGGGAAAATCTCAGGGAGATAATGAAGTAGGCGATGGAGAAGGCAGCAGGCTGTCGTGCCATAAAGAAGGAGAGGATTCAAGTGGTGTAACTGGAAACCATGGACCCCGAATTGATATCATCTGCAGCCGAGGTTCTGTTGGAAAAAAAAAGAAATTCTAAATTCTTTCAAATACAAGTACACTGTGTATATACGTCAAACGCCAATGAGAGCACGTGACAACGTCTCAGTCTGTGACGTCAACGGAGGTCTGCCATCATTTACATCAGTGCTTAGCAAACTGAAGGCTGGACCTTTGGCTGCTGGAGGGCCCCAGAGATCAATTACAATAAATCAGAATAATGATCCACATTTAAACACATTTAAAATGATACATTATATTTTTAAGTCAGAGGACTGATGAATATAGACACGATATTTGACCAACATCAGTCCTGTGATTTCACAACTGCAACAATAACATTTAGCAAACTCACTGAGTTCATTACAGCTTTGTTAAATCACGACAGCTTTCCCACTACAGTCCATCATTATTTAAGTTTTTACATAATGTTTGTTTGTAGATACATTATGAGGCTAGAAATGTTGCCCTATACTAATGCATTTATCGCCTGAGCTAAATCGCAATGCCCGTCCCCAGCTGGCCTCTAAAGATTAGATTATTAAGTACTTTATTTATACCTTTGGAAATATTCCCTCAGGGAGCAGAAGCAGTTCAGTGTTACGGGTTAAAAAGATAAAAGATAAGATATACCTAAGCAAAAATATAAGTAAGTATAAACATAAATAAAATGAAAATAAAAATGTATGTATTCTTCTGTTAATCCTCCTCTGGTTGCTGATGACGGTGTGCAGAGGGTGACTGGCATTGTCCAAAATACCCAGCAGCTTGTTGAGTGTCCTCTTCTCTGCCACCATCACCAGAAAGTCCTGCTTCATGCCGACCACAGAATCTGATCTGTTTCCCCAGCCTGGATGTGTCCTTCTTGGATGTGCTGCCCCCCCAGCACACCACAGAGTAAAAGAGGAGGTGGATAATAGCCTAAAAAATAACAACAACAAAAACAATACTGTTCAAGATAAGAAAGAAACAGAAAAAGGTTACGATTTTTTTGTCTGATTCACTACCAAATTCATTTAAGTTTTTTTTAGCATGGAAAAAAAAAACTTCAGAGTGAGTTAGGGAAAAACACATTTTATGTCTCCCAACATAAAAACAATCAGAAGCCTTTTGTTTGATACCTGTACTCATTTCAATATTTTTGAAAAAAATTTAGCCACTTTATAAGGCACAATATCCAAAATATGATCATAAAATTACAACAAGCAGTAGTAAAGAAATATGCCGGAGAAAATGTTCTGCAGACTATTTTGTCCATCTGCAGGTCATGGTTCATGTACAGTTGTTTATAATCAGATCAAGAAATGGAGAAACAAAACAGCCATTATGTTTATTTTACTTTAATTAATGCAGCATTTCTACCTGGTTAATGCTTCATAACCCTTTTCCCTGCCAGCCAGGGCAGAAGAGGTCAAGACTTGACTACTACCACAATGTCCACCAGGTGGCGTAAAGACCAACATCACAGAAGCAGCCTCTTCCTGTGAAGTGTTTTTGTCCGTCACACTCATAGGCTTTTGAAATCCAGTAGTGACATCATCAGGGGCTGCATGTACAAAGGGTGTGTATGCACCAAAACATGGCACACAGTCAGATGAAGCAAGAGCAGGGTTCACATGCATCCTGGAAAACCTGGAAAATGATTGACCAATTTTCCAGTCATGGAAAACAAATGGAAATTGAGTAAAAGTAGAATGTCCTGGAAGAGCTTGAATTGTCCTGGAAAATTATTTGAGTATCTTCTACCTTGTTAGTGAACAAAAGTCAAACCTGGGAAGTGACGTAAAAAATATACTTGGTAACTAATGCACACTTAAGACATAACACATGAGTGGATAAAATAATGCAAGTTAAGGAGCAAAATATAGAAATTAAAAACAACTGAGACAATAAGAAAAAGTAAAAATGTCAAAATAAAATTTAGGATACTTTAACAGTAAATCAACAAAATAAATTCATCAAAAGCAGAGTAAATAAACAAATACAAGTAAGTATAAACCATAAATTATATACAGTGAGACACTACAGAAAAGCCAGACTAAGATAGATAGCAGACAATCCCAAGAGTTTGAAATGAATAAATAATGTTCAGTATGATATGGTGGAGTTAGCTAGAGCTAATGGTCATCAACCTTTAATGTTGTTTTTTAGAAAGCCAGATTAACCTGAGAACCGCCCACACCGATGTTGTAACTTCAATCAGTCACGTGGCACTGTAATCTGTGGGTGTCATTGAGCTTTGTGATACATTTGTCATAATTTCTGAGAATGTCAGAGAATGTCTGATATTTCATAGATTTGTTACAGTCATAGACTGCACAGTTTGTAAATCAGACTCCTGGGGCAGAAAAGGCATAAGCATAAAAATCTGAGTAAATGTATAAAATGTAAAGTACAACTGTAGAAAAGGACACTTCAAAGTCCTGGGAAAAGATTTCAAGGAAAGAGTGGGACTGTGGAACACAGAGATGAGCCATGAGCTGTCTGCAATAGTATCCAGCTGCGTCCTTGCAGGCTGCAGTCTCACAGCACTCAGTCGCACATGCACAGTGTAAATACAGACTTGCCTCAATAGCTCTGACACATGTATTAAACTTTAAATACGTTTTTACTCAGCTGTGTTGGAATAAAACTTAAAAAAGTCACCTGCTTTCAATATTGTGCCGTTTACTGTCACTTTAGGCTGCACAAAATACGAGCATAAATGCGTTCACTCCGCTTGTTTCTGGTGCTACACCGGAGTGAAGAGACCCATCCAATATGGCGGCGACGCTTGATGCGGTCCAGCACGTAATGAGGCGTCTACGTTTATAGTGTCATTATGGGCAGCACTCTCAAGACCAACCGTACTCTCAGGACTGTCAGTTTTTCGCAACAGTGCCACCCAGTGAATTGGAGTTGTCTTTGCAGGACCGCAGAAATACGGATAGACATGTGTTTTTGTTTAAACTTAGGTTCAGGTAAGTTCTTAAAGCTAAGGTTAGGTTCAGGGAAAGGGATGGGGCAGGGGTAGGGACCCCTATCCCACCAGATGATGAATCCCAGGGGCACAGGTTAGTTTAAACCATCTCTGCGCATGTGCAACTGAGCACCGTGAGACTGCAGCCTGTGAAGCTGCAGCTGGACCCTTCTTGCTGTCTGTGCACACAGATGCTGACCATACTGGGGTTGTAGCCACCAGAGCATCCCAGGGGGAGCTGGTGGACCGATCTGGACTGTGCCAGTCGACCCTTAGCTGAGCAATGTGCCATGTGCGAAAGAATTACCAATAAGTCAATGCTTCTCGCCTGCAGCGCATTTAAAGGAGATGAGAGGCGTTCATTTGATTGGTGAAGACAACACTCCTGCAAGCCAGCGTTAAAATCCCCCCTGTGACCAGTTGGCAGAGTGTCTTCCCCTGCTCTCTCACTCCCTCTCTCAAGCCTGTACACTGCCATTCTCCCCTATCAATAAAGGCACAACATGTCAAAAAATATGTATATATATATATATATATATATATATATATATACACATATATATATATATATATATATATATATATATATATATATATATATATGTATATATATATATATATATATATATATATATATATATATATATCTATATCTATATATATATATATATATATATATATATATACACATATATATATATATATATATATAGTTTTGCATTTTAGGTCTAAAAGGCCCTTTTGAGTATAATACAATACAGATAAATTCTGTCCTTATATAGCAGCCATCCCTCAGCATTAGAATACCATAATACCAGCCATGTTGGATAGCATTATACACATGACCAGTCGATCATCAGGGTTCCTGTGGGGGAACAGGCAATATTAAAAGGCAATTTGTTGCAAAGTCTGCTTTCCCAAATGTAATCGCATGAAAAATGTGCATACAATCAGAGTAGAAATGATTTGTTCTTCTAACCATGGTCTAACATGGTCTGGACAAATTTAGTGGCATGGTGGTCCAGGTCAACTCAGGACTCCTTCATCCTGAGGCACAGCGCCTTCTTCTTCTTTTTTTTGGCAGACGATACGCCTCCAAGGTGTATCACTGACCCCTCTGACGCAGGCCAGCAATGCAAAAACATTCATTAGGTACTCTGCACTGAGCATTCACAGTAACATGTGGGTGTGTAGGGTGTGGGTTGAGAGGTAAATCCACCTGCACAACTTTCTATGTGGACTATGACTTATAATGGGGAATGTGCTTGCAAGTGTGCACATTGGTATTCATGCCAGATATCTCGATATCAAATCCCGACGATATGACTACTGGAGCAGCCACAAACAATTAAATTCATTAGGTACTCTGCACTGACCATTCACAGTAACATGTGGGTGTGTAGGGTGGGTTGAGAGGTAAATCCACCTGCACAACTTTCTATGTGGACTATGACTTATAATGGGGAATGTGCTTGTAAGTGTGCACATTGGTATTCATGCCAGATATCTCGATATCAAATCCCGACGATATGACTACTGGAGCTGCCACAAACAATTAATTTTGTGATTCGTCAAATCGTCACATCATGCATGAACTGCAGCGTACCGCACCAACATGCAGCTGATGGCCCAAATCACTTTTAATGAGCAGACCAGGCAACTACAGCTCTTGCATAGTTGTGCATGTACCACATGCGTGAGTGCGTTTGGGGGTGAGCTGGGTTGATTCCTGCAGGCGTGATCACCAGGAAACAGGGTGAGGAAAGGACAAACTACCAACGACACTCATGTCTGCTTTGTAGAGGCAGCTGGGTGATAATCATGTGGGATTCACATAAGCAGAATGAGCCAACTTGGCAACATAATAACTGTTGTCTTCGTCTGCGCTCAGCCTGCTCCCTCACGCTTTCTGCTTCCTACACGGCTGTAGTAATAACCTTTGTTCTATTAGATACACAATAGTAAAAGACTGAAATCAGGCACTATTCAGGACAATTAAGAACAAGGCTGCTGCTTCAGGAGATATTTAGATCCAAAATCGAGCGCAGACATCCGTTTAATGGTAGCATAGGCATGTTCTAAAACTGCATTAATCATGTTTCACCAATATTCCATCATGGTCACTACTCCTCCATTACAGTCTGTGTCTCCACCCATGTGTTTGTGACTGTGCCGACCTCTGAACTGAAGACTTTCTTTTACGGCTGCTGCTTATGCGCAGAACGGCTCATTGTTTCAGGGGCGACCGCCGGCTACTGAACAACTTTCTTCTTCCAGTTTTGTGCAGAATGGACGAATATCTATCGGATGAAGATGTTGTGGACGAGAACTTTGAATATGATGGGTGTCCTTACAGTTTCGAGCCAGAATTTACAGATGAGGAGCTCATCGAAAAGAGGAAGCCGTATGACACGCAGCATAAAAGAAAGCCTTCAGTGCAGAGGTCAGCACAGTCACAAAAACATGGGTGGAGCGACACAGACTGTAATGGAGGAGTAGCGTGGGCGGACCATGATGAAATAATGGTGAAACTAATGAGTTTTTGGACGATTAATGCAGTTTTAGGAGAGGCGCTATACATGCCCCGTGTGTAGCGCTCCTATATTACACGGATGTCTGCCGCCGATTTTGGATCTAAATATCTCCAAGCACTGTTTGGATCAGGAAAGCCTTCTGGTTGAGTATATTGTTCTACTTCATTCTATAAACAATGTGAAACCTGTAGAAACCAAACTTATCCTTCAATGTAATTAATTTAATTTAATAGTTTATTTGACAGGGCCATGTAGGACAAAGGGCTGTCAAGCTAGAGTTAGCTATAAAGCTAATTTTCATCTGTGGTCCCTGGGCAAAGAAAAACAGAAGAATACACAATACAATAATAAAAATATACAATACAATAATAAAAATAATACTAAAATACAAAACAATTATAAACCAGATAAACTAGCATTTAAAACAACAGTATTCAACAACAGTCCATGGTTAACAACACATTAAACATTTCATTGTTCTTGTCTGTATGCAGAAGATTCCGGCCAGTGGTCACATGATTGTTTTTGCTTAAATTTTAGATTGGAGTCAATAGTTATATCCAGAAATTTGAAATGTTTAACAATCTGTATTACCTCTCCGCGTCTACAGTCATATCGGGTTGAGTTGTGTTGTTTCCTCTTATATAAAAAATACATCCCTACAGTTTTGCTCACAGCTGTCAGTTAGCCCGTTTTTGAGACTTTGTTTAATGCTGCAGAGATTTTGGATGCAGCTTGTTCTTTGTGTTTTTGCATGGGTATATATAAAATCATGTCATCTCGTACATTTGGATCTGTACCTCAGGACAGATCATGGGTAAATTATTAATGTAAAAACTGAATAAAATCGCCCTAGGATTGATCCTTGTGGCACACCGACACTACAATGAATGAAAGATGAACATGTGTCATTTATCTTTATACACTGTTGTCTTGAGCATAAGTATGACTCCATCCATTTCAGTGCTGTACCAGAAAAATTGAACCTTGAAAATTTGGATAACAAGACATTATGATTTACAGCATCAAAAGCTTTTTTTAAAATCAAGGAAAACAGCAGCAACAGCACCTCCTTTGTCAAGACAAGATTTAATTTGTTTTATAAAGTAGCAAATTGCTGTCTCAGTTGAGTGGTGCTTCCTGAAACCAAACTGCATAGGATGCAATGGAAAGTGGCTGATATTTAAATAGGCTATCAGTTGGTCACAGATGACCCGCTCTGCAACTTTGGAGATAACTGGGAGAATACTTATTGGCCTATACAGACATGGACAAAATTGTTGGTACCCTTCATTTAATGAAAGAAAAACCCACATGGTCACTGAAATAACTTGAAAATAACAAAAGTAATAATAAATAAAAATGTACTGAAAATCAGCTAATCACACATTGATTTTAAATTTTGGTTCAGCAGAAATAATTCAAAGAACAAAATAATGAAACTGGCTTGGACAAAAATGATGGTACCCCTACAAAAAATTGGAAATGGTGTGACCATAGGGACATGTCAAACTAAGGTGTGCCCTGTAATTATCATCACAGGTGTCTCCAAGCTTGTAATCAGTCAGTGTGACTATTCAAAGGCTGAAAAGTGGTCCCTGTGCTGTTTGGTATCATGGTGTGTACCACACTGAACATGGACCACAGAAAGCTAAGGAGAGAGCTGTCTCAGGAGATTAGAAATAAAGAAATTATAGACAAGCATGTTAAAGGTAAAGGCCATAAGACCATCTCCAAGCAGCTTGATGTTCCTGTGACTGCAGCTGCACAGATTATTCAGAAGTTTAAGGTCCACAGGACTCTAGCCAACCTCCCTGGACGTGGCTGCAGGAGGAAAACTGATGACAAACTGAAGAGACAGATAATACTAATGGAAACCAAAGAGCCCAGAACAACTTCAAAGAGATTAGAGGAGAACTCCAAGGTCAAGGTACATCAGAGTCAGATCACACCATCTGTCACTGCCAAAGTGGACTGAATGGAGGACATCACTGCTGAAAGCAAATTATAAAAAGTGAGACTGAATTTGCCAAAATGCATATTGACAAGCCACAAAGCTTCTGGGAGAATGGCCTTTGGACAGATGAGATAAAACTGAGCTTTTGGTTAAGTCACATCAGTTCTATGTTGGCAGATGCAAAAAAGGAAGCATACAAAGAAAAGAACACTGTACCTACTGTGAAACATGGAGGAGGCTCAGTTATGTTCTGGGGCTGCTTTGCTGCATCTGACACAGGGTGTCTTGAATCTGTGCAGGTACAATGAAATTTCAAGACTATCAAAACATTCTGGAGTGAAATGTGCTGCCCAGTGTCAGAAAGCTTGGTCTCAGTCACAGGTCATGGGTCCTCCAACAGGATAAGGAGCCAATCACACAGCTAAAAACACCCAAGAATGACTCCAGAACAAAACACTGGACTATTCTGAGGTGGCCTTCTATGATCCCTGATCTCAATCCTGGTGATCATTTGTGGAAGGGACTGAATCATGCAGCCTGGAGAAGACACTGTTTAAACCTGAGACAGCTGGAGCAGTTTGCTCATGAGGAGGGGCCAACATACCTGTGGACAGGTGCAGGAGTCTCACTGAGAGTTACAGAAATCACCTGATTATAGTGATTGACTCAAAAGGTTGTGCAGCAACACATTAAGTCAAGGGTACCATCATTTTTGTTCAGGCCAGTTTCATTAGTTTGTTTTTTAAAATAATTCTCTTGGGCTACAATTCAAAAGCAAAGTCTGTTTTTCATTAGGTGATTTTCAGTAAATTTTTATTTATTATTTCTTTTGTCAGTTTCAGCTTAATTCAGGGACCATGTGGGTTTTTCTCTCTTTGATAGAAGGGTACCAACAATTTTGTCCATGTCTGTAGTTTGCTACGTTAGCCTTATTTCCTGCCTTAAAGATGGGAGTTATGACTGCTGACTTCCAAGCACTGGGAAAATGGCATTGTTTTATTTACAAACTTACAAGGTGACTAATAGGAGCACTGAGGTTACTTTTGTATTTCTTCACAAATGTAGGGTTACAATCAAAAACATCTTTAGCCTTAGCGGTTTTAAGCTGGTTCAGGACTTTGGTGAAAAAATCATTTTATTTCTTGACCCAAATTTGTGTGCAAGATCTTGGACTGAAGTAATAAAAAATTATTAAAAACAGAACATGTTTGATTTTTATCTTGTATTAAGATTCCTTGAACTTCTAACTCAAGTCCTTTGGCTCCTTTGCAGTTTTCATTTGTTGGAAGTTCATGTTCAGTTTGGAAGAAGGCACAAGTCCAGATGAGATCGGTTAGCCAACCATTTATTGACAATATGTGAGACAATACAAAAATAATAAAAATACTCAGCTGCTGAAGGCTCAGTTCTGCACCTCACCAGGGATGTACAGGAAAAGAGCCTTGAACAATTGCATACACAAGATCTTATACACATCAGGATTTGGGAAGTATCAACTTGTCATGTGTTAAGACCATGTCTGGTTTCATAAGCTATGTCTGTCAAGAAAGATAAACATAATGTCTAGATAAAGGTCAGCCTTAAGGCAGAAGTTCAATCAAGAGTTCAACGAAAGTTCTCGCAGTTTTGCAAAACCACAGGACCAACTACAGGATGTGAAATGGAGAAACTGGCCCCCCCAGACCTTAACTGAAACCACAGTCCTGTCTAACCGCGATTGCACATGTACGATTTATGACACATTTGACCTGTTGAACAAACATGTTTGAACTGATCTGCCCTAACATAATATGTGTGAATAACTGTTAGCATAAAATGACATCTTTGGACAAATGTTAGCATTAGCTTGTATATAATTCTAACGGCTTCCTTAAAACCTGATTGATGTTTTCCCAGGTTTCCCTACTATTTCCTTCAGCTTCATTTATCATATTTATAAAACATATCTGCTTTAGCCTTCCTCAATTCAAACACAACTCTATTACGAAAGATGCTGAAAGATCCTTCTGTCATGGGCTAGTGCTGATTTAAGAGCAACTTTTAGGGAATGATCCATTTTTTTCATTAAACTCCACAGATTTTCATTTATCCAAGGCAACTTTTGCTTGAACATTTTGTGTTTTTACTTAATTCATCTTTAACTTTGTTTATTGTGGACATGAAACATGCTGAAGCAGACTCTGGATCATCTAAGGACAGGATGTCAGTCCAAGTTAACTGTTGGCGCTTCCTTTCGAATTCACTGACAAGTCTCTTAGGAATAATTTTGAGGACATTTTTAGTTTCTTGTCGGTACATGAACCTACGCTTTGTTAGTTTCCTTACAATCAATGTCAAGTTGTGATCTGACATCCCAGTCACTAAGTTAAGGGATTTTATTATTCTTTCTGGTTTGTTGCTGAATATTAAATCTATCTGGGTCTTGGATGACTGGGTAATTCTAGTAGGGCCTTGGATGGAGATTGACCTGATTTGTTATATCTTTAATTTGTTTTCCTGTTCAACTTTTCCGCCCAATTTATGTTAAAACCCCCAAGCGGGATTAAGTCCTTATTTTTATCAAGCTCCTTTAAAATGTTTTTGAAATTTTCATAGAACATGTTGTTTGATTAGGGAGGCCTGTACACACCAACAGTGAAAGACATAGATGACGACAGAATAAATTGCGATTTCCTTACAGTTAAAACAGTCTTTAACAGACATAATCAGACCCCACCACTGCCAGCTTTTCGGTCTTTCCTGAAGACATTGTATCCCTTTATCATATAGGCAGAGAGGGATGATAACTCAGACAGCCACGTTTTAGATAACCAAAGGAAATCAATATTGGAGTCAATAATAGAGTCCCAGAAAACTTTTGCGTGGTTCATTGTTTGAAGGAACTGAGAGCTGCACTGTCTGACCAAAGCAAGATTGTGACAACGCGCATCAGTGATAGCTGGAGATATTTGTATCGAAGTTGCCGAAATAGTAGCCATCACATTATAAGTTTTAGATTCACCATACTGCAAATAATGAGACGTTACCTTGGCCTTTATTGCTACGGCCACACGGCACGCGAATTCGCAAAGACGCGCGTTGAGATTACATACAAAGTCAATGCAAAGACACGTTTTGACGCAGATCGGGCGGCATGTTGACGAAGTTGGGCGTGGCGCATATGGAGCGCCCGGGCGTGTTTGGGGCGTCAAATGCCTCAACGCTTGGGTTGAAAATATTGAACTTTCGATGCAAATTTGCAATACGCTGTGCCGCGGCAGCCAATCAGCATCATTGATTTGATGACGTGTGACGCTCTGGCCACCTGCTCCAGCTCAAACCCCGGCGAAAGATGGAGAAGAGGTTGATCTGCAGGTTCTGCGGAACAAAAAGGAGCAGGCTTGGGTGAAAGTCTCTGAGGAGACAGGTTTTGAAGGTAAGTTCTGTAAATATTTGTTTCCAACTGGATTTGCCTGCACAGGTCATCACTGAGTCCGACTGGCTCCGGCTCTCTACTCCGCCTGTGCAGTGACGCGCGTCACCCCTCAGCTTGTCTAAATGGTCCAGCGTCCAGCCTGGGGCGGTACAAGCAGCACGTCACAGGCACTACGTGCATTTAAATACACCGATTCGTGTCCATTGTGGCCGTAGCATAAGAGTGCCGATGGATTCGGAGTCACTCGTGGGGTCAAGGGAGCAGATTCAAATGAACATCTCCTGGTGACACCTTTTAAAAGTTTTCTCATGCTTTTAGTTTTTCATAATTTATTTCTTAATATATTTGTCTTCACTGTTTTTAACCTGTGTATCCCACCTTTTTCAATATGTTTTTTTAACTTGATTGTTTGTACGAGCAATAATGGGATATCTTGAATTTCCGTTCGGGGATCAATAAAGTATCTATCTATCTATCTATCTATCTATCTATCTATCTATCTATCTATCTATCTATCTATCTATCTAGTCAGTCAGTCAGTCAGTCAGTCAGTCAGTCAGTCAGTCAGTCAGTCAGTCAGTCAGTCAGTCAGTCAGTCAGTGAGTCAGTCAGTGAGTGAGTGAGTGAGTGCTACCCAGCTGTGGGCTGTGGGCGCCTCCCCGCTGGAGTTGCCGCCGATGGACCGGGAACAGGTCATCCGAAACAGGGACTGTCCCCAGAAATCAGGGATGTTTGGTCACCAGACTGTCGACGCTAATGTTAGCATGAATCAACCATGAGGTGCTTCCTTTTCAGATGCTTATGCATCACTGTCGTTCTGCCATGGAAGGAAAGTTCAGCCTTGCAGATTTTGCACATTCTTCTCTTTTGTTTTGGTAAAATGCGCCAAACTTTGAGCTCCATTGCAGGACAGTGATGATACTGCTTATTCTCTTCCGGTGACATCCTGGTTGACCCAGAATACCACTACTGCACATGTGCATCAAGCGGTGCATTCAAGGGCAATCGTAAAAATAAATTTTATTCTCACTTCCAGAGCTGTACATGCAGGGCGAGCGCAGAGGAAATCAATAGCGTCTATTTTGTAGCTTTTCGTTATTAATATCTTGAATGTTCATATCTCGATATACGATAATGATACATCTTTCTGCCCCAGCGCACGCCATTTTCAGCTTCTGGGCAAACGTTTACTTTTACTATGGATCCTCTGCAGTGTTGTATGAATGAGGCCCCAGGTCCTTAGTAACCTGAGGTAAAGCTTGACTTGCCTGAAGGCTGAACAGTTTGTCCTGCCAAACCCTTTGAGAAACATTTATTTACACACTTTTTCCTTTTTGCCTATGTGAGTGTAACACAGTCAGAAGCTCAATTCACAGTGTCTTTACAGACTCCATATGGTTTACACCTTGAGAAATTAATGAATCATTCACATTAATTATGTGCGGCCATTACATCTGTTTATATTTATGCTGCTACAGGGCTTGGAGGCATGGCTCATGCCCCCACAAACACACAGGACTTAGTTTTAGATCTAATCAAATTTTTGCAGATCAAAAGAAAAGAGAAATGATGCCTGGGGAAATAGTAGTTGATAATGTTTATGTATTAATGTTGTCCGTTAGGGTGCTTCTGACAGCTGGAGTGTTGTCATCGTGCCAGGATAAATGCAGAGTTTATCTACGGTGCACGGTTATATGAAAGCATACAGGGGTGAGGGATGCCATTAAGCTGAGAAAGGAGACCTACCTGGCCTTCATGGCCTATGTCGGCAGTATATGACTCCAGAATCTGCTCACAGGTACCAGCTGGCCAAGCCGGATGTGATTCAGTTGTTGCCAAGAAAAAACCCTGGCATGGGAGGAGTTTGGTGATGCCATCAAGAAAGAGTTCTGGGCAGCTTCAATGAGAATCTGCAGGAAGGGTGATTTAGATATTCAATTCATACAACGATGTTCCTCTAATTCATATAACCCCCCCCTCCTGGTGGGGTGGGTGGCTGTTCATCCTCTTCAGCTCGGGTCCTCTACCAGAGGCCTGGGAGCTTGAGGGTCCCGCAGTATCTTAGCTGTTCCTACGACTGCACTCTTCTGGAGAGAGATGTCTGATGTTTCTCCAGGGATCTGTTGGAGCCACTTCTCCAGTGTGGGGGTCACTGCCCCAAGTGCCCCGATGACCACAGGCACCACTGTTGCCTTCACCTTCCAGGCTTTCTCCAGCTCCTCTTTAAGCCCTTGGTATTTCTCTAGTTTCTCGTGTTCCTTTTTCTTGATGTTGCTATCACTTGGGATGGCTACATCTATCACAACGGCTTTCCTTTGCTGCTTATCTATGATCACAATGTCCGGTTGGTTGGCCATTACCATTTTGTCGGTCTGTATCTGGAAGTCCCACAGGATCTTGGCTTGGTCATTCTCCATCACCTTGGGAGGTGCTTCCCATTTTGACCTCGGGGTCTCCAGTTTGTACTCTGCACAGATGTTCCTGTACACTATACCGGCTACTTGGTTATGGCGTTCCATGTATGCTTTTCCTGCCAGCATCTTACACCCTGCTATTAGGTGCTGAACTGTTTCAGGGCCCTCTTTACATAGCCTGCACCTGGGATCTTGCCTGGTGTGGTAGATCTGGGCCTCTATTGCTCTGGTGCTCAAGGCCTGTTCCTGTGCCACCATGATTAGTGCCTCTGTGCTATCCTTCAGTACAGCCCTCTCCAGCCATTGGTAGGATTTGCTCCTATCAGCCACTTCAGTTATCTGTCGGTGGTACATCCCATGCAGGGGTTTGTCCTCCCATGATGGTTCCTCTGGTTCCTCCTTCCCTGTCAGTTTCCACTGTCTGAGACACTCACTAAGCGCTTCATCTCTTGGGGCCATCTTCCTGACATAGTCATGGAGCTTGGATGTTTCATCTTGGATAGTGGCTCTGATGCTCACTAACCCTCTGCCTCCATCTCTGCGCTTAGTGTATAGCCTCTGGATACTGGACTTGGGGTGGAATCCCCCGTGCATGGTGAGCAACTTCCGAGTTTTAACATCTGCGGCCTGAATGTCCTCCTTTGGCCAGCTTATTACCCCAGCAGGGTATCTGATCACTGGCAGGGCATAGCTGTTAATTGCCCGAACCTTGTTTCTGCCATTGAGCTGACTCTTTAGGACTTGCCTTACTCGCTTCAGGTACTTGGCAGTTGCTGCTTGCCTAGTGGCCTCTTCGTGGTGGCCATTTGCCTGTGGTATGCCAAGGTATTTGTAACTCTCCTCCAAATCTGCTATTCTGCCCTCTGGGAGTGTTATGCCCTCTGTATGGACTACCTTCCCTCTTTTTGTCACCATTCGCCACACTTCTCCAGTCCAACGACATTCCAATGTCATTGCTGTAGATCCTGGTGGTGTGGATCAGTGAGTCGATATCTCGCCGCTCTTGGCGTACAGCTTGATGTCATCCATGTAGAGGAGGTGGCTGATAGTGGTCCTGTTCGGAGTCGGTATCCGTAGCCAGTCTTGTTGATTATTTGGCTGAGGGGATTCAGGCCTATGCAGAACAGCAGTGGGGACAGAGCATCTCCTTGATATATACCACATTTGATGGAGACTTGTGCAATTGGCTCGAAGTTGGCCTCAAGGGTGGTGTTCCATTGCCTCATTGAGTTTGCAATGAAGGCTCTTAGAGTCTTATTGACCTTGTACAGCTTCAGGCATTCCAGGATCCATGTGTGTGGCATTGAGTCATAGGCTTTCTTGTAATCAATCCAGGCAGTGCACAGGTTGGTCTGTCTGGTTCTACAGTCTTGAGCGACTGTTCTGTCTACCAGCAGCTGATGTTTTGCCTCTCTGGTATTCTTACCAATGCCTTTCTGTGTCTCTGTCATGTATTGATCCATATGCCCACTTATCTTTGCCGCAATGATGCCTGACAGGAGTTTCCATGTTGTGGAGAGGCAGGTGATTGGCTGATAGTTGGATGGGACTGTTCCCTTCTGGGGATCCTTCTGGATCAGGACTGTGCGACCCTTGGTCAGCCATTCTGGGTGGGTCCCATCTCTCAGCAGTTGGTTCATTTGTGCTGCTAGACGCTCATGGAGTGAGGTCAGCCTCTTCAGCCAGTAGGCATGGATCATATCCAGGCCTGGTGCTGTCCAGTTTTTCATACCTGAGACTTTTTCTTGGATATCTGCTACTGTGATGGTCACGGCATCTTGTTCAGGGAGATTGTCGTGGTCTGCTCTTAGATTGTTTAGCCACTGTGCATCGCTGTTATGTGATGCTTCTTTCTCCCATATGCCTTTCCAGTACTGTTCAGTCTCCAGCCTTGGTGGGTTAGCTCTTGTGTTATTACCCTGCCACTGAGAGTACACTTTAGCTGGTTCAGTGGAGAACAGCCTGTTTATTCTCCTGGCCTCTATCTCTCTCGTGTACCTCTTCAGTCGGGTGGCCAAGGCTTGGAGTCTTTGTTTAGCAGTTTCCAAGGCCTCAGGTATGGGCATCTGTCTGTACCTCTTGGGTATCTCTTTCCTGGTTGCACCATTCTGGAGTTTGGCTGACAACTGGCTGACCTCTCTCTCTCTCTCTCTCTCTCTCTCTCTCTCTATATATATATATATATATATATATATATATATATATATATATATATATATATATATACATATACATATACATATATATATATATATATATATATATATATATATATATACATATATATACATATATATATATATATATATATATATATATATATATATATAAAGGGTGCAACGATACACATAATTCATGGTTCGGTTCGATCGCTTTCTGTCACAGTTCGATACTTTTTTCGGTTTATTAAAATAACCAACATTGTTTTAACTCGAGTACATTTTCATTAAATTTAATTACAAGTAACTCTTGCAGCTAAACCAGGCACATTCTTCGTGCATACTTAGATTCATAAAAACAAAAACATCACCTAGACTTTGACTTCCTTTATTGTCATTACACAAATTACACAGCAGTGCACTTGGAATGAATTTTTGTTGCATTGACTTCCTGGATTGTAACAACACACAGTGATATTGTTAATGAATAATTGTATAAAAATATGACTGCTATTAGGGCCAGAATAAATAGTATAAAAAATAAATATAAATACAAGAGCTATGCAAGAAATATCGATTAACACTGTCAGTTACGCAGATCTGAATGATAGTGGAGGATCTTCAATTTCAGCTGAAGGTAAAGCACCTGCCATGTTGCAGCGCCGTAGCGTATGTAGCTTCTTCTGTCTCAGCAGCTTGGCCGAATGAAAGGGGAGGTGCTGTGCGCTCAGCTCAGCGGATCTGTGCTCGACAATGCAGCCCGGAGTAGTCAAACACAGATTCACTGAACTTTCTGGGCATAGCTCCTTGTCAGAAATTGATCAAATAAATAACTACAAAATTGCGTATTGTTTGGTTCATAGGGTGTACCGAACCGAGGCCACTGTATCGAACGGTTCAATACAGATACATGCAGGGCTTGACATTAACTTTTTTGCTCATTAGCCACTGTGGCTAGTGGTTTCCAAGAGTTACTAGCCACTCAGTATTTTCACTAGCCATAATTTGTTATTGGATAATTATGTTCAATATGATTAAAGCCGATGATGACATGCTAAAGTTTACTTAAAGAAGATTTACAACCTCTTTAAATGTAAATGACCCCTATGCACACTTAAAACAAGACTACATCAATGAAAGCCCTGAGAAAACTTAATTTACTTCTCCCTCATTGTCATTCTCATGAAAAAAGAAATGATTTTCTGATTTACAATCGTTAATAAATATTTAAGCAGACAGTGTCTCTTGCTGAGTTTTTATCCGTTCAATTAATCTTCTGTACCCCTTTACCATTTTATTATAAGCAATAACAAACTACTATTTTAATTACTTTGTCTTAATATACTGCATATCTTCATATGAAAGGAGCACAATGTTACACACAACTTTATCAGAGCTGAATACCTGAGGACCTGTCCGACAGTCAGAGCAGAACATCACCTTCTCTCCCAGGTTATACACCAGCCATTCTCGACCTGTCTTCCATTTTTCATTAAAAAATCTTTTCTTTTTCGTCTCCTCATCCTTCGGTTCATTGGGTTTTCTCTTGTTTGTTTGTTTTCTTGTTTCTCTCCGGGTCTCGTAACTCCTTGGAAATGCCGCCACATCGCTCCTCCGCTTATCTTTTGACCCGAGTCTGACCTGACCCCTGTCAGCAGTGATGTCGCAAAGGCTTCCACGAATGGACCAATGATGAGCAAAGACTTTATGCAGGCAGTGCTTACGGGAGTTGTAGTGTCGTGGTCTTATATTGCTATTGGTTTATTATTTCAGATGCCGTTTGAGAAAACTACAATTAAACGTGTACATAAAATTCAACCCGCCAAAGTGGCTAGTGGGAGCGGCGGTGCTACCAGCCACTGCCGAAATCCACCCGCAATTGGCGGGTTGGCGGGTGTTAATGTCAAGCCCTGGATACATGTATTGTTGCACCCCTAATATTTATAGATAAGATATAAGATCAGGGTGCCAATAACAAGTGGAATAAACCAATTTCAAATTGTTACAACAGGCACTGGAGTGCCAAAAGCAGACATGGGATGACCCCTATCACCACAACAAAGCAGCAGAACAGGCCTCAGGGGCCCAGAAGAAGATGTGCCATGTCCAGAATGACCATGGCCGACAGCCCTAGTTGTTGGTAACCCAGAACCAACAAGAGCATTCATAAACGTGACAAAAGAGCTTTCAGTCCTTCCAAAATATAACAAACCAGATTGTCACAATTTACAACCTTCATCAAATACTGTCTTACAATTGGCAGCAACAGTTTCCAGTTATAGCTCTCACGTAACAAACTGTTTTGGATTTGGATTTATAACACACAGTACAGAAGGCGTACTTCCATTAATGGTATTACAGATTAACCCCTGTGACACTTGACATATGTCCCTCTTTTTTCATTTGCAATAGGTCTATTTGTACTACTAGCACATAATTTTGCTTTTGTAGTACCAGAAGACTAAAACAGTCTAATCGTAGTCATGCTAATAAGTTGAGTTCACTCATATTAGTAAACAAAATCAGTTTTAGAAGCAAAGATAGTTGGTGTGCAGAAGTAGGCCTTACTAGTAAATCAAAAACATCTACTAATAGACATATAGTGTTACTAACAGACACCAGCTCAAAACAGAAGTTGTTTTAAGTAGCACCAGATGAACTGGGCTTTATGTCTTTGGTGCACTGAAGTTTCACACTCACAAAAAAAAAAGTTTAACTCTCACATGTGTGCCAAGACATTTTCATTGAACAGAGAAACTTGTTTCCATTTCATGATGGTTGCAAACAAACGCAAACATCCAACACAATGTTATATTTGAGTGATGTTTATTGAGTCTGTCCCCACAGAAGCAACACTTTATACCTTTTAACCTGCTGTTTGTTGACACTGGTGGAGTCTTGTTGGAAAGAGCGGGGTGTCGGTGGCGCAGTTGGATAGTGCGCTTGGTCAGTGATCAGGAGGTTGCAGGTTCAAGCCCAACTTTGGGCGGCACACCGCGATGTGTCCTTGAGCAAAACACTTAACCCCAAGTTGCTCCCACTGCTGCATCAGTGGTGTGAAAGGGCGTGACTGTGTTAGAGATTCTGATGGATAACAAACATAGAAACTCTGAACCATCAGTGAGTGAATGTGAGGGCGAATGGGTGTGAATGGGTAGGTGTGACCTAAAGCAGCTTTGAGTAGTAAAAGACTAGAAAAGCGCTATTTAAAGGTGCTATGAGGAGAATTTATCGCCGACGTAATGCTGCGTTCCTGTAACCTCAGAAATGGGAGTGATATCATCTCCCACTTGTCGGCGTTCCAGTCAAAGTCAGAAAAAAACATGCCGATCTACCAGGCTATTGTTAGCTGTTGTTAGCACGCCCTGCGTTGTTGTATGAAGAATGTGATTATCACTATGGCAGCATTTTTGTAAATATAAATCTAACAATACTATGTATACAGCTGATCTAGAGCGACACACCCCAGTCAGAAGTGCAAATAAACTGATTATTACAGGAGCTAAATAACTGTTCACACTGGGGCATCCATATTTGATTGACACCTCGGGGTGGCGAGGTTTCACCGAGTTCCCAGTAGGAAATTCAGACCTCTGGGGACGTTCCAGTTTTAGTTTCCAACTCGGAGCTCAAAATTCCTACTTCTGACTACAACTTGAACGCACCGGAGACGTGAAGCCAAAGTGTGTTTGCTTGTTGTGGTAAATGCAGCATGGATCTTTGTCGGAACTCTGCATTGCTTTACAAGTTCTTTTTCAACAACTTACAGGATGCAAAGCCACGAGGTAATGTATCTCTTTCTAGTTACGTAGCGGTAGTTTTTGATGTGTGACGACAAGCAATGCGGGGAAAAGTTATTATCGTAGTTGTAGACGGCTAAAAATCGCTACTTACAGCCCGGCGCTCTCAGACGTGTAATATAAATAATAAAATAATATAAATTTGCTCTAGTTTTAATTGTCTGGTTCCCCGAAGTTGAGTATCCAGGCCAGTCCGGCCCTGTCCGACCCGAACGGAAGGCTAAAGAATAGCATTTATAGATAACCTATTTAGATGCTATAAAACTCATCGATACTCATCTTAAAGTGTGTATTTCGATCAGGCATACGTCTAAAAGTGAGACTTTTTTGTAATTACTCAAAAACTCCTCACAGTCTCTTTAAGCTCAAGTCCATTTACCTTGTAAGAGGTAATTCATAAGTGCTGATTCTCTGATTGCTTGGAGTTCTTTTTTTAGACAAGCTGGTATGTAAAAGAAGTGTCATTCCACACACGCCTCACCTCACCCTGCCACACACATTCCAGGGAACTCGCTCATCAAGCTGCACCCAAATGACTTTATAGTCATTATTACCTCTATTGTCCTGAAAGAAAGTCTCATATGTGTGACAAGTCAGGCAGGACAGATAAGCAAAATGTTTTTTTCATTCTGTGTTTTTAGTCCTGAGCCCAATAACTGTGCCTTATTACAAAACCCAAAACAAGTAAAGCTGGCACGTTGTGTAAATCGTAAATAAAAACAGAACACAATAATTTGCAAATCCTTTTCAACTTATATTCAATTGAATACACTGCAGAGACAAGATATTTAATGTTTGAACTGAGAAACTTTATTTTATTTTACAAATAATCATCAACTTAGAATTTAATGGCAGCAACACACTGCAAAAAAGTTGTCACAGGGTCATTTTTACCACTGTGTTACATCGCCTTTCCTTTTAACAACACTCAGTAAATGTTTGGGAACTGAGGAGACCAATTTTTGAAGCTTTTCAGGTGGAATTCTTTCCCATTCTTGCTTGATGTACAGCTTAAGTTGTTCAACAGTCCAGGTCTCCGTTGTTGTATTTTACGCTTCATAATGCATCACACATTTTCAATGGGGGACAGGTCTGGACTACAGGCAGGCCAGTCTAGTACCCGCACTCTTTTACTATGAAGCCATGCTGTTGTAACACGTGCAGAATGTGGCTTGGCATTGTCTTGCTGAAATAAGCAGGGGCGTCCATGAAAAAGACGTTGCTTGGATGGCAACATATGTTGCTCCAAAACCTGTATGTACCTTTCAGCATTAATGGTGCCTTCACAGATGTGTAAGTTACCCATGCCTTGGGCACTAATACACCCCCATACTATCACAGATGCTGGCATTTGAACTTTGCGCCTATTACAGTCCGGATGGTTGTTTTGCTCTTTGGTCCGGAGGACATGACGACCACAGTTTCCAAAAACAATTTGAAATATGGACTGGTCAGACCACAGAACACTTTTCCACTTTGCATCAGTCCATCTTAGATGAGCTCGGGCCCAGTGAAGCCGGCGGTGTTTCTGGGTGTTGTTGATAAATGGTTTTGGCTTTGCATAGTAGAGTTTTAACTTGCACTTACAGATGTAGACGAACTGTAGTTACTGACAGTGGTTTTCTGAAGTGTTCCTGAGCCCATGTGGTGATATCCTTTACACAGTGATGCCAGTTTTTGATGCAGTACCGCCTGAGGGATCAAAGGTCACGGGCATTCACTGTTGGTTTTGGGCCTTGCTGCTTAGTAACTTCTCCAGATTCTCTGAACCTTCTGATGATATTACGGACCGTAGAAGATGAAATCTCTAAATTCCTTGCAAATGCTGGTTGAGAAATGTTGTTCTTAAACTGTTGGACAATTTGCTCACACATTTGTTCACAAAGTGGTGACCCTCGCCCCATCCTTGTTTGTGACTGACTGAGCATTTCAGGGAAGCTGTTTTTATACCCAATCATGGCACCCACCTGTTCCCAATTAGCCTGTTCACTTGTGGGATGTTCCAAAGAAGTGTTTGATTAGATTAGATTAGATTGTACTTTATTAATCCCTTTGGGAAAACTCCCTCAGGGAAATTATGATTCCAGTTGCATTATATTATAAATAAACAATAATACTTGTAGGCTACTGCTGCTGCTCCTTCCCCTCCTCTGTCTTCCTGTTACTCCTCATCCCCCCAATTGAGGAGTTATACAGTCTGATGGCCTGAGGGACAAAGGAGTTTCTCAGTCTGTTGGTCCTGCACTTGGGGAGGAGCAGTCTTGCGCTGAACAGGCTCATCTGGTTGTTGGTGGCCATGTGTAGAGAGTGACTGGCATCATCCAGAATGTCCAGCAGTTTGTCCAGTGTCCTCTTCTCTGCCATCGTCACCAAAGAGTCCAGCTTCATGCCAATCACAGAGCCAGCCCTCCTGATCAGTTTTTCAATCCTGGATGTGTCCTTGGTCCTTGAATATCTGATGAAACTGGCTCTTGGTAGCTGATGATAATGAAGCTGGCAGTTGGTGGCATCTTTCAAAAAAGAACACTCTGCTGGTATCCTCAGAAATGCCTCCTGGCAGCAATGATGGTTGAAAAAGATATCCATAGGATATATAAGAAAAAAGAATCTTAATATGAAGTGCAGGAAGGTCAGGAAAAGATCAAAAAAGGAAAACTTTTGAAAATTGTTTTAAAAAAAGGGAAAAAACACACAAAAAAACAGCTAAAAATATGGAGAGCAAACTGGACAGGCTGCTCCCGTTTACAGCACCATGGCAACATTAATGTTGTATTTATTGATGAGCATTCCTCAACTTTCTCAGTCTTTTTTGCCACTTGTGCCAACTTTTTTGAAACATGTTGCAGGCATCAAATTCCAAATGAGCTAATATTTGCAAAAAAATAACAGTTCACCAGTTTCAAACCTTAAGTATCTTGTCTTTGCTGTGTATTCAATTGAATAAAGGTTGAATGGGATTTGCAAATCATTGTATTCTGTTTTTATTTAGATTTACACAACGTGCCAACTTCACTGGTTTTGGGTTTTTGTACAATTCAGGACATTTAAAGCTACAGCACATATGACACTCATATCTAAGGGCAATCTGGGGTCAACAGTTAACCATGTTAACCTAATTATTATGTTTTTGGTCTGTGAGAGGAAGCCAGAGTCCCCAGAGAGAGCCCATGCATGCACAGGACGTAACTCTCTGCAGAAGCCGTGATGGCAAAAGAGTTTCAAACTAGCACCCTTCTTGCTGTGAGGCACTACATGACTTTGTCAAGTTGCATAGACTTTTTTAGGCTACAACTTTAGCCTAGAATATTTGAAACAAACAAACCAAGATTTAATCCATATATCAGTCCATTTATAAACCCTACCATCCATCCATCACTCAGTGATATGACAGACATATTCAACATCATTGTGAAGAAAACACAATTTATGACTTCAGTTGAATGAAAAATGGAATTTGGGTGTGGAGAAGTTTTTTTGTCTTTGCCACTTCCTATGTTAAATTTGGACCCTTTGCTTTAGAGCTCCACTATGCTGACACATTTAAAGTTAAGGGCACAGCTTGAGGTAGAGGTTTAGACCAGGGGAAAATACAAATAAGGCCTCATCTCCATGGGTCGTGATCTAAACCTGCCAACTTTAACTGTGGCTTAAGTCCTGTCAGAGGCTTTCAACATGCAACAGCAGAGATTTATCATCATGGCCACTTCTCCACACCAGCGGTAGAGAAAGACTTCATATCTCAACACAGATGATGGGCCAGCTCTGAGGGAAAAGATTGTCAAATACCTTGAGATAAAACCACTCCTCCTCCTATAACTAGTACCAGCACACATGCTCTCAATCCCCTCCAGTTGTGACTTGATTTACTTATTTGACTTCCAACATATTTCTTCTTCTTCTTCTTTCCTTGACAAGAACTGACTGTGACAACCCCCCCCCCCCCCCCCCAAAAAAAAAAAACACAAATGGGGAGTGAAAGAAAAGGAAACCAAATATTAATAACAAGTACAACAGGATTTAATAAAAAACAATGACAAAAAGGGAGGGAACAAAGAAAAAAAATATGATTATTATTATAATAGTCGTAATTACAAGCCAGTTCACAGACAAAAATGCTTATGGCCCTTTTCCACGAGCCCTACTCTACTCTACCCGGCTCTACTCTACTTGCCTTGTGCTGCTTTTCCATTAGTCCCAGTCGCCTGCCACACGGCGTGTAGTGTCGCTGTAAACAGAGAGCGGCTCTGCGGTGACATCATTTTGAGTGTCTGTGTCTTTTTGTCACAAACGGAGTAAAAAAGGAAAGCAGAAGAAGGCTGCAGGTGGTAAGAAGAAATACCCCTTGAGAAGCACAGGAGAGTTTTGGAAGCTATGCAACAGAATGAAGCCGAGGACGAGAGCAATCCAGCTGCAAAGAAAAGATGTATGAGGGTAAGCTAATGGTAGCATGCTAGGTCGTCACGCTCATGACTCATCGATGACGACATTGTTTGACCAATCAGTAGCCGGCAGTCAGTGACATCATCTTTTAGTATGGACTCGGCTCGCTTGGAACCAGAGCGGAGTAGGTACTAAAACTAGCTTGTTTTAGGAGGTACCAGGCTAGTGGAAACACCCTGCAAATAAAGTAGAGTTGAGTAGAGTAGGGCCAAGGCGTGCTAGTGGAAAAGGGCCAATACAGAGCGACATCAACCTCAAACGTCAGTGGCCTGATTTTTCACATAGGAGATAAAAGGCAGCCAAACTTCATCAAACTTTGTGGTGGTCTCTTGTAGTGTGTACCTTTTCTTTTCTATTTATCTATTCTATTTTCTATTTTCAACAAACTTGAAGTATTTCGCCCCTCTTCCATATGACTACACAGACAACATTTCAGTTACTCTATCCAACTCAGATTCTAGCTTGCCCAAACTCATGTCATGCCCACAGCAATATGGTGTCTATTCAGGATATAAAGTAAATACACACTAAACACGCTTGAGGTTAATGCCCCAAACAATCGAACTACCATTCATGATATAAACTATGGTTCTATCACCAAAGATATAAAAGATGACATTAACAAATGGCCTTCTTTGACACTCAACTTGATTTCCCTGCCTTGGTTTCTGCATCTTTTTCAGTCGTTATCAGTAGAGATTCTAAAGAAACAATTTTATGAACGGCAACACACAATTTCCAGATCTTTATGGAAAGGTCAAAGATCTCAGGTACTACTTAAACGCTACAGCAAGAAAAATATAAAGGAGGGTTGTCACTTCCTTCCTTGGAGGATTACTATTAAGAGGCACAATTTAAATACTTTATCTATTGGTACATTGAGGATTATTCTGCTTAATGGAAGGACGTAGAGTTTAGCCAGTTGGATGTCCCTCTTCCATCCATAGTTGGAAATAAAAACTGAGGAAATTACAGTCAGATAACTTAAGTTGTTGATTTTGTAGCTGGCTATATATCTCTACTTACAGCCCGGTGCTCTAAGACGTGTCTGAATAATATAAATTTGCTCTAGTTTTAATTGTCTTGTTCCTGAAGTTGAGTATCCAGGCCAGTCCAGTCCTGTCCAACCCGACCGGAAGGCTAAGGAATAGCATTTATAGATAACCTATTTTGATGCTATAAAACTCATCTTAAAGTGTGTATTTCCATCAGGCATATATCTAAAAGGGAGACTTTTCTGTAATTACTCAGAAACTCCTCACAGTTTCTTTAAATAATGTTAACTGCTATGAGAAGGGAGAGATGCAAGATTATTAAGATGTGTGGCAAACAATAAGAATTTTTGACCTTTCCAGCTAATTTCTAGGTTTCAAAGGTGGATCTTGAAAGGACTTACATCATGCTGTGTAATTGCAGTACTGGACTGAAAAGTTTTCAGGACCTTTCAGATATCTATAATTTGGAAAGGAAGGACTTTTTTTTAGATATGTGCAACTCACAAACCACTTCAGTAGAAAAATCAAAGCTCACGTCACCACTGATAAGAACCTGATTAATATTTTGAGTGATGCAAATAAGGGTAACATTCATTAAGTTAATATAGAAATATAGCAAATAGAACCCTGAATGATGATGGCTGTCAAACATCTGTGAAACACAGCCTACCACCTCAAAGTCTGATTCATGGAGAGATTTCTCCTGGAAGAATGGAACAAGGTTTTTATTACCACTAAAATAAAATATTGTGATAATAAATCATAACTGTGACCAGGAATCCAGTTGCTGCTGGAGAAAGTGTCATAACTCGCTCGTTGACCACTTTCAGATACTTTGGGACTTCCAAATTATTCAGCCATGCTGGTATGACATTATAGATATCATTAAATCACTGTTAGGTTGTAAGCTGGATGATAGTTGCAAAACCATATATTTAGGGAATTTACCCTACGTGCTTTATGCCCAGGATTAATACCTTCTTAAAATGTTACTAGTTGCAAGCAAAATAGCAATAGCCAGAAAATGGCTTGTCAAGAAACCATCCATAAAAGCAGTTAACAAGTAAAGAAATTGTATGACATGGAGAGATTGAAATTTTCATGAAGACTATGTTGAGATAAACTCAGTGGGCTCTAATTTCGTGGTGCAGCGCAGGGGGTGCAAGCCTGGCGCACCCCGCGCAGTGTTAATTTAGATCGGCGCACCCAATTTGGTAGACCGTCTGCGCAGAGATGGGTGTGACGGCACACCAGGAGGAGTCGACGGCGCACCAGGGGGACGTGCCGACAGATTCAGGTTGGTGCAGTGACAATTTCGTCCCAAAAAACTGTGTGGAAGGTGCGCTGAAAGCTCACCAGCTCCAACCTAGTCTATCCTCGGCACAAGCGAAGCGCACCCTCCGCAGCTGTAATTTGGTGACAGGCGCACATATGTGCACACGTCAACAAAGCCTCAGAGGCAGGTTTCCAGAGTGTCAGGCACATTGTAATGCAATAAACAATCACAGCAATCACTATTTAATGTAACCGTCTGAACCAGCATATACATTTGTATCTCTATTAATTGTCCCATCACATCTGATGTTGGATGAAATGAACGTTTGTCATAATGGAAACTTAACCTGACAGCAGCTGGAAGTTTGATGCACATCTTAAAAGTCAACAATAAACAGCCTTAACATCTGATACTGAGTAAATATCTGGCTTCTCTCATTTCATTACATTCAAAGAAAAGAGGGAGAAAAAAGACGAAGAAAAAAACAGAGAAAATAAATGTATGTCACTCAGGATTTACCCGTGATTTCCCATATTCCTCTATTTTAGTCTTTATTTTTAACGTGATCTAAAAAGATGGAGTACATCATTGCAAGGAGGATGAGGAGGAGACACTGGGAGAGTAAACAGTATATCACTAAAGGCTCTGCCATTTGGTGATGACAAACTAGGAGTGCTGGTGGATCACAAGCATTATAAATGGATAAGCCAGCTGCTGTGTAACTGTCTCTTAATTTGTTACTCCTATAATGACAAAGGAACAGATTACATCTGTCCCGGGAGCTGGCCCACACAGTGACGCGCTTCGTGGCCTCAGATGCGCGCCCCGATGGCCAGTCTGTTCTCCCAGCTGCTGAAAGGACAGCGGCTCTGACCGTCTCCACTGGAGATCATTCTCCAGTGGAGACGGTCAGAGCAGTGGGGATCATTCAGACCAACCAGACGCTGTGCCTCACCCGCAGCACATTTAAAGGCAAGGAGAGGCACTCATTTGATTGGTGGAGACAGCACTCGGCTGTGTTAAACCCACTCACGTCTTTTCTCCTCCCACTCTGACATTTGAGCTGAGGGGCAGAGACGTGGGCGTGGATGCGCTCCTCTGCACTCCTCTTCGCCTTGAGTGCGCCTCTCTTGGCACTGCAGGAAACTTGCAAAGTGCGCCAGTCACACCTTGTCAGCGCGGCGAAGGGCAGGTGCGCCTGCGCTTGCGCCTGGTCTGCGAAATTAGATAATAAGTATTGGTCCAAATGGAAAACATCTCAGAACAAAAATATATGATGGGAGGAGGTTGATGTATTTATTTGGCATGTGTGGTTTTGTTTGTGCCTCTTGTCTTTTGATGACCTGTGGACCACAGAAATGGAGGACAATCTCACGTGCTCATGTTGTCTCCAGGATTTTTTCCAGTCTTTTTATTTGGTTCCTGATTTTTCTGTGGAATTTTTTTTCCCAAGACTGACATCTTTCCCACCTTTTGGATGTCCTCTTCCATGTTGAGTGTTGTGTTTTCTGGCTGTTGCCGTAGACATATATATTTATGGTTGTTGCCATGTTTCTTTTTTGTTTTTGTTCGATTACATCTGATCAGACTTCTTTCTTGGAGGACTAGATTCTAGGTGGGTGGAAGGACAGAATGGTTATGTTTGTGGTATGCTGTGCTGAGATTATCTGAGCACACCACACACAGAACAATCCAAACTGTTCAGTGTTTGATGTTTTATCTAAATTTGTGGGCTCTCTAACAGATAAAATATGTCGTGAGTTTTTGAAATTCCAATGTGTGGACCCAACTTTGGGCAAAAAAATCAAAAATTATTTTAGATGAGGGATCCCCTAAAATATGACATCCATCAGCAGCCCTGATGGCCAGGACAAATATTCATGTTTAAGGAACCAAAATGTGACTTTGGTGCTTTGGGCTAAAGCAGAGTCCTGGATCTCAGATGGATGCTCTGGACCTCACTGTTGTGGACCAGTATGTCAGTTATAACTGGGGGGACATATACTTAAATCCCAAAAAGAAGACCCTCAACTGCACGTGCTGCATCCTCTGACAAAGAAGTCCTTCAGTTTGGAGGAGCTCTCACCTCTGTACCTCTGTGTTTATTGGGGGCCATGTGGTTTTCCCCGTCTCCAGGACCTTAATTTAAAACTGACCCAGTTGCAGACCGTGCACAGAGCTTCAGGACCTCACCTGCAGACAACAGTCATAACATTCACTTTATGAAATGACCTGTGGTAAGTTTAAGTCAAAGGGGAGGAGTCAGCAGGTTCATGGTATGCACATCTGTAGATTAAACCTGTTTAACTGCTTATCTGATAATAAACTTCACCTCCCTCCTCTCTCTTCACTCTGCTTTAGAGTCATAAACCTGAGGTTCATAATCCAGGTGACTTTCAGCACAACATCCAACTACACAAACAGGTGAGTACAAAGGGGGGGATGGACGGGGGTCCTTCATAAAACCTTTTACTCTCAGTTTACAGATGAAAATTGTTCTAGTTTAACAGCTGTTTTCTCAAGACACTACAATAGAGCACATGTATTTATATGTGTGTGTGCATGTATCTGTATAAGTAAGGGATAATGCCCTCCGAGGTGTCCATTATCAGAAATTAATGGACTTCGCGGAAGCAACCGTCCTCCTCTTCGCGTCGGACGGTTCACGCCTCCACATCGTCCATTAATTTCTGATAATGGACACCTCGGAGGGCATTATCCCGCTTATACCATGGTCACTTATGAAAAAATACAATACCCAAAAGCAGTGAAGTTGGCACGTTGTGTAAATTGTAAATAAAAACAGAATACAATGATTTGCAAATCCTTTTCAACTTATATTCAATTGAATACACTGCAAAGACAAGATATTTAATGTTCGAACTGAGAAACTTTATTTTCTTTTGCAAATAATCATCAACTTAGAATTTAATGGCAGCAATACGTTGCAAAAAAGTTGTCACAGGGTCATTTTTACCACTGTGTTACATCGCCTTTCCTTTTAACAACACTCAGTAAATGTTTGGGAACTGAGGAGACCAATTTTTGAAGCTTTTCAGGTGGAATTCTTTCCCATTCTTGCTTGATGTACAGCTTAAGTTGTTCAACAGTCCGGGGTCTCTGTTGTTGTATTTTACGCTTCATAATGCACCACACATTTTCATTGGGGGACAGGTCTGGACTGCAGGCAGGCCAGTCTAGTACCTGCACTCTTTTACTACGAAGCCACGCTGTTGTAACACGTGCAGAATGTGGCTTGGCATTGTCTTGCTGAAATAAGCAGGGGCGTCCATGAAAAAGATGTTGCTTGGATGGAAACATATGTTGCTCCAAAACCTGTATGTACCTTTCAGCATTAATGGTGCCTTCACAGATGTGTAAGTTACCCATGCCTTGGGCACTAATACACCCCCATACCATCACAGATGCTGACTTTTGAACTTTGCGCCTATACCAGTCCAGATGGTTCTTTTTTCTCTTTGGTCCGGAGGACACGACGACCACAGTTTCCAAAAACAATTGTAAATGTGGACTGGTCAGACCACAGAACACTTTTCCACTTTGCATCAGTCCATCTTAGATGAGCTCGGCCCAGCGAAGCCGGTGGCGTTTCTGGGTGTTGTTGATAAATGGCTTTCGCTTTGAATAGTAGAGTTTTAACTTGAACTTACAGATGTAGATGAACTGTAGTTACTGACAGTGGTTTTCTGAAGTGTTCCTGAGCCCATGTGCTGATATCCTTTACACAGTGATGCCGGTTTTTGATGCAGTACCGCCTGAGGGATCGAAGATCACGGGCATTCACTGTTGGTTTTGGGCCTTGCCGCTTGCGTGCAGTAATTTCTCCAGATTCTCTGAACCTTTTGATGATATTACGGACCGTAGAAGATGAAATCTCTAAATTCCTTGCAAATGCTGGTTGAGAAATGTTGTTCTTAAACTGTTGGACAATTTGCTCACGCATTTGTTCACAAAGTGGTGACCCTCGCCCCATCCTTGTTTGTGAATGACTGATCATTTCAGGGAAGCTGCTTTTATACCCAATCATGGCACTCACCTGTTCCCAATTAGCCTGTTCACCTGTGGGATGTTCCAAATAAGTGTTTGATGAGCATTCCTCAACTTTCTCAGTCTTTTTTGACACTTGTGCCAGCTTTTTTGAAACACGTTGCAGACATCAAATTCCAAATGAGCTAATATTTGCAAAAAATAACTAAGTTTACCAGTTCAAACGTTAAATATTTTGTCTTTGCAGTGTATTCAATTGAATATAAGTTGAAAGGGATTTGGAAATCATTGTATTCTGGTTTTATTTACAATTTACACAACGTGCCAACTTCACTGGTTTTGGGTATTGTACATCTTTAATCAATTATTAACACGTTAATGTTGTTTTTACAGCGTTAAAATCATTCGTTTTAAACAAGAAGCGGCTGAGCGGACTATTTAATATCGCTCGTTGTGACGCGTTGCTAAGATAACCTCCTCTGGCCACAGAACCTGCAGCTCGGTCGGTCGCAGTTGTATTAGGCCTAATCAGTGGAGTGAAGTGAGATGATTGCTTTACGTGATGTTAGGTGAAAAAAGTGTGATTTCAGAGGGCAAATGCCCCTCTTATCGTTTGTGTATATCCAGAGGATGATGCGATTTTTTTTTCAAAGAATCAAGGTCAACAGATAGTTTACTAAATCGTTTTAATTGCAAGAAATATTGTCCACCATTCATTCTGATCATTAAATGTGCTATCAAGAAAGTAAGTTTATCCTACATCGTCTTTATAAATATCCACCATTCATTCTGATCATTAAATGTTCTATCAAGCAAGTAAGTCTATCCTACATCGTTTTTATAAATAGGATGCTCACCTCGTCTTTGTCCTCCTCTAAATTGTTCAATTCCTCCGGTGTCACCTCCTTGTGTCCCATCTCCTTCTTCTCATATTCTTTTCTCTTCTCTTCTTCTTCTGCTGCATCCCAGTCTTCAAAATTTTCGAATTCACCAAACAGGTTGAAGGAAACCATGTAATCGTTAATTTTGTCTACTGTCTATGAGCTAGGCGATGTTAAGAGTTTCCGTTGCCACGATTACCAACTACTGTTTGATCCAGCGCAGTAATTTAGAAGAATCAGGCTATTTGACCGGACCTCCTTTTCTAGGTGTCCATTATCACCTTTTAATGGACACCCTGCAGCCAATCAGAATCGAGTATTCACCCAGACCATGGTATAAATGAATATATATGTCTGTGTATGTATATATATAAATATAAATATAGATGTAAGTATGAATATATATACACACACTAATGTATGTGTTATATATATATTTACATATATACACACACACACATTTATACATATATATATATATACACATACATATATATGTGTATATATATATATATATATATATATACACATATATATCTGTATATATATATGTATACACACACACACACACACACACACATATATATATATATATATATATATATATATATATATATATATACATATATATATATATATATATACATATACATATATATATATATATATATATATATATATAGATATATATATATATACATATATATATATTGGGCTGTCACTTTAGTGCATTAATTAGATTAATTAATTACACACAAATTAATGCATTAAAAAAAATAATCACAATTAATCGTAGCACACAAACATTTTGATATTGGCCAGCTGGAGGACCCGTACATGGCAGTGGCACGTCACTTCACACATGCGTTTCTAGTCAAACCAAACAAAGCTCAGGTGACAACAGGAATGGCATATTTAAGACTTAATCTTATTTTATTTTTGAATTGATGTATCTATATTTGTACTACATTCTTTAATAATGCATCAGGCTTAATTGTTTTGCTGGATGTCCTCGACCTTTTTCTTTTTTTAAATTTGATTTATGAAACACACTTAAAGTGTAATTTGAGTTGCCTGATTGAGTTTAGAATATTCTGGACAAGTTGCCCTGACTTTGGTTTTATTTAGTTACCAATAAAAATGTGGATTTACAAATCTTCACTTCTTAGTGTATTCATTTGATTAGTCATGCACTACAATTTTATAATATCCTAGAATTCAAATTCCTTATTTGGGTACTTTAAGCAGATATGAGATTAAAATGCGATTCATTAGATTAATTAATTACAAATCTGGTAATTAATTAGATTAATTTTTTTAATCGCCTGACCACATTAATATATATATATATATATAATATATATATATATATATATATATATATATATATATGTATATGTATATATATATATGTATGTGTATATGTATATATATGTTTATATATACTGTATATATATATATATAGATATAGATATAGATATAGATATAGATATGTATATGTATGTATATATATATATATATATATATATATATATATATATATATATATATATGTATATATATATATATATATATATATGTATATTAATGTAATGATCAGTGTAATATTAACATATTAACAACATTAATACCTATAATATGTAGCCTGGAGAGGAATGATGCTGATTCGTATAACAGCTAGCTGACTTTTCTGAACCAGGCACAGGTGCAGCGCACCTGCCCTGTCCTGCACTGTATCAATAGTGTGTGTCCAGCGCACTTTGCAAGTTTCGTGCATGGCGCACCAAGGTGCACCCACATCTCCGTCCCTCCCACTCGCGCAAGGGAGGAGAGAAGTTGTGAGCATGTTTAACATGGTGTAGTCTTCACCAATCATATAAACGCTCCTCCTTGTCTTTGAATGCACAACGGGCGAAGTGCAATGACAATTTTAATCTCTCCTCCATCGACTCCAGCCTCAGTAGGCGGATGAAGCCGTGGTCCCCTGGACTGTATCTCAGGACCAATGGATGACGGCTTTCCTCAGGCTCCCTCCTTCCTGCTAAAACCAGCAGTCCAAGAGGAGGAAGAGGAAGGAGACGCGTTTAGATAGTTTTTTTTCCCATGTATGAATTTATTTTTCTTGTGAATCTTTCTTTGTGCATCTTTAATGTGACTGAGTAAACTGTGGCAAGAAAACTTAATATATAAATGTATAAATGTATAAATGTATAAATGTGAGACATATAAGCACATTTAAGGACAGAGCTGTGCAGCCAGGTGGTCTCTCCCTCCTGTGTGCTCTGCTGCTCTCCCTGCTGATACAGCACAAGCAGTTCGGACTCTCTCCATCTTAAATCCTGCAGTGTCTTCTCCGTGATGCCTAAGTGGCATCCATAGCATAAGGCTATGTTGTGTTGCATGCAAGCTGCTTCTGAGACTTTGGTGATGTGTGCCCTCTGATTGGAGCTGGTGAGCTTTCAGCGCACATTAAAAACGTTTTGTTTGCACAAAATTGTCACTGGCAAACCTGAATCTGTCGGCACCTCCCCCTGGTGCGCTATCACACCCATGGCAGCGCAGCTTGTCTTCCAAATTGCCAAATTGGGCGCGCCACACAAAATTACCACTGCCCGGGGTGTGCCAGGCTTTGCGCTTTTTAAGCTCAAGTCCATTTACCATTTACCATTTACCCAGCACTGTGCCAGGAAATTATGGCCCTTTATCTTAAACAAGACAATTCCCACAGGAATCAGGCTGCTGCCAGGCTTACCTTTTTAATACAGGCCAGCCTCAAGCAGCACTTCAGCTGGCTGACATGCTGAAATTAATATGGAGATGGCAGGAGACTTCATTCATGTATTTAAGTCATATGTGGCCTGATTAGCTGATGATTGTCACCTGGCACCTGACCTTGAGCTGTGTTCTTGATATACCTCATCGTGTTTTCCCTCCCTAACAGACTGATGTCAAAAAGCACTTTATGAGTGGGAGTCCTGTTTTAACTGAGCTCCAATGTTCTTTATAAACACACACACTCACACATACATGCGTGCTTCGCACACACTCCAAAAACAAGAACACACTATGTTTTTATTGGTGGAGATTCTGTGTGAAGATTAACCCATTCTGGGTTAACTGGAGTCAGATTTAGGCAGAACTATGCAGCTGGGACAGTGACATAGTGAAACAGTTAGGAAACACTGTAGAGATAGTAAATGACTTTATTCATGTGTTTTGGTCCTGTGTGGCTTGATTTGCTGATTACAAGCACCTGGCACCTGACCTCAAGATACCTAAGGGCTCTGTTGTCATGGTAACAGGAACAGGTGTGACCAGAGTCAGTCACTTTGGTACAGCCACTAACTAAGTTTGCTCAAGGCGTTTTGATGCCTTCTGACAGTGTTGAACAGCTGTTCGTTTCTTCACTACTTTCAGAGCTACATTAATTCAAAAACTATCCTGAGCTTCGGACAAGTCTTGGGATCGTGAATATGTAATTTTTATGAAGATATTTTGAAAAATGACAGAGTTATTCCGATTTACAAACGGCCTGTCCAGCATGAGGACTTCATGTCAGATTTGAATGGACGTCTGTGGGAGAGATTGTCAGACTTTGGAGGAAACAGCTGGCTCTCATTTTATCAAAATGATTTAGGGCTACACATTTTGTTTTATATAAGGCCCAAGAGTCTCAGATCCATTTTTCTGAAAACATGATTCTGATTCGATGTATCGTTTCGCCGTTATCGCAATTTGTTTGGAAATTTTTGGAGTTCAGAAATCAGGTCTGCCAGGCAGAAATGGTTTGAATTTCGTTTGAATTCTTCACTCTGAACAGAGATTTTGGGCCGACGCAGGGGAGATTTAAGGACTTTCTGACTTTCAGTTTTGCAGAGTGGAGACATACGGCTGTGTTTTGAGGTTTGAATGAACTCTGTAGGTGCCAGGATGGCGCAGCAGTAGTGCTTAGAAAACAGTGTTTTTTTGGTGTGTTTGGGGAGTCTCCCCGTTCATTTTCAATGGGACTTTTTTCGCGTTTTTTCGTGAAACTCTTGTAAAAGTCAAAGCACTCCGATTGGGACCGAGCCGCACATTTTGATATATAATTTGTGGGTTTTTTCTCAAAGCCCTAGGACTAGATACAAATCAAAATTCTGTCTGGAAGATGAAGCTGACAACTAGACAATTCCTGCGGGAATTGTGAGTGGGGCTCGGGCTGCTGCCAGGCTGTATCTGTTTAATACAGGCCAGCCTCAAGCAGCACTTCAGCTGGCTGACATGCTGAAATAGTTCTGGAGATGGCAGGAGACTTCATTCATGTGTTTAAGTCATGTGTGGCCTGATTAAGTGATGATCATCAACTGGCACCTGACCTTGAGCTGTATTCTTGATATAAATAGTGGGGTTCCCCAGACTAATGTCCACAAACACTTTATAAGTGGGTGTGTTGTTAAGGCTTCCATGTCCTTAATTCACACACATAAACTCACAAACATGTGTGCTTCGCACACACTTTAATTTAGGGACAAATACTACACATTGATAGTATGTGTCCCCAAACACTTATACTGTGTGAAGTCGAGGGGCCCCTAATGTCATAAGTACAAGCACACACTCACACACAGCCCACAGAGACTAATGTCCACAAACACTAAGTGGGCGTGTTGTTAAGGCTTCCATGTTTTTAATTCACACACACACACACACACACATACTTACTTATGTCCTCTTTGGGGGCGCACATCATAACACCCTACTTTCGGGAACACCACTTTCTGAATGGTTTAGAGAGATGCTAGCAAGTGGGATGTATCACCGGGAATACCCAGATTATGAAAATCACCTCAGATTTTAGTTTAAAACAACTTTTGTCCAACTAGAATTTTACCTTGAGATTGAGGACAAATAATTTTAAAGTCAATTTTGGGGACTTTAACTGTACACAGACACACAAACTCATAAAAGTCACTTTTAGGTGCCTCAAATTCCTTTGGGGACAAAAATCTATAAAAGTAATTTCAGCATGTATTTTTGCCATGTTTGAGTTATGAGAATATTAAACCCTCAAATTCAGTCTCAACACTGCCCCTGAGTAGCTCTTGACATCTAAAGAAATGCACTAACTTATTCTTATTTAAAGGTGTAGTCAGCGATGTGGGAGAAAACGAGTGGAGGGTTTGTTTATATTCGAATTTAGACCCGCCTCCCAAAAGCTTATGGATGTGCATCGTCATGGAAACGGCCGTAGAAACTGCGTAGCTGACATAGCTAAGGAAACCCCGACTGGTCAGACAACTCGACTGCCAATATTGAAAACATCACAACAACAGTACATTCTGGCAGATTAGACAACAAGATGAATGCCCGACGGCTGTTACTGTTATGTGAAGCACCACAGAGCTAATGTTGCTTAGCCTAGCTATCCAGCAGACGGACGGCGACATCCGCGTCCGTTTTCAGGTCTTTCAATTGGCGGAGTTCCCTCCACCGTCGGAAAGCAACACCAATGTTGACCCGGGTCTTCGCTCTTTCATGGTCATAGCCCTTCTTTTTCACTTTTCACTCCTCTGACCTTTTTCTTTTGGGCTGTTTTTCAGCCATTGCTACTGCACCTATTGTATCTCTCCCTTACGCTAACTGCGCACGCTACGCAAACTACGACTCCCCCTCCCCCTTCTGTCTGATCTGCGCATGAGTATGATCGCCCCCTGGATGTGGGGGGGTTTACTTTGTTTTTGTAACTCGGTCCAAGCCACAGTATTTACCGGCTGAAATTCTGAGTCAAGGCTGTATATTGAGACCGGATTTTTTTTTCAACATGCTGTCAGTGGTGACATCTTGTGGATGGAGAGGAGAAATACGGTGAATTCCACATATACTGCATTTGATTAAAAGATTAGAAGATCGCTGAGTACACCTTTAACTTATTCCATATAAGCCAAAACAACTGAAGGACAATGGCTTAACTAATGGCCAACCCTTGCCATATTGTTTTATGTTGGCATGACTATCAACAGCAGCTGGGATTCAATAAATTCTATCGAAAACACTTTGTTCTAGATTTAGATTTTGTTTTAGATTTAGACTCTATGTTAGCCACATTGACACCAGAATCAAATTGG
Organism: Scarus forsteni; assembly: GCA_036419115.1. Classification (NCBI taxonomy): domain Eukaryota; kingdom Metazoa; phylum Chordata; class Actinopteri; order Labriformes; family Labridae; genus Scarus; species Scarus forsteni. The sequence continues at coordinate 43,376 of JAZDUH010000256.1, forward strand.
CATAAAAATAAACATCACCCAACAAACTACGGTATGCTGTCAAAATGTGTTTTACTAACACAATGTGTGAACATCATGCACAACAGAGGAAATAAAAACTCCTCTAAAATTACAGATTTTGTACAGGGGTCAATAATTTGGCTAGTTGGACAGTGCTGTCAGTAAAAATAATTGACTGTAGAGCTCAGAGAAACCAATATCTGTGGCGAGAAACATACAAATGGCTCCATAATTTACCATTTAGGTAACAGGAGGGGCCAGCCTCAAAGTGCCACTATTTTGTATACAGAAAAGGTTGAGATAACAAGAATACTTCCAACTAACAGTGTACATCAACATGTATACTTTACCAGGGTACAATTTAACAACAGAAGAGATCGAGATTTTATCTGTTAGCTAAGTAACAAGCTGAGTCTATTTCTTCCAAAAGAGAAATATAAAATGAACAATGATCTGAAAAGCAACAAGAACCGTTCTTATTGTTTAGCACAAGCCTTTCTCTTCAAGGCAGTGATTCGATTTCTGACGTAATTTTTTACACCAGTCCAGTTGCGGTCTCTCAGTGCATCGGGCTCTGCATTGATACACCGCAGACAGTCGATCTTTTGCGGTACCTTACAAGTGTGTATGAAGTCCATCATGTGTTTTTCCACAGCACGTACCTCACGGTCATCCCACTTACGTTTCGAGTTGTCTCTGTTAAGAGGTGTCTGTGAAGTCACTATAAAGAAAAGAGAAAAGGTGATGTCAAGTTACCCTTCTGTCAGTACCAATGTTACATTTGAAAGGACAACAGCCGTCAAGTGACAAATAATGTAAGACCACGAGTAGCAGGTTTTACTCAAGGTTATAATAGTTAACCAAAACGAAACTAAAAACGAAAATTAAAATTTTAAATACATTGTAGTTAACTCAAACTAATAAAAAGTAGATGAGAAAACAAAAACGATAAGTAAACTAAAACTGTATCTTATGTTTACAAAACTAACCGAAACGAACTAAAATTATAGACAAAATGTCCTTCATTATCGTTTTTGACAATATTTATTTGCGTTTAGGATTTAAATTAATCTGACACATTTTCCCAACCAATTTTACAACAGTTTTGGGCAGTTGTCAGCGCCGTACAGCACCATCATAGCGACGTAATGGGACGTGCTTATTTACTGCACTGACTGCCCCCTACGCTCTCCCTATCCACTACCCCTCCGTTTGTGCGTCCTCTCGGAGGGTCCGCCATATTAAGGGACATCCCACACCGATTCGCGGGGAGGGGTAGTGGGCTGTAAAACCCTCCACAAGCGAGACTGCATGGATGCCAACTTGCTGAACACGAGAAGTGCTAAAGTGTGTCCGGTGTCAGCCATGGAGGAACCAACAAAAAAATGTAAGTTCCACGCAAGTGCACAAACTCTGTTTGAAATTTTACTTTTCATTGATTTTATAATTAATGTACATCATACATTCATATACAAGGTCATCAAAGCTGTCAACGCACAAACTCTGTTAAACTAAGACAATATTTCATGATTGTAATCCAGATGTTTACAACTTTAGCTGTACATGTCACTGATTATGAAATTAAAGCCTGCCCTGCATTAGTCCAAAAAACAGTTTATTTGATTAAATGTTTCATATTTACAAGGAATGTAACAAAAACCAAATAATTCATAAAAATGAGAGTGTAAAATGAAAGCTCTTCAGTAAGAAAAATAATGATAAAGAATAAGTGAAATAATTTGTATTATCCTAGGATAAAACAAAGTTTTTAAATTACCTGAGACACCTTGATTACGCTAATTTCAGCACTGAGATACATATAGGCGGATAAAAATCCTGTTGCAGAAAGGTTCTCTGCTAATATTTAGGCCATTTCTTATTTTTATGATCTACTTGTGATTTTTTTTCATGGACTCAAATTACAGGAAAAAATAGCCTTGCTGCTTTTGGCTTCTCTGACATTAAAACATATTTAAATCTACAACATAACATACCATCAGGGTTCAAGTTCAGTCTCAAGATATTAAGAATAAATATTTTTATGCCAGGGTTTAAAATATGTTGGAAACTTGTAATAAATTGACCTTACATTTATTATGCATTAAAGGACGATTTTTTTTTGTTCAATCTCATAAAATTTAATAAAGATCAATAAAATCAATATCCAGAGATTTTTTACAGAATGCATTAGCAACAAAAGTACAGAGGCTCACATTTCACTGCTGCACAATCAAACATTTAAGATGCCTTTCACCTCTACACCTTTTAGAGGATCTCATCTGCTAATGTTTCAGTCACTGGTGGATCAATGCAAAAACTGCAGCTCGCGCAGGATGCCGCTACGAAACCATGGCAACATACACTTCCTGTTTCCGCCTGAGGAAGGGAAGTTTTATCCCAAAGCTTACTGCTTTAGTCCTACCCTTCACCTCAATGAAGTGAACTACATTCAGCTGCGAGTGTGACTCCATTACGGAGGGGGAGTGTGTAGGGACTGGTTTGAAAAAGACCCGATGTGTTGTTGGAACAACTTGGAAGAAATTGCTAAAGTTAGGAGGAGGAGGCAGCGTCCCATTTGGGATTGTTTTGAGTACGACAGTGAGAAAAACAAATGCAATTGCCTGGCGGAAATTAAACCTGGTGAGATATGTAGAATTTTATATAATTTATGTTATGTTTTTTATATTAAAGGTGTAGTCAGCGATGTGGGAGAAAACGAGTGGTGGGTTTGTTTATATTCGAATTTAGACCCGCCTCCCGAAAGCTGATGGACTAGCATCGTCATGGAAACGGCCATAGAAACTGCGTAGCTGACAAACCCCAATTGGTCAGACAACTCGACTGCCAATATTGAAAACATCACAACAACAGTACATTCTGGCAGATTAGACAATAAGATGAATGCCCGACGGCTGTTACTGTTATGTGAAGCACCACAGAGCTAATGTTGCTTAGCCTAGCTATCCAGCAGACGGACGGCGACATCCGCGTCCGTTTTCAGGTCTTTCAATTGGCGGAGTTCCCTCCACCGTCGGAAAGCAACACCAATGTTGACCCGGGTCTTCGCTCTTTCATGGTCATAGCCCTTCTTTTTCACTTTTCACTCCTCTGACCTTTTTCTTTTGGGCTGTTTTTCAGCCATTGCTACTGCACCTATTGTATCTCTCTCTTACGCTAACTGCGCACGCTACGCAACCTACTTCTCCCCCTCCCCCCTCTGTCCGATCTGTGCATGAGTATGATCGCACCCTGGACGTGGGGGGGTTTACTTTGTTTTTGTAACTCGGCCCGAGCCACAGTATTTACCTGCTGAAATTCTGAGTCAAGGCTGTGTATTGAGACCGGATTTTTTTTCAACATGCTGTCAGTGGTGACATCTTGTGGATGGAGAGGAGAAATACAGTGAATTTCACAAATACTGCATTTGATTAGAAGATTAGAAGATCGCTGACTACACCTTTAAGTTTATATTATTTTCTTGTGTTTAAGGCAGCAGCCAACAGTACAGTATCAGCATTGACTTAGCAGTGAGCACTATGTTGGACTTGAAAATAAACAGCATTATGAAATACTCACTGACCTTTTTGAATCCTGCACCTGGCAAATAAGGTATGAAAAAACTAAACTGAAAGTAAACTAAAACTAAACTAAAACTAAGTCTTGTTGCAAAAAGTAAAACTAAATAAAAACTAGAATGCCCACTCTAAAACTAACTACAACTAAACTATAATGAGAAAAAAATGTCAAAACTAACTAAAACTAAACTATAATGACAAATCTCAAACTATTATAACCTTGGTTTACTATACTAGTTTTTAATTTTTAAACACTGCTAAACAGGCGGCATAGTTTTTAATCTAAAATTACATGTAAATGAATTGAACTAATCTGAAAATAATGTGAAAGAGGTATATTAACTACTTTTACTAATTATCTACAAAGGAGGCAAAAGTACTTACACTATGTACTTCAGTAGAAGTACAGATACTTGTGTAAAAAAGATTCTGGTAAAAGTTGAAAAAAAGTGATTCAACTCCTTCACTCAAGTAAATTTTAGAGTGTGTACTTTACCTTAAAGTACAAAAGTACAAATGATTTTTGCTACGTCAATTATACACAATACTTGTTTGATAACTTGGTAAAATGAAAAAATCAATTGAAAACTTTAATCTGATTAATCACAGTTTTAGGCTGACAACCCGTGCTGCAACAGCAGCCAGAGGTGATGGAGCTGTTTTATCCCACAAACAGCGAAGGTAATGTGACTCTACTGGTGATAGAAGTTACTGAACAGACTGAAGGCTGCTGAAGACTGACTGGACCACAGCTTCCTGTCTGTCTGATACTGTCAGTCATTGTGGCACTGTAATGTAATGTTGGCTGACAAGTCTGTATGTCTCTGGTTCTGTCTTTTTTACATTGCGTTGTCATGTCCGTGGAAGTTGAATTAAAGTAACAAGTTATTATGAACAATGTAAGGAGTGGAAAGTACAGATTTTTGTGTTCAAATGTAGGGAGTAAAAGTAAAAAGTCAAAAATAAACAATCAAGTAAAGTACAGACACCTGAAAAATCTACTTAAGTACAGTGACAAAGTAAATACTTTGTTTTTGTATTATAATTTGTACTGTTACTTTTCCACTGGTTATCCAACACAACAACCTGCTATAGGACGGCTACAGCAGCTGACTACAGTGCAGGTTCAGTCATCATACCCAACTTTAGGGTTTTACTGGATACATTACTGTCACTTAGTACAAAAAAATGAATCCTATCTTATTTTTACCTTGATTGAGCGTGGCATCAGAGGAAGTGGAGAGAAGTGGAGATGTCACCTCTGTCTCACGGTCATCTTCAGCTGTGGTCTCTGTGGCTGAGCTGACATTGGCAGGCTCATCCTCATCACTTGATACGTCTGGTTCTTGTGAACAGTCAACTTTTTCTGAAGTGACAAAGTAAGAAAAGTACAAAAAAAGAAACCTTTGGAGTAGTAGCCTTAAGACAAAAACTCATTATGGACTTCCCACATTACTTAAGTTAAACATTTACACAAAGTAATTTTGTATGTTAATATTGTACATAACATGATTATACACATTGCCTATGAGGGGAAAAATATGTAAAGACTACATTTGCATTCCTCCAATGTGAAACAGATTGTTACGATTCTTCATCATTATACTTAAATAACCAAATACAGCATTGAGTTTGTTACAGGTAAAGAGCAGTGATGATGCATTTCTCATGAGACAATAGCCATGGCATACATCTAACCTTAAATGTACTAATATACAGACATCCATACCTTCCGGGTCAATCTCAATGTCGTCAAGGGCTTGGCCTTTATACTGTGAGAGGGTCCCCTTCTCCACTGCCAAAAGCACTTTGCTCATTTTGGCGAGCTGTAGTGTTCCCTGTGGCAGGCGGTAATACTGCCTGTGCACACGAATGTCACGACCCAGAAAGTCTGCAAGTTGGTCTGATTCATTTTCTTGAAGGTTGAGTACCTGAGACATTGTGGCTATGTGCTTTCGCAGCCTTGTTGATGTTAAGGCCTCTGGATTTTTAGCACCACTCTCCCTTGCAAACTTTTGGATGCATTCTCCCCCTCTGTAAGCAGACAAGGCACCTGGTCTAGCGAACATGTAAATGTTCTCTTTGAGGACTCCACACATCTCACGAGTTTCAGCTAGGAGCTCCATGGCTGAGAGCATTGATGGCTTTAGCAGCACAGGGACTCCTCTTCCTCGTTTTCCCCTGATTTCTACTCTGGTGAAGAAATCACACATCTTCTGCTCAAGAGGGGTGAGACAGGCTTCCATGTCCTTGTTGAGTTCTGACTTTTTCCTTGCCATGAAAGTGGCCAACTCCATTCTTGACACCTCTCCTTCTCTTCTTCTGTTAAAAATGATCACCTGTGCCAGCGTCACTTTGGCAAGTGTTGCATAGCTGTTTGCAGAGGGACAGAGCTTCAGCATTCTTTCAGCATCATCTTTAACCTTCTCCATATGAGAGTCCAAACATTTGACATCTTCAGTGAAAGGTAAAATTGGTGGTGCATTCCACTTCAACTCTTTCATAGTGGTTGTTGCACCTCTGGTTATCAGTGCCTTCCATCTGAAACTTTTAATGGTCTTGAATTCGCAAGCATATTCCACCAGGCTGTCGTCCCTGTCAATTGTGGACAGATTGTCAGTCTCTACCAGCTCACAAAGTACACCCAGACTGTGGCCAACTTTTAGGGCTAAGGAAGGTGTGCGAAATGTGTTGTTCTCTGTGTTGTACCCAGCCAACTCTTTCACTGCAGATATCACACTGTTGAAGTTAGATGGATAGATGAGTTCCTCTGCTTTCCGTATAGGAGTTTTCTTCTGAGCAACTACTAATAGTCGCCCAAGCTCTCGAAGTCTTTGTCTTATCAAGTCATGTCTGTTCTTTCTTGACCCATTTAGATCAAAGAGGTGTTGTCCAAACTGCAACAAAAGTTTGTCATTTTGGATCGTCTGAGTGACCTCATCATAGCTCATGCAGGAAAGGACACTCTTCAAGCCCTCACTAATCTCTTGAACAACAGCAGTTTTAAGGGCACATTTGGATCGAACTCGCTGCTTCCCAGTCCTGGATTCATCATCGGTTTCTTCTCGTGCTGGACAGATTTTCATGTGCTTCCACAAAGTCCTCTTGGCATAGAGTCCTTGACAATGAAAACAATGAATAAACTCAACAGCAGATCTAGCTTTTTGAGGTCTGTAGCAGGCCTGGAGCTCTCCTTCTCCCTTACTTACAACATGAGCATTATAGGCAAAGTTTCCGCGCCGTCTCAGAATATTTAATGCATTGTGTCTCTCTTTTGAGTTCTTTGGATGTAGAACTGCTCTGGCAACCTCTGTTACATTTCCGTGCACAGCTTCCAGGTGTCGTGCAATTTTTGAAGAAGGCTTGAGGCAATAGAGACAGTAGTTTCTTTTGTTATACACTCGACGACTTCCAGACTTTGAGGGAGGGCATACTTTGATTGAGTCAGAAAGAAGTTGGACTCTGCTTTTCTTTGGAGTGCTGGACTTGCTCTTCTCCAAATGAGGAGATGAGCTCTTTCTCTTCCTTGGAGTGTTGGAGTTCCATTTCTTAGGATTGTGTCTGGTTGGGTTTTTCTCAGGAGTACCAGAATCAATGGCTTGGTTTGCTGAAGATAAAAGGGGATCTCGCAGAGATAACAGAGTGTATTTGGCCACTGGATGGGTTTCTGTGTCCTCATCAGGCTCAGAGTAACTTCCTTCAGTGTCTGGAACATAGTCTGAATCATTGTAGTCTGTGTTATCAGATTCATCAGGGGATTTTTCCTTATATGCAGTGGCCTTGAGGAAAACAAATGCAAAGTTTATTGCGCAGTGTAGATGGACTGCACTTTTATTACATAACTTTCTCTCTTTCAGCTGTATGTGAGAAAACAAGGTACATTTACAAAAATTTTATTTAAATGATAGAGATAATTCACACATCAAATTGTACACTACTGTTACTACTCAGGGTGCAACAGTACAGGTGTTTATCCTGCACCAAGTGAATATAGGCATCATCACATTCCTATGACAAATACACTTGGCTGTCAAATGGCAAGAGAATTTGCGAGATCGTTACCATTCTAATCCATACTCCCCACAAGTAAATTGCAGTAATGCACCTCAAAGCTGTTTTCCAGCCATTTTTAACATAAATAGCAAAAGATGACCCAATAAATGAATACAAAGAAGATGACACTGTTGCACTATCACTAATTCATGAGACGGTGGAGCTGGAGGACACACCCACTGCTTTCAAATCAACTCTAAGGGTTAGGATGTTGTGCTGGCATTGTTCGACAGAGTGGAAACATGTCAAACATGCTAACACATAGACAGCATCACTTACCATGTGTCAATCACCGGAACAAAGTGATATAAAATTAATAAACAACATTCCTGCCAGTTTTAGGGTAGCTTCCAGATGTGAAAGTAAGCAGGGCCAAAGAAACTAACAATGTCATTTAAATTACATTTATTTTTGTTTAGTTTTTTAGTTTTATTTTGTTTACATAAAAATCTGACACATGGGAGAGTATGCTCACTGCATAATGCATTCCCAAACAAGGTGAAGCAGCTTTTTGTTTCTAAGCTCTTCACCTGCAGAACAATCATCAGTTGATAGTTAAAGCAGGGCTTAAATCATTTCTGTTCTCTATGGCTTTAGCTAAGTTTGGTATCAGCCTCTATAATCTGTAGTCATTTGCTTGGTCTCTTTATTGCATTTAAAAGGCAATTAATTTAATGAAACATTTTTTAAAAATTGTCCTTTGTTTTATTGTCCTTTTACATCAAATTTTTAAAAATCTCATTTTTAAGTAGGTCAGAAACACTAACTGCAATACTGTCAAACACTAATGAACCAAACTCATTCTAAACAGTGATATGTTAAGGTAAACTGTGACTTTTGTATACTGTTACATCTTTACTTATTATTGGAGGAGAATACCTTTCTCTGTCGTAATGACTTCCATTTGGAGTCATCTGCTGAAAAATCCTCAGAATTTGGACAAGCTGACGATGATGATGATGAACACATAACAGGAGCTCTTGTCTGACAAACAAAAAAGGATAAAACCATTCCAGTGTGAATAAATCTTGTATAAAACAATAGGCAATACAGACCTTTAAGAGGGCATGATTTATGACAATTTCCATTCATTACCATAACGATAAATCACATTTCAATCCTCATCCTGGATCATAACATTATGGAAATAAAGTGGAAAGTTTATTTCTGAACAGCATTATGAAAATCGACAAAATAGTGATAATTATAATTGTTTTTATTAATGATGCCAAATGAAAACATTGATGTTATCCATATTGTGGAAAACTCCTGAAAACCAAATAACAAGCTAATGTAAAAATGTAGTACTGTCACCTTTGGTGTTGCTGCTGGCTCTCCACTGTCCACTAGATCACTGGCCATTGTGGATTCATCCGCACATAAACCGTCTGATGAGGCTAGTGGCTAAAAAGACAAACCAAACTTTCTATTTCCAATATTCAAATTCAGTTTGCATTCAGAAAAAGGCAGATGTATAGCAACCCTTTCACTGCTATAATAATGCTCGATTAATTAAGAACATGTGAGTAATCGCAGACATTGGCCCCAGTCAGTTTTGTACATACTTGAATATCATCACACTCGTCCTCAATGGCATCATCCATGGGAGATTGTGAAGTCAGCTGAAGAAAGAAGAGAAAATCAACTAAAGCAAACATGATATTCTGTTCAAGTACAATAACAAAACTTTCAGTAATATTAAACCAATCGTTATTAAAATCAAAATTTTGATAATGCTTTACTCTTACTAATGTATAAAAATCAGCAAGTCATAAAAGAAGGCACAGTATCCTGTCCTGAAAAAAAGGAAAAACGTGTTCTGGAATCCCAGCGCACTTCAGCCAATCAAGACTGAGATCTCATAAGAATGTGGTTCTGTATCCTTGCTGAAGAGACAGAAAGCTGGATCCTCTTGTTCTGCATCTCATTTATAAAACATGGCGCAGGATCTATACTAAAAGCACATGTGTGCCCAAAAAATGTAAATGGCATGCCCTAAAGAAAAAGTAATCAGATTTATGAAACAGTGCCTACACACACCAGTACTCAATATTCTCTTTATTTTAACAGTCCAGCTGAAATTGTGTGCATATGAATCAGCCTTATATTTTGCCCTCTACACACACAAATTCACTTGGTCAAAATATTCAAATATTCCACAGTGATAATGCCAGGAGAAGCTAATCTGCGGTTCCATACAGGGAATTGTGGTCATAACTGAGAGGAAGACAAAGAAAATAAGTCTCCGTATTTTTAGGGTCTACACTGATATACATTTGGTATTATTAAGTTCTTAATTTTTAATTGTAAGTCAAAGCCATATCTGAGATGCCAAGAGTACTTTTAATGAAATCAAATTCATCAAAATAAAATGCAAATGACTGCTTTCCCTGTTTGGATATACAGCTGCAAATATATCAACCTGTAAATAAATTAAATATGCAATATTAAATAAAAATAAGCCTGAGAGTGAGAATGCTCCACTTCTTCATTAAAGAGGAAAATAATAAAAGACTGATTGAAATAGAGTACAATGGCAAATTTCCATTTGTACTTGACAAAACACAGCGCTGAGTTGCTTCTGCATCTGGTCTTACATCAACAATTAATTGAATGATCGTCTTTTTAAAAAACAAAGTCTCTGTCAGTTGGGAGAGTGGGCGTGGTAAGCACTTTGGACAGTGGAGATGCTTCATACTCTTTTTTTCTTTAATTATTACTGTGTAACTTTCTAATCTCTCTTTGATATTGTAGACAAATCCAAATGTAGTACATGTAGTATTGGTATTCAGAAACACTGACCTTATTCTTAACCACATTTTTGACACTACAGGTGGGCTGGTTCTGTCCTCTCTCTATATCAGAGTTTGACAGCTGTCAGTTTCAACAGTTATGATTCCATGACTGCAGAGTTACAGTGAAAAGACAGACAAGACAATTGTGTACTGTGTACAACTAAGAAGATGTACACAGTATATATGACTGAGTTGACATGTAACAAATAAGGTAGTGGTATGGGCAAGACTTCAAGCAAGGCTACAGAATTTTGCCTACACATAGAGTTAACTACATCAGCATCTAAGTAGCAAGTTTTTTTAATTAATTCAGCCCTATTCTCCAGATTGTAGCTGTCATCAGCTACTCACGGTACAGAGTGACACGTCTGATTAGGAGGTTAAGTTGATTGAACTGAATAAGTACCTATACCTTCAAATTTACTTCTAATTTGATCATCACCAACACCGAACATTTACTAGCAAATATTTCAGCAGAATTTTAAAATCATTACTTCAAGTTCAGTTCCCTCGTACACACAGGATATTCAATACTGCTGGGTTTGCAGTGAATCTCCTGGTAATACACATGATGAAAAGAGTTGGGCAGACAGCAATGTTCACATTACTCACAAGAGCATCCAGTTCTGCCAGTTCCTGAGCCAGCCGCGCACGCTTTAACAGAATCGCCGTATGCCGTCTTTCTTCAGCATTTCGCTGCTCCTCTGCAATTTTGTGTCGATTGAAGCATTCCTCATGGTGCTTTCTCAGTCTGGCCATTCGAGACTATGAGGACAGCAATTAAATTAGGTAAGACCTTGTTGAGCAAAGCAAACACTACCTGGAAACAAGACACTTTACAGTCAAAAATGTGCAATGGTGTAATAGTGATTCCATTGAAAGATGAAAAGTGGCTGTTATTTGCCCCTGGACTGCTGCTGTTGAAGTTGATCTTATCTTCCATTACTGATGTATCCACAGGACCAGATAACAGCTAAAAGACAAAAAGCATATATGTAAGCATGTGAGTGAAAACTGTTTGACCAATGAGAAAATGTATCAAACCGTAGCACTCAAAACCTATGCACTGTGTGAAGGAAAAAAAAAATTGGTTTCAGGTTGACAACATAAGTTGGTATGGGTTTGGCTCTAGAATATTGTACTGCATTGCTGATTATGAATTGCAATGTTTTGATATCCTGCAATATGCACTTTCACACTTGTAATTAACGCTCATTAAATTAAGTTCATGCTGTTCTCTACAGAAGTGGTTCTCCACCTGGGGTTGGGTGTGCCAGAGATCACAGGAAGTGTGCAAAACTTCTATATAATGAATAAATTAAGAAAAAATTTGTTGGATTTCAATTTTTTTTTTTAATTCAAAGGAACAAGGGCACTTTATATTTGAGTTTCGAACATTCGGTGGGACATGATGTGAAAAGTTCATGTTCGAGCTGTCTTTACCTGTTCGAATTGTTGGTTGCAGTCTCAATAGGTACATCAGACAATGTGATCCAAAATAGGGCGCACTATGAAATCAATATAATTGCATGCCCCATCACTAAACGAAGCGAGGAAAGCCGTCCTGAGCAGACATTCATGACACCAAAACATCTGAGAAACAGCTTGTGGAAGTATTTTGGGTTCTACACTGTGGCTGGCAAAGTCACGGACGAAGATAAGACTGTTTGTCGACTTTGTAAAAAGCAGCTAATTGGCGTGGCTGCAGTGCGTTATGGCTGCGCTGCAGCACTCAAGCTAATATGCATCCATTCTAGTCAATGTTTGTGTTTACACCAGAAGCACTGCAGCACGTTTTAGCTTCATCCCAGAAGCGGCTCAGGGCTCCATAGACAACACACAGCAAGTCTATTTACACAATTTACACAGAGCAGATTGAACGGGCAGGAAGTCAGACATAAAAAAGGGAGATAGAAAGCAGTTCATTTTCAAAATAAAACACCCTGACTCACAATCATGAAGACTGAGTGACAGAAAACCATTTTACTACGTAGGCTGCGTATCCATGGTAGACGCACAAGAGCAAGGAAGGAAGGAGGACGTAATCAAAAAAACATCTGAGCAAGTAAACATGATGAGGCTGGGAAAACACTCGACTGCTGAAATGCTTCTGAAAAGCTTCTGGAGAGAACTTCAGTAGCACACATGAAGGAACAAAACCATGGACCAGCTGCTAATCATCCTGTGGGCTGACATATTCCGATGGATTAAAAAGGACCTGTAAAACTTGATATTTTTGAAAAACTGACAGCCCTATTAAGAACACGTGTAGTGGAAAAATCAAAAGTCTGTGTTAACCCAGCTAAATAAACCCAAACTTTCATTTTCAAATAAGAAGCAATTTAGTGGCCTTTTATGGGAACTTTTTAACTGCTCTGTGTTAACAGACGTGCAACCAAGTTAAAGTTAGTTTAGTTCATCGGTCCATCCATACTTTTGGGGTCGTTCAAAACACACACACACACTTGCTACCCAAACCTAATTGGGGACGTCCCGTTAGATGAAACTTTTAGACACCAGTTCATCAGTCCAGCCATACTTGTAGTGTGGTAACTAACAATCAGAGGCCATCCCAACAACAGACATGAGAAGAACTACAAGACACAGACTACTTGGGCTGCTTTAAGACTATGCTGGGACATCATTCATACTCACTGGCCCACTATATACAACACAGATAACCAATACTGTCTGATCTATGAGAGATTAAGTAGTGTGTTATAATCTGGCTCCTACCTGAGGTCTGTCACTATCATCCACAGTCTGCTCGCTGATTTCAGGTGATGATTTCTGCTGGAAACAGAAACAAGATACAATTTAAGAAACCAAAAAGACTTAAAGCTCTAATTTAAGAGTGTGAGGATGAAGGTGGCTCCATTTATGTCAAGTCTGGCAACTTTTTAACTGCTCTGTGTTAACAGACGTGCAACCAAGTTAAAATCATGCAAGGCTTAAATCTATCAAAAACTGGATACCACCCATCTCCAGGACACATCATGAAAAAGTATATTACATTCATACTCAAACAATTAAACAAATTTTATCACAATTGTACTAATGTAATATTGTCATCATTTGAAAGGAAAAGTCGAACATTTGTTAAATTGGTCCACATTCAATTATCCTTGATATGCTGGTGTACCTGCTTGCGCCAAGGCCAGTCTGCATTCCCATAGTTGTAAGTTATTTCTTCACCTGGGGTAATGTCTTTTATTGCAAACAAGCATAGATGTGGCATCCCACCAATATCAATAGTTTTCATCTTGCAGTTAGGCTTTTTGTTGTCATCGTTCACAAGCCTTCCCAGCGACTTGTCTTCAACTGATGCATCAAGACTTAAGAAAAAGAACAATAAAGATTAGAGTTAAAGTTACTCACTTGGTTTGTATACAATGTTAAGCATAGTAAGACAGATAAAAATATCATGTAAAAATTGGATAAAGAAAGATTTGATAAAAAGGGAAAGTTTGTTTCAACAGCTGAGCAAGCCATTTAAGTACGATATGAACCTAGAGCTTGATGAAAAATAGAGAATATCTCTGCAACTACAAGACCTATATGAGTAATCTTGGTATCAAAACAAAGGTAACTCTTGTGGGTTTATTGTAGAGGTGAAAGCATTACAACATCTGTTACTGGGGCTGATTAAATGAAGATTTACATTATATTTCAATTTTCGCCTGACAAAATGTACTTTGAGAGTGAATATCCCTTTTACATGAGGCCAGTGAAGGCATGAAACTCTAGAATCCAAGTGCTCGTGAAGCACCCATGCTCTGTGCGGAGTTTCATCGAGATCAGGTGAAGCAGGAAGAAGTTTTAGGAGTTTAAGCCATTTAAACACATTTAACCATCAAATGTCTCATTTGAGTTTTCTCACGTATAAAACTGTACAGATTAGGGCTGGGCAACACGATAATTTCAGGCTATATCACGATACACAATATATATCTCAATAATTTAAAAACTACTCTAAAGTGCTTCAAGAATGTGTTCTTCACATCTTTTGATGCATGACACCAGTATGATAGTTTAAGTCATCCCTGAACACTTCTCCACATTAAACGTTCCTGTTTGTAATATATTCATCAGTGGTTTCTGTTGGAATTTTTTCTATTTAATTTGCATGGAATAAAGGGGAAAAACTGCCCATGTCATGCATTCCTACTGATTACACATGCAAGGAAGGAGCATATTCATGCTTACTTACCAATAACTTTTCCCTTTCCACTTAAAATCAAACAGGAACACTGCTTCTGTGTCATCATAGTGCCTGAAATGAAGGGGGCTGTCCTGTTCGAGAAGGTTGCCACGGTATTCAAGCACAAAATCTCCTTTTCTTAAAGCCTCAGTAGCAAAAACACCCCGACCTTTAAAATAAGGAAAAAGCAAACACCACATCAATATTTTTCATCTACTACAGCAGCCTGCCATATTTTAAATCAGAAGAGCCGTGGTTTCCAAATGGTGGGCCATCAGAAAAGTCCGAGTGTGCCTTGGAAGTTTTCAAAACCAGAGTATTACTAAATCACAATTATACAACAAGTAATGAATAGAAGTGTGGACATTTTTTGATCACAAGATACATCATAATGCAGACATGAAGACTATGCATTGATATAGAGACAGGGCATGACCTTGTAGCTGGGAAAAAAAATTCTGGGTGAGCAGCAGCGTAGGGTGGAGTTATTTCTCTGAGCATCTGATTCATTTATACGTGTATGTACAGATATTTTAACCAAATATTACCAAAATAGCTCAAAAATACTGCATAATCCAGCTCTCCCAATCCACATAGCCTGTACAAAGTTACCATTAAAAATGAGATATGCATCAGATGCAATGCTGACTTAATACAAAAAAAAACATAAATCAAATCAAAAATCCAAAAACTAACCTTTGTGCAGATTGACAAAACGCTCTTCGAGTCCAGCCTTATCAATTTTCAAGTGAATGTGTTGCTCTGCATCTTGTTGTGGAGTGACTCGTTTTTTCTTCCTCACTCTCTCCATTGTACTTCCAATGTGAGCCATCTCATCTGTTGCAGAGGAGACTTTTATTTATGAGAGTCACCAAGATTAGTTAACAGATTCTCAGTTACCTAACACGTACCATTCATTAGTTTTGTAAATGCTTGGACATAATTTTGTATTGATGCCGTACCTAAACACTAATGCAGACTATCAACCTTCAAAATAAAAACCTCTTAAAAAGCAAAAACAATGTGTAGATCATTGAAGTATCAACACTAATCTATCAATCACATTGGTTATTTGTATTATATACGCAAGATGAGTATAGTCATTTATAGATCCCCTTTAAAATCTGATGATGTACAGTCCTGGAACACAGTTTTTTATTTATTAATTTGAACAATGTGTTTTCATTACAGTATACTAAAAACATTGTCTTATATCAAAGTTTAAACCATAACTGATAGAATATCTCAGTGCAAATCTCAGTTTCAATGCAATCAGCAAAATCTACTTAAAAATCAATGAGCCATCCACTCCTCCAAAGACTGTATCATTAGTTTTTATCATAAACTGTAGAGACATTCACAAAAAAAGACCGGAGTTAATCTGCGCAGCGCTCCCCTCAACTCATCTGCCCCCAAACTAATCAGTGCACCTGTCTCTCACTCACTCCACTAACTTACCTTACCATTAGCCTGCATGGCGCTGCTATGCTAATGCTACGTTAGCGTCGTCAGTGTCATTAGCATCAGGGCTAAAACGTCCGGTCATCTGCACCGATCCAACAGAAACTCGGAAGCGGCACATTCTTACTGATGTCACAGTCATTGCACGGCTGGATGTTGGCACACTGCACAAAATCCTGCTATTCCAATAAAATGTGTTGCCTACCTTAGAAGGTAACTCCTTGGTGACATCCTGCTGTCATTCCGTCCAACATTGACCGTGATGCATGCGCAGGGCTGCCAGGAAGACGCACGCTTCCTGTCGGGAGTGGGGGATGGGCTGTGGTGCGCGATTTCACAAAATTTAGCTTTGCTTATTGGAGGTGGTGTTGATCTTTGTAGTTGTGTGTGGATTGAATTGTGCGTTATATGAGTGTTGAATTAATTAATTTTTTTTTATTAATTTAGGGCTGCCAGCTCTCACGCATTAGCCGTATTTGGTTGGTTTCACACGCACTCACGCCACACCTCCGGTTTCTCACGCTCAAGTCAGAGGCAAAAAAGCGCAGAGAGGACGCAGATGTCGTGTGGTGTAATATACAAGATATGCAGGTATGCACCCTGTACCCACTAGAAACACCAAGAAATACCACATAACCACTATAAAACATACTTATAGGATGGTTGTGTGACTTTAACTTTCACTTTCCGTGTACGCGTGTGCGTAAAGGCGCAGAGAGACGCGCATCCCAGCAGACAGTGAGAGATCGTCAGTAACTATGTGTGATTTAATATTTCAAACTGTGTCTTGATAGCTCATGAGCACATTTTAAATGAACACAGAGACTTAAGAAAAGACTAGTCGTTCATCAGTCCATCTGAGCCTCTGTTTCACTCACTCACTGTTTTCTAAATGATACATTCATCCTGAGGTTCCCTGGATCACATATTCTTCAATATATGAGCAATGTTTGAAGGATCAAGCTTCAAATATAATCTACTAGTGCAGTGGTTCTCAACCTGTGGCTGGAGGCCCATAAGTGGGTCTCAGGGCCATTATTAGTGGACAGTGCATAAATGAGTTAAAAATGTCTTTGGTGTGTGGAGGCCTAAAAGGACAAACATCCATCAGAGTATGTCAGAGATACCAACTAGTATAAAACAAAACTACACAACTGGTCATGTCCCCACCTTCTATATAGTTTTCCCCAAAAAATCCCCACTGTAAACACAAATAAAGGTTTTCCAATTGTATGGTTGTGTTTTCTGACTGAACAATACAAGTCAAGTCTTATGAACATTTTATTTGACAATTTTAACTATTGAAAGATTTCAACCCCAACTCCTACTCTCATCTGCCTGGCTGTGACATCCTCACCCTCTCATTTATGACACAAATATTACTCTGTTTGAGATTTCTCAAGATGTATAAATTCATTTATGTAGGCAATTGTTACTTTGAGTTTGATGTTCTATTATAGATTTACTGATATAAAAATTAAGTAGTGATAACTCTGACTTTGATGTTAACTCGAACAGATCCAGTTTCTAATAATTACATTCTGACTCTTAATTTTTACTCCTTATTGTCCTCCAATTAAAATTACTAAATATATTTTCAAAGTTTTTTTTAATAGATAGTTCATAGTAATGTGGACTTATAGCCTACAAATTGATGCCAAAACCTTGTTCATTTACTAAAGGAAAATTAAATCTAGGCTTATTGTATATTCAATTGCATTACATAATTTAACCCTTTAAAAATGAATGCACAAATAATAGACAGAAAATTCTACTTTTTTGGAGCTGAAATGTTAATTTTACTTTCAACTGAAATCCAAGAAAAAAGGAAAAATCTCAATAAAATTTAACACATATATTTTTTGTATCTCATTTGATAGAATTAGTTGTTGGCAACTGATAATCCATTTAAAGACATTTTTACCATTTATCTGAATTATTAAGATGTTTCTTTTGTATTTGTTGGTCATATTGATTTGGTAAAGGTATCATAAAAGTATGTATCAAATATAATATGACAGACTTTAATGGGTAAATCGTGTAAAGGTTTGTGTATTGTTAAGTTATGTGATATATTCAGATTTTGTTTTGTTGCTGCTTGTTGACAGTTTGGTAAAAAAAAAATCAGAGTGTAGTTTGATTTAGTTTGGCTTTTCATTAAAAAATGTGACTTAGATTTAGATATTGTTTTGAGCTTTTAATTCTCGTAAAGCTGCTGTAGTGGTGATCAGACCGGTGTTTTTGGTGAGTAAACCCTGGTCTTGGAACTACTGGTTGTGCATGAACACAAACCTGTAGACAGGTAGGACATAGACTTATCAGGAACAAAGACATTATAGTTGTTATTTAAATATTACTATGTAGGCCAAATGAGGAAGTATCAGACAACACATATAGCATTTGTTTTAATTTGTTTTAATTTTATTTTTTACCTTTTCCCGAAGTTGATTGCACTTGCACCATTTTGTTACTTCTGAGTGTTTATAGTCTGATTAAACTTACAGAAAATTAGGCATTTTGTGTTAAAGGTCGCCATGTATGCAGGCAAAATGTTGATTGGCTTCACCAAATCTCACTCCAAGGTTTTTTGAAAAGTTGGCAGCCCTGAATTAATTAATAGAATAATTATTACTAGTAATAGTGGTAGTAGTAGTATTGAGTTCAACTACATTCACAAATACTGCTCACCTAATATGCAGTATTGTTTACAATTTTCACAATACTGAAACTCATCCAGCAGTGCTATATACCCTGTATGGCATGTTGATAAGTCTTACTTCCATTTACCTTTAGTTAAATCAAAATTAGATTAACTCTGCTGAGGAAAGACAAAAACGAAGGATGCATGGTATGAAAACTCATTACATTTATCCCAGACCATTTGGATCCATGTGAATCACTCCAAACCTTAGTGATCTGTTTCACATCAACCACAGCTAACAAGTTCTTCATATTTTGGTATAAAATGATCTAATTATATACTCTGCATCTAGATTGAGTTTCTTGAGTTTCAAGGATTTATTGTCGTCAGTCATTATATAGTGTGCATCTTTAATGTTTTGTTTCCCTCGAACTAAAAACTACTGACATAGCGCATAATGACAACGAGTACTACTGTGTTGGTCCCCACTGTGTTCTTATTCTGCTTTGAAGATGAAAGGAAAAGAAGAAAATAATTTAGTAGCATATGAACTAACTAATAAAATCCCTTAGTTTTTGTATCATATCATTGATACAGTGGGTTATTTTCTCAGGTTTCTGTGTTTCAACGACCATGCACTCCACCCATGCAACAATGATAAATAAATGCAAAATCAACCAAAATCTACACATAACAATGTTTATTTTGATAAAACAGGAAGGTCAGTAAGTTAATTAACTCTAATCATTTGTGTATCAAGAAAAGGCTGCACATGCACAAGGCCTCCCCATTTGCTCCATCGCTGGCTTATACAGACAGAGACAAGTCCATTTCAGTAACTTGCAGAAAATAAATCAGCAAAGTCATAAATGGAGCTATGGATCTAAGATCATAACTTGTCTCAAACACAACAATAATTTATTGATTTGTATTAAAGATCAAAATGCGTCATGCAAGTATCATCATTTTTAACAGAAATGCAACTTTGTCCATCAAAGTTGAGTGAAGATTTGAAAATATGGCTACATAATATATTATTGTAAATAAGGTTTGTTCAACACATTTCATTGTGTTCAACAAACAACTTTCATTCACAGTAAATTTGACATGAATTTCCAAAGTTATTTCATGCCTAATCTTCTTAATGTCTATGCTAAATTGATTTTTTTTACATATATTTATTTTCCATATTGCATTAGATAGAGCAGACAGAAGGCAGTTCTCAGGGATCAGGACAGGGACCAAGCAGCAGTGATGACTGTCATGGAGAGGCTTCACAGATGAGGAGAGATTATAACTGGTTAAGGAAATATCTATAGGATGAAAGTAAAAATTAGAGTAATTTCCACAGATATTTTATAACTACTCTTCTTAATTTCTACCCTAAATTTAGATTTTCTTTGCATATATTTATTGTCCATATTGCAATAGAAAGAGCAGACAGAAGGCAGTCCTCAGGGATCAAGACAAGGACCAAGCAGCAGTGATGACTGTCATGGAGAGGCTTCACAGGTGAGGAGAGATTATAACTGGTTAAGGAAATATCTATAGGATAATAATAATCATCTTGCTTCTGAACAATTTGTCTCCTTCACTTCTGAAATGAAGGCTATGCCCCTGGGTGAATCCAATGCAGGAAATGGCTGGCAGGGAACTCATTGGATCCAGTTTCATCCATAAATATGTCAGGAATAGGCAAACACAACAGAGCATAACAAATGAGAAAAAAATGTAATCGGTCACAAAAAAGTCATAAGGTTAAAGGTACTCTAAGCACGGTTGGCTGACATCACGTGTGTTGACGTTCAAAAATGTTATCAAACAAAACGGCGCTCGCTCTCCCCTCCCCATCTCTGCCTCTCCCCCTCTCATGCTCCCTGATGTGATAACATAAGGGTTAGAACGCGTAAATACATGACTTGGCTTGTTCCTGCTCCTTTTCCCTCTTCTTGGCCAGATGAGCGCCTGAATGTCTCCTTTTTGGTCCTGTGTCAGCCATATCAAATTTCAAGAAAATACTGTTTGTTGTCTCTCTGTCGGTGTTGCCGTCCTCACTCTCCTATAGTTCTCTCATCTACTCTACTCCCCCACCCCCCTTCATGTGCATGCATGCAAACCCCCAGTACCTCTTGTCAGTGACTGGCTAGTTGGTGCAGCCTGGGCTGTTCACACAGACTGAATTTTTTCAGAGCATACTCAGAGGACAGTCAGACCGCAGATCGTGAGGAGATGTTTGCTGTAGGTGACGAGCTTAGAAAATGCATAACAGGATTTAGAATACCTTAAATATTGGGGAGGTTAGGGGCAGACATTAGCTCAGGTAGAGCGCCCGCCCCATGTATGGGGGCTGCCAACCCCCTGCAGCGGCCGCTGGTTCGATTCCTGGCCTCAGCCCCTTGCTGCATGTCATCCCCCCCTCTCTTCACCCGCCTTCCTGTCAATCTTAAGCTGTCCTTTGTAATAAAGGCCATAAAAGACTGAAAAAAATAACTTATAGGTTATAGGTAGGCACTGGTTCGTGATGGAGAGGTAATGCAAATAAACAAGATGGTGTATTGGTCAGGACACAATGAAGGGGAGATGAAGATGGTGTACTGAATTCTGTATTGTTCCAGCTTGGCATTCAGTATTGTTACACACTGATAATAGCAGTCTGAAATAGGAAAGAAATAAAAACCACAATAAATGTCCAGTACTTTAACAGCAGTAGATCCATATCACTTTTAAACATAACAAAAATAGCTCTACTTGCATAGACAAAATTTCCTGAACAAATTCATATGCAAATGCATTACTAATATTATTTTATTAAAGAAGACACACACTTTTATTGATCCCTTGCGGAAAATTCAATTCTTTACACTCTGTTTTTTGAACATGCTTTTTACATGCATAGGTTTTTGAAAGTTACATGCACATGCACAAACAAGTCCTATGATCATGCACTAATGGAGAGGTGTCAGAGTGATGGCTTGCTGCCTCCTGAAGAGGCGCTTCCGAGCAGTTTTGGGGTTCAGTGCCATGCTCAAGGGCACTTTGGCAGTGCTCAGGAAGTCCGATGGCACCTCTCCAGCTACCAAACCAACTGCCAAGCATGGTTTTGGTCGGGATTTGAACCGGCCCCTCTTTGGTCCCCAGACCTAGTCCTTATGAAGTGAGCTACTGCCGCCCCCCAAAAAAAGCGAGATATACCAGCTGGATACACATTTAGGAATGACACACAATGATACACTTCAGAGAACTACATTCGGCATTGTTCTTACTATCAAAAATATTTCTTTATTCCTTTAATCTGTTATCATTTTCTCCCTTGTGGTGTCAAAAATGGTATCAAGTATCATAACTTCCTGAATATCAGTATTGACTTTGAACACTAATGCATTCCAGTCTGGATTGCTTGGTAGGTGTACTGTTTGACTGTCATGAGCCACCGTACTGTGTACTCTCATCCAATCAGAATGCATGGAGATCTGGTTCACTTTCCTTTGGGTCCTGTATCGCACTTGCCAGTTACTGATGACATGGATTAAATGCAGTCATGTGCATTTGGTGTTATCTTTGACTCACGTTGACAGCAGTCAACTTCTACAGTAGGGTTTGGAGAAGCAGGATCAGTAATGGTAGCTATGCGCTTCCAATAGCTTGCAATACAAAGGAGTGCACATTTACTTAGCTAATGTTGCCAAGTTAGTGCAACTTGAAAGTTTGTGAAAAGAATTACATTTCTCAAAATTTAAAAAGTGTGTATCACAACTGTACTTAACTTTAAGCAAGTTAGATTTATTTAAAGTTAAGCAAACCCTAGACAAATCCACATGACTTGAGCAGATAGCACTGGTATATGCGTGCTACTGCAGTGCCAGCTACATTTCCTGTTATGGATAACACTAGATAAATATGTATTATCTAAATATTATCTATCTATCTATATCTATATCTATCTATCTATCTATCTATCTATCTATCTATCTATCTATCTATCTATATATGTATATATATATACACATATATATATATATATATATATATATATATATATATATATATATATATATATATATATATATATATATATATATATATATATATATTGACTTTAAACCCTTACTATGCCAAACCTGAAATGCTGAGTCAGTTGTAGAAGGCTCAAACGCACAGTTTCTGTATATAGAAGTTAAAATAGATGGGGCCGAGGCCAAGAACCTTCCTAAACTGAGACCAGATTTTTAAAGAGATTGTCACTATAGGGCTATTAGTTACACCCGACACAGGCAGAGGTAGCTGGTCACACACAATGGAGCGCAACGAAAACCGAGACGATCTATTCTCTAGATGTACCGATGCAGGAGGGGAGTTACATTTAAGGTTCATCCAAAATAAAAGCTTTTGGATATTGGCTGCCCAATAATAATATCTAAACACTGGAAGGGCGAAACCACCTTTGTCTACTGGAGACTGCAGGACTGACTTGCGAATCCGTATGGGTCCGCCCTTCCATAGAAAAGTTGAAATTTTCTTATCCAAGTTGTCAAAGAAAGACTTAGTTAAAAAAATAGGGAGGTGTTGGAAAAAGTATAGAAATTTTGGGAGTACAACCATCTTAACCAAATTAATCCGTCCGACAAGGGACAGAGGCAAAGCTGACCAGCGAATAAAATCCCCCTCAGTCCTTTCCACCAGAGGAATTATATTGTAGCGATAGAGATCTGAGGGAGAGGCTGTGATATGAATACCTAGGTATTGTAGACCACTAGTTGACCATTTAAAAGGGACTATGGAGTGAGGGAGCTGTTTAGCCAAATCATTAATGGGTAAAATAACACTTTTGGAATAATTAATTTTATAACCGGAGACACTACCATATTTGTCAAGAATGTTAAAAATTACGGGGAGAGAATTAACAGGGTCTGAGATATAAAGAAGGAGGTCGTCCGCGTATAGGGACACCTTGTGTACTGTACCTAAACGGGTGATTCCTTGGAAACCAACTTCTGAACGTAACCAAATAGCCAGAGGCTCTATAACTAAGGTAAATAAGAGTGGGGAAAGGGGGCACCCCTGCCTTGTGCCACAGCATAAGGAGAATGGTGAGGAAGAAATATTATTAGTTCGGACCGAGGCTTTAGGGGAGGAATATAGAATCTTAACCCAATTAACAAAGGCCTCACCGAGACCAAATCTAGTTAACACTTCATACAGAAAGCACCACTCAACCCTGTCGAAGGCCTTCTCTGCATCAAGGGAGACCACGACCTCAGGTGACAGACCACAGGGCAATGTTATTATATTTAACAGGCGTCTTGTGTTATAGAAGGACTGTTGGCCTGTCATAAAGCCAGTCTGATCACTGTCAACAATGGATGATAAAACCGTCTGAAGGCGTAGCGCCAGTATTTTCGAGAGAATTTTGAAGTCTACATTTAAAAGAGAAATCGGCCTATAACTACCACAAAGGAGAGGGTCTTTATCCTTTTTAAGGAGAAGAGAGATGGAGGCCTCCGACAGGGTTCCAGGTAAATGACCTGAGGTACGTGCCTCATTGTACATATCTGTTAAGTAGGGGACCAGCAGGTTGGCAAAACATTTGTAATATTCAGCCGTGAAGCCATCTGGCCCAGGCGACTTGCCACTTTGAAGTGACTTGACTGCGCTCAAGACCTCGGCAGTAGTGATAGGCGCACCGAACATTTGTGCCTCATCTTCAGAAACTCTGGGAAAAGCAATATTATCGAGAATGTTATTTGGTGGACAAGGATTGTCTGACATATAAAGAGAAATATAATATTCCGAAAAGGTATCATTAATTGTCTGTGGGTCAGTAGATATATTGCCTGCACTTAATTTAACTGCTCGGATTAGTTTAGAAGCTCCTCTACCCTCCCCTGGTGTGCAAGTAATTTTCCGGCTTTATCCCCTGATTCAAAAAAACGTTGCCTAGCTTTAAGTAGTGAGGTACGGACTTTAGTGGTGGAAATAAGATCAAACTCGGTTTGTAGCCTAAGGCGTTCTTTATACAATATTGGATCTTGTTTCAGAGCGTAACATTCATCTAACTTTTTTATGTCCTGAAGCAATCTGTCTGTTTGTAGATTTTCAATTTTCCTGGCATTTGAAATATAAGAAATGAGGTGGCCCCTGATGCAGGCTTTAGAGGCCTCCCACAGTATTCCTCTGCCTGTGTCGGGTAAATCATTTAGTTCAAAAAACAAAGCAATCTGAGACTGCACAAATTGTTTATAGCCGTCTTCAGCCAGGAGAGCAGAGTTAAACCTCCAGGACCTAAACAGAGGACGTGTGAACATATTCAAATCAAGCGAGGTTGGGGCATGATCAGATATAGCAATGCTATGGTATTCAGACGTAACTACATTTGAAAGGAGCCGTACATCCAGTAAAAAAAAGTCTATTCGAGAATAGGTGCGATGAACTGAAGAAAAAAAAGAGTACTTTTTTGTCATAGGGAATTTATGTCGCCATGGATCAGTAAGGCCAAATTGGTAAGACAAGGTGGATAATGTTTTTGCTGACTTAGACAGCAACACAGCTTTATTGGAAGAGCGATCAAGGCCTGTGTCTTGTACCAAATTGAAATCACCTCCTATGATTATGTAATATCCTTCCAGGTCTGGAAAAGCTGTGAATAGTCTAGTTATGAAAGCGTTATCATCCCAGTTAGGACCATAGACACAGACAAACAGAATAGCAACATTGTGAAGTCTCCCAGACACCATTACGTATCTCCCATTCGGATCTAAAACTGACTTATCAACTGAAAAAGAAACCCCCTTGCGAATAAGTATGGCGGTACCCCTAGCTTTACAATTAAACGTTGAGTGGAAGACATCTCCAACCCAACCTACTTTAAGTCGGGCTGCTTCCTTATTAAGCATGTGTGTTTCTTGGAGAAAGTAAACATCACCTTTAAGCTGATTAAGATGTGACATCACCTTGCCGCATTTTATAATACTCCCTAAGCCCTTCACATTCCACGATATGAGCCTAAAAAACATTATTTAACCTAGTAATTTTGTAAGAAACCCAAAAGTTGTCAAGGATATGCAAATACAGTTAGGACCCGAGGTGTATAAAACTAATATGGTGAGCATCTGCAAATGCAAAGGAAAAGAAGAATATAAAATATAGAAAAAGAAAGAAAAACGAAAAAGGAAAAAGAAAGGCCTACATAACAACCCCATCCTCAATGAAAGAAACTTTGTGCCCATTGCACTGAAATGCTTAATGCACCAGAGAACTTCCTTTAAATTGAGAGCAAGAACAGAAAATAAAATAAAATTAGGTCCTGCTCCCATAATATTAAGGCATGGCACTAAAAAGAGGCCATTTAGCATCATTGTATAAATGTAAAAGACCATTATCAGTCCCCTTAACCATGGAAAAGAAAAACATGAAAAACAAAATAAAAAGTAGTTATAGGTGTCCTAAAAAGGCACCAAAATCTGATTAATCAGTAATAAAGTTAAGTGAACAGCAAGCTGAGCTCAAACAGTGACACATCTCAACATACTACGAACAAAGTTTGAACAGCTCCAGAGAGGCTAACCTGTCCATCTTGAGCTAAGGCAGCATTAGCATGGGTAGCTAGAGGGCCTCCCTGGGCAACAGTAGAGATTATAACACTTCCAAAAATCAGCTAAGTCAGAAATCAGTCACCAACAGGCTGTGTGTCCTGGAGACGCGATGCGACAAAGTCAGTGGCCTCCCGTACCGAGGGAAAGGCTTCCTTGTTCCATCTTCGGTCACGATCGAGAGCCTGGCAGGGTAGCGAAGAGCAGGTTTGAGGCCCATGTTGTACAGCTTCCTCATGATGTCCCGGTATTGAGCGCGCTGTTCCACAACCTCAGAAGTAAAGTCCTCAAAGATGTGGATGGAAGAGTCATTGTAGGTCAGCTTCCCTCGTAGTCTCCGGGCTGCACGTACCACTCGTTCCCGAGTTTGAAACTGGTGGAAGCAGATTAGCACAGCCCGCGGCCTGTTCGACGGTCCCGGTTTAGCGGCTAAGGTGTGGTGGGCCCGGTCCAGCTCCGGTGGGGACGTCAGGACCTCTGCACCCAGCACCTCCATCAGTAGTCGGGAGAAGAAAATGGTTGGCTGTGTCCCCTCGATACCCTCGGGGAGACCGACAATGCGTATGTTGTTACGTCGACTTCTCCCTTCCAGATCTGTTACCTTAGCTCGAAGTTTAGCATTCTCCGCAGCCAGGGCTGTCAGCCTGACGTCCACGTCCCCAGCCGAGTTGGCAAACTGTTCCAGATCACCGATACATTGCTGGTGGTCATTCACGGTGGCTTGTATTGTGTCCAATCTGGCCTCATATTTCGCGTAAATGTCTTTTATCTCTGCTAAA
Organism: Scarus forsteni; assembly: GCA_036419115.1. NCBI lineage: Eukaryota > Metazoa > Chordata > Actinopteri > Labriformes > Labridae > Scarus > Scarus forsteni. The sequence goes on from JAZDUH010000256.1 coordinate 70,467, forward strand.
AGTGCCTCCTTATGTTCTGTTAGCTGCGCCGTTAGCAAGGCTGAGATCGTATCTGTGATATGCTCGTCTCGCTCCTGTTCCTCCCTCTTCAGCTTTTTGGAAGCAGTTTCTCTCGCGTTCTTGGACATGCTTCGGATCACTGTTCACTTATAACATAAGGAGATAGCAGAAAATGGGGCAAAAGGGGCTAAATAACCAAGTAGGAATGATGAGGGTCGGGAGCATGGACATATACGTCTACTCTATCCGGCTACACACAGGAAGTCCCCCTCTCCTTAGCTTTCTGTGATCCATGTTCAGTGTGGTACACACCATGATATCAAACAGCACAGTGACCACTTTTCAGCCTTTAACCCTCGTGTGGTGTTAGTATTGTTGTTACTTAGCCGGTTTTTATGGGTCTGGTGGACCCGCTAGAATTTTGGGCTTTCAAAACACCATAATCCAATAATTTTCTCTGAAAATACTCAACAGATGTTTACTACATGCCAATTACAAGTAATATGAACAGCAAACATGGTTAATATTTGCTCTTTACTTTACTCTTTACTAAAGTCTTACTTTAAGCATGTCTTATGTCTCAAAAACAATCAGAATCTTATGTACCAATGAAATTTGTAAGTTGTAAGAATTTTGGGTGGGGTTATAAGCTCTGTGAAACACTTAAGTGGTAAATAATGTGTTGTTTACACTTTTGGGACAAACAAACATTATTTCAACCAGTAAATTGTAACAAATCTAGATAGCATTGTCAGTTCTTCTTTTTATAATTTCTAAAAGGATTTCACACAGTGTAACAGTAATATCTAATGACCAGTGTGGTAAACCTCTGATATTTCTGCATGCACATGTGTATAATGTTAAAACTACAGTTTGTCATATCTGTAGTATGTTTCTTTGAACTTCAGATTTTATTTATCTATTTTTACTCTTCCTTAGTGTAACTTGTTCCTGCTGTCCCATGATTTTGAAAATCATTTTTATAGGCCCCTTTATATAATATTTTAAACAAAATAATGGATCTATTTTGCCAATTAATTTAAAATTAATTTCTAGTGGGGTAAAAACAAACTTAGCCATCCATAAAAAACACCAATTCCTTCTAAAATTGTTCATTTGGAAAAAATATGCAAGAAATAAAAAAAAATTACAGATATTTTTAGAACTAAAGTTTGCAAAATGATAATGTTCTACTGAACTAAGAATTTATGTCCTCCTGGCAAACTCAGCTTGTGGCTCCTAATCCATAGTTTACTGTCATGTGTGACATAAAATGTAAAAATTTACACCTGAATTATGTTATGACTACTCAGTATACATCCTGATCTAATCTTCAGTGTCCTCACTCCTCACTGCCTCTTACTGATTGTTATTTTCTTCAATCCAATCTCACCTCTTCTGTGATCCTCTCATGGTTCTCTGGGCCGAGTACCTGAAGCCTCTTTGGTGGATGGGAACAGTTGTCCATCTCACTCGCCGTATTTACTCATGAGTAAATCCAACATTGCTGTGGTGATGTGTTGAAATGATTGACAGCGGTCGTTGTCCAGTAACATTAGGAAAAGAAACACCAGAACAATGCTAATTCAAGTCAGTCAAAGTGGGAGTGTGCCGGGCGTACTTTTCTGTGTTCACAGGCAAAGTAGAAGTTGCCAATCCCAAAGACGCCTCAGGCACATGCCAAGCAAAAGAGTAAGGACGTGCATAGATGCTCATCAGACTGATGGCCTGTTGTATGTGAACTGTGTATTCACAACATAATTACTACGTAAAAAAATTTAAACCCTGGTTATTGAATGGTGATAAATATTGCTGACTGACTATGACTGTGTGGTAAAAAAAAATAGATGCTTTTATGTGTTTTTTTTAACAATTTAATTACCAATTATGTTGCGTTAATAGATTTCCTCTGTTGAATTTGGGAGGGTGTGGCACCCCAGCGCCCCCTACCGACAAACACATCAAGATGTGGGACACGTCTTAGATTAACATGTCCCTATGGCCAATCTTTTTCAACCTTTTCCAGGGATATGATCATTTTTTTTGAGAACAGTGTAATTAGTTTGTCTTTTAATATTATACCATTAAAACACAATCCAAAAGTCTACTTTTTGGTAGTTAATTTTCAGAGAACTTCTTTATTCAACTACTTTTTCCAGTTTCAATATTTCAGTGGCCATTGTGGCTTTTATTTTCTGTAACAAAAGGGCACCAACATTTTTGTTGTTCTTTTCTGCATGTGGCCATTTACAGACAACAATTGAGCAGTGACAGCTTCTGAACTTAGACATTCCGAACACCTCCCTGGGGCTGCTGGGTCTTGGCTGGCCTTGGGGCTCTGGGGCAGGGGATCCTTTGCACTGCGCCCATGTCTCTTCTTTCCTGCACCTGCCTTTCCCCACCCCTCCTCCTTTCCCCTAGCCTGCCTCCCCCCTCCCTCTCACGGGGGGCTGGGGGTCCTTTACTGCCTGGGAGCCTGCTGCTGGGGTCTGCTCATCTCCAGTGGGGAGGGGGACTCTGGCACCTCAGCAAGTGGGCCCATCCACCTATCAACATCCATGGTGTCGGCTCCCTGGCCTGGGTGGCGTGGTCCCAGACACTCCATGGGGCTGTGGGTCTAGGGTGGTGTCGCCTGGTGCTGGTCCTGCCTCCCCTGGGGGGGTCCTGTGGTGTATGCTGCGAGCTCGCTGGCTCGGTGCCCTGGGGGGGGGGAGCCTTGTGGTCTTCCTGTGTGGGGCTGCATCCTGGGGATGGTCTACCTGTGGCTGGTCCTCGGTGTGTGTTGGGTCGGTGGCTCTGGTGCTGCAGTCTTCGGGGGGATGTGTTTCTGTTGGGGGCACCTGGTCTCTGGGGTCCACCGGGATTGTGGCCCACGGGTCTTGGGGCCTGCTGTTCTTGGGGCTGCTTGAAACCACCCCTGCACTTCCGCTCTGTCGTGGCTGGTCGGGGCTTGCACCACTAGCCCAGCCTTTTAATTAGCACTTCATCACTCACACACCGTACTACTGTATATTTCTTCACTTCTGGGCACTTTAACAACACTTAGGGTTCTTGGAGTCGGGGCTGGTAGGAGGGCTACCAGCTCATCCTCCAAATTTAACTGCACTACATACACCACCTTTAGGGGGAGGTAGGACAGGGGGTGTTAGTGTGGGTGCATCTGTTTTATGTTGTGTCCCCTCTCTGCTCACCTCCCACCTGCCTCATCTTTCCTCTGATTTTAATGCTACACAACATGCACTTGTCTGGGGCAGGCAGTGAGATGGGGGTCAGTAGGCTCCCACTCAACCTGTTTTTCCCCAGTTTTAATGCACCACATTACACTTAGCTGCACTTAATCGTGGTGGAGGGATAATGTATCTTTGTCTGGGATCAAAGATACAGAATAGCGGGGGGGGGGCAGGGGGTGCATGACTAGTCTAGGCCTGGTGCGGCTGGTGGGGTTCAGCCTTTTCTACTATGACTCTTACTGGGGAGCCCTTCCAAACGTGGGGAGGTGTTGGTGGCTTTTGGTGCGGCTGGGCTCTGGCGCCTGCAGCTGGGGGCCTGGGATGGTGCCCTGGGAACAGGTGGGCTCTGCGGGGTCATGTGTCCCTGGTGGCCTTTGGTGTGGGATCTGTCCGCCTGTCGCTCTCTGGGGATCTTGCCGCGGATGGCTGCCTTGGGTTGCTGCTCTCTGTGGGATGCCTGGTGCCCCCCGGGCATTTGGGGCGGCGGTCCCTGTTGCTGCCTCTTGGCTTCGTGCTGCCTCTTGGCTTCGGCTCTTCCGGCGGGCAAGTCCTAGCCGCAACCATACCGCACACCTACACCTGCCCCACCTAGCCTTGCTGCGGCTTTCACACCGAGCCTCATAGGAAAAGCTCGAGGGCCCCCTTCCCCTGGGGTGGGGGCTGGTCCCAAGGTACTTGGCTTCCAGGGGGCCTGGGGCCTATGGCCTGCCCTGGGGGGGTGGGTGGGTGGTTGGTTGAGGTGGATGCTGTCTGCGGGGTTTGCCCCACCCTGGATCCCCGGGTGTTGTCCTTGGTGCAGCTGGGGGAGAGGGTCGGTGCCCCCTTGGGTCCGGGGGCTGTTCCTTGGCCCGGTAGCTTTTGGGGCCCATGTGGTGAGTCTTGGGTGCCCTGGTGGCCCAGCGGGTGCTGGTGGCTTTGGTCTCCCTGGGGAAGGACTACTATTTGGGTATTCTGTGACCACTTCACATGCACGCTTGTACAGACACTCCAGCTGCTGTCGAGACTTACTGTAAAGAAATAGTTCTTCTCGTCAGAACTTGCTGAGTTGGACTAACACAGCTGCTCACATTCTGGGATGCATGTTCCTCCATATCTGATCCTTGTGTACTCACCTCCCCCTGCTATCAAGACCCCACTTCTCTGGTGTCTCTGGTTCCTTACTATCTTTAATTCCTGTAGGAGCTTAAATCAGCATAACACTTGGACTTCTCAATCAATAACACTGCCTGTCTATCCTCCTTTCTGTTTGTCTTGTCTCATCCTGTCTGTCACTGTTTCCCCCTCTTTCACACTGTGGTGTGGTACGGCCCTCCCCTTCAGCTCACATCAGGGGTTAAATAAAGTTTGATTTGATGGAGTAGCCTACAGGGAGGGCTGGTGATGGTCACTGTAGCAGTGAACCATATTCACATATCTCCAACTTCTGGAAAAAAATGCATTGGTCTTTCCAATGCTGTCCTCAGACACAGTGCCCAGCTGAAAAGACAATGCAAACAAGGGGGAAAAAAAGACAGGCTGAACACCGATCTCTCACTAAGAATATAAATAACAAGGCTGCCCTTCACAGAAGAATCTCGCCGGCAAGGGGGAAACTCTGGTGGACCGATCAGGTTAGGTTAGTTATGTAAATCAAAAATATACTGGAACAGCATATCCACAGACTCAACAGCTTGCCAAATACTATGAATTTATCATCCATGCAGCCTGCTAAATACAGAGTTTGTTGTTTATTTTAACATGTTGTGGACTGGGAGGAAGATGAAATACCCAAAAATGTGTTCACAAGCCTTACCAAAGTGTTTTTTGCACAATATGTCCCTTTTTAGTTCAAAAAAAAATTCAGAGGAAGACCCTCTGACCCCATCTCACCTGATGATGTTGATAAATATTAATGATTTCTGCACTGCTAGGTAAAACATGATCCGGTGAAAAATCACTGTCTAAAAACAATAATAATGACACAAAAAATAATAATCATAACAGTGATAGCACAGGCTGATACTATAGACTGCTGTTTAAGTTTTTTTTGCTGATAAGCCCCATCAAAAAGTAAACACACAGTTGTTGTTATTTTAATTCAAAATTAATAAATGCAATATAATATAGTATAGAGCAGTCATGTAGGTTGTAAAGCAGTTTGTTCAAAGATCTGATTTCATCATAATTTCGGAGAGTCAACAGGTGCTGCTGTCTTTAATTTAAGGTGCAGATGTGTTTTGTAGCTCTTTTGATTGGAAAGGTAGCACATCCCTGCTTTAGACAAACATTAAAGCGGTTTAAAGCAGTTGGCCAGGTGTAGGACCAAGAGAATGTGCTGATGCATTAAGGAGATGAATGAATCAGGGAGAGAAAAGCATCCTGTAGGGAGACACAGACACAGGGAGACACGGACAGAACCAATGTGCCACCTCTTGAGAATTTTATTGAGAGGGTGCAGCTTCATAACCTGATATAACAGACTTACAGCTCCATGTATCCATCACAGATTTCCAAGTCCTCTCCCAGTTTCCCAGCAGTGATCCCTGTTGGGAGAAGAGCAAAAGCATGATTTCTTGTAAGAAAAGCTTCAACTTAAGTTGTTTGCTCCTCTACCAAAGAATAAATTGAGTCCATTTCTGATAAAAACTGCAGCTCTCTTCCCTGATTGGGATGAGCAAAGTTGTTGGACAATGGAAGTTGGCTAGACGGACATGCAGGATTCAGAGAATGAATTAGACAGGTCTATCTGCTCTGCAAGGCTAGCAGCTTCAGACCAAATGACAATAGACAGACCCCATCATCTGACACCAATCTGACTTTTATTGGGCTTCACTGACATCAGTGCTTTTCCATGTTAAATCCCCCCATTCCAGGGTAACCAACCAGTCTCTCTGTCCTGGACCTGCGATTTGAGACATTCATAACATTGCCAAGTTCCTGTCCTCTGGTTTGGTCATGCAAAAGAGCCCTTCTTGGAAGTTCCAGATCATGTCCACTCTTTTCAGACAAACAACACTGTCCTGCAATAACATCTGTTTCCTGTTATGAAAGCAATTTGCTTCTGGTACCCTGTGCAGGTACATTGCTGGTGGGTGTTCCTGAATCAGAGCTTCTGCAGCGATGTCCCATTCCCGCTTGTTGCCCTGGTTCCTCCTCCTGCTGGGGGTCGGACTTCTGCTGCTGCTGTTCTACCTGGAGGACCTCACAAATCAAGGTCAGTGATTGGCTGTTTGCCTTGTTAAAGGTGAGATGAAGGCCCATGGTTTGGTTTTAGCTGTGTCAGTGAGTAGCCCATTGTTTCTTATGGTCTTTCTACTGACATTACAGAATTGCGTTGAAGAATCAGATCACAGAGTAGTTTTTTTAATTATTATTTGACCTCTGAGGCGAGTGCTTGTGAATAATCATGGACTCTGATGTGGATCCAAAATGGCTGCTCACAGATGGTTCAAACAGTTGTAGGTCTCAGCGATGCCTCTCTCTTACTTTCTTACCAGGGTTTTAAAACTATCTAATCAGAAATGTCTGATGCTATATCACCAGATAACATGGTCACAAACTAAAGCAGATCACCTCTGACCTCTCTGTCCCCTCTTGACCCCACTGACCCCTTTTCTCCTGCTCTCCTTCTTTACTTGTTCTCCTCCTCTGTCTTCTTTTTCTTCTTTTGTGCTTCTCTGCAGGGTTGAATCAGCAGCTGGACACAAAAATGGTGAGTCCAGGTCCCATCACACTCAGGAGACCCCCCTCTGATTTCACACTGTCCCTGACTCAAGCTGCTGCTTATGTGACACCAAAGTCAGTTATGATGGCCCACCAACACACCGGACCTGACTTTACAAACAATCATGCCAATCACAGGCCTGACACCAAGAGTCTGGACCCTTAGGTATAGGCTCAAACACCTGACACAGGCCTCATAAAGCTCCAAACTGACACAGGTGTTAAACAGTTCACACCTGAAACAGGCTAATACAGTAACTACTTGACAAAGGTGTCATATAGTTCCCAAATGACCAGTGTTGGGAATAAGTAAAAAAGTTATGAACCCTCAAGGAACATTTAAGTATATGGAGTGGTTAAGGATAAGTTTAACAAATTAATCTACTTTAGAAAGGTTAAATCAAGGGGAAATTGTTGGAGAAATAAACCAAGACACACTCAAGCCCATCTGAAGGGGTTCAGAACCACAGTCTTACTATGACGTTGGTTTTGGATTGGATCTCAAACCGGTCCTAAGCTACTGAAGCCTGAAGGACTGTTCTGGTTTGGAGTCTTCCCAAAGGGAGGCTGAAGTCCACACTCTATCCAGCACGATGGATCCAGGGATGATGTTCTAATATAAGCTGGTTCCAGGTTTCACGGGAGAGATGTACAGTCTCAGCTTTGATTGGCATGATCTGTTATGGGAAGCTTGAGCTTGGAACGTTGAGTCGCGATTATATAAAGAAAATGATTTGTAACGAATTCCAAAAATTTAAAGTTTGTTGGCTGGACAAAAACTATTCTGAAATTAATAACAAAAGTTTTACTATGAAGCAAATCTCTGGAGTCTTATAGCTTACTGGCTTATAAAGAAACAGTCAGGTGTGTTACAAAACTTAGACTAAAGATGTAGGAGGAATAGGAGAGCCTTGGAGACGCAATACAACGTGTAGGGCATAAAAGTCAAAGAATAGAGAGAGAAAAGTGTCTCTCTGGTTTTGACTCCTACGGAGGGTCTCACAGGAGGAGGGCCTTAGATGAGTAACAGAGACTTTATCAACTTATATTTGGCCAAAATATTAAGTTGTATTTTGATTAAACATCCAAATATAAGGATTCCAACGGAGTAGAAAATCTTGTAATAAGTGATTTTTTACCAAACAATATATATCTAAACAATAAGAAAGAATAAAACAGTTTCAATCTCATTAAGAATTAAAACAAACAAGACAGATGTGGTTAACACTTAGACATATAAGTTAACATGCCTTCGAGACGTTATGCTACCAAACTTAATGTGTAGAAATCCTATTAAAACCATTCTTCAGTGAAGTATGAACTGAAATAATACAGAGTACAGGTGCATTCCTGGAGGGAACTTCTCTACTCAGTTTCCACTGAGAGGCACTGTTGGCCTATCAGAAGGCTTTAAAAAAAACAATCCAACTTACTCATAACTGTGGTATTTTTGGAGCTAAAATCACATAAGTCACATCATCAGAATGCATTTTTATGACAGGATAAAATATAACACTGTTAGATCTGTCCATGGTTTCATTTAAAGACTTTTTAAGGTTTGTGGTTTTCTGTTGGCTTAAAAAACATCTGGACAGAAATAAGGAGGAGCAGATGAGGAGTCTGGATGACCAGGGAGGTCAAAAGTCAACGTAGATGCCACCTAAGAATCTTCTGGGGGTAGAACAGAATTATTTAAGACTCTGGGACTCCAGTCTGTTGGAACACCTTATTAGATCTCAGCCAATCACTGTTTAGGAAGGAAGTCCAGACAAATAAATACATCAGGTTTCATATAGGTCCCACCTTAGATAGGTGTCATATAGTCCCCACATTACATAGGTGTCATATTTTTCTCACCTGGCACATTTGTCATATTGTTCCTAACTGGCACAGGAATCTTATAGTCATATAGCTCTGACTTGAGACAGATTAATCAATAAAACATTAGATCAAAACTGATAAATTATACTGAATGATCAAAAGTACATTAGACTAAAGCTTTAACAAAAACTTTACTTGTATATGCATGTGTATTGTATATATGTGCATGTGTATCTATAAAATAAAAGGGTTTGTCATCAGCCTGCTACCTTATAAAGTGTATTTAGATGAAACTTGTTATAAATTGGCACGATACAAAAAAAGATATCAGAGCTAATAAAGTACCATAACTAATCAACAGAGACATCAGAATTGATCAAATCCATCAAAAATGATCGGAGACATCAGATCAGAACCAATAAAAAATCAATAATCAACAGCGATGTACAATCAAATCTCTGTTATTCAAAGACTTCAACCACTATCTTCTTTGAACTGACATCAATCTTCTAAACTACTTAATGTGATGGATTTCAATCATTATGGGAAAATAAATGGGGATCACATTTTTGGCCAAAAAAGCCCTCTTTGTCTGTTTGGAGGTTGATCTAATTAGGTTTGAGGCACTTTCAGCCCCATCAGTAACCAAACCGCCGCTGTCCCAAGAATTTGAAAAAAGACAAAGATCTTCTCTTTCTCTCTGTAGGAGTCCAAGAATCCAGCAACCTTTGGCATTTTCTCTTTTCTGATTGGCATCTCCAAACTATCCATCCCTAAACCCCTGCCACAACCTGCTGTATGGACGAACCTGCAGCAGCACATGAAGTTGCAGCAGTTGCGCCACAATCATCTGGCTAAAGTCTGCTCCCACATCCATTCCAGCTCGTGGCAGCAGACCATCTCAAAGCACTATCTCTCCAGGATCTGGGTGGAGGACCGTTCCAGACTGTTGTACTGCGAGGTGCCCAAAGTTGGCTGCTCTAACTGGAAGCGGGTGCTTATGGTCCTGGCAGGAAAAGGGACCTCAGTTCTTGACATTCGTCATCGGACAGCTCACTTCAATAACCATCTGAGGCGCCTGAAGGGATACAGCCGTGCAGCCATCGACAAGAAGCTAAAAAAGTACAACATGGTGCTGTTTGTCAGAGAACCCTTTGAGCGGCTGGTGTCAGCCTATCGGGACAAGTTAGAAAATCCAGAACCCAATTTCCACAGGCATATTGGTCGTCAGATTGTGGCGAAGTACCGCCCCAATGCCACAGAAGAGGCCCTGCGCACTGGTGATGGCGTCACCTTCAGGGAGTTTGTGCGCTTCCTCCTGGGTCAACATTTTCCCTCACGGCTGAACATCCACTGGAGGCCGGTGAGCAGCCTGTGTCACCCCTGCATGCTGAACTTTGACTTCATTGGCAAGTTTGAGAACATGAACAGTGAAGCCAACATCCTGCTGCGGAGCATCGGAGCACCCACTAACGTCAGTTACCCTGACTATAAGGACAGGAACCCTCAGGACGAGAGGACAAGCTCTTCCATCATGAGGAAATACTTCTCCCAGCTGAACGCCGCTGAGAGGCAGGGAATCTATGACCTTTACCGCCTGGACTACCTGATGTTTGACTACCCTAAACCATTCCCAGAACTGCACTGAGGGGGGTTGTCCGTGTATTATATTGTTATCCTGGCTCTTGTTGCTCATTAGACTACATAGTTGAGGAGAGGAGTGGGGTCAGAAAAAAGGTAAAGTAACAGTGGCGATTGCTCAAAGACTGCAAGGGAAGCTCAGTTTCCCCTAAAATTTCCCTAAAAAAGTGGTGATATGTCCTGCTGTGTGCACATTTCATTGACTAAATATGCGCTAGAATACCTTCATCTTTTGTTCAGAATCAGCTACTTATCATAGGTAACTGGCGCAACTTCCTTCTCATTCATCCCCGCAGCATCATCTGCGCTTTATCACAGTCGGACGCTGAGCGTCTTCTGACTTCGATGGGGAAGCGTAGAGTGGGTTGTTCCACTGTGGAAACTGGACGGTCATTGGATAAACACTGGGCTTTGTCCCACCCATCGGACGCTCAGCGTCTCTGGGGGTCTATGAGGCAGTGGGCTGGCCTGGACGCTCGGCTTCTGCATGCTGATTGGATGATCTGTCTGAGGCCGAATCCCTTTTTGATTGACAGCGAAATGAGCCAATCAGCGATCTTGAAGTATAACCCTCCACCGGAGCATCTTCTAAGTTTTACATTCAGTTGTTCTGGAGAGGGGCTTCTCCTGTTTAAAGCGGCTCAAGTCTTACACCCCCAACACAATGGGCCAAGGCCGTTTAAGCAGTCTGGCTCTGACTGCTAGCTCTCTCATTGAGAGAACACTGGTAAAATCCCTGGAAAAGACACCTAGTTGGTATGACAGGGTCACAGATCATTTTTTTGAAAAGGAATAGAGGGTAGAATTTACATTTAAATAAATAAACAAATTTATGATCTAGGCCGGGAAAAAAGAGCTTCCCCTCCTTGACTGACCATCAGCCGCCACTGTAAAGTAAGCATCACCTGCATGATCACAAAGCATGGATCAACTTTTCAGCATCGCTCTGGGACAGGATAGGCCTGATTTTAGTGATGTTACAAAGATGAAAAAGGTTGTTCTTGAAATTTGCTTTATGTGAGAGTTGAAGGATAAATCTTGATCAAATAGAATCCCAAGATTTCTAGCAGTTGTGCTCAGTGCCAGGCCAATGAAATCTAGGGCATTTGAATCATTAGAAAAAGAATCTGGAGCACAATGTCGTCTGCCTTGTCTTAGTTAAGAAGAAGATACTTTCTGTCCATCCAGATCTTAATGACCTTCGGACATACTCTAGTTCAGATAACTGATTTGTCTCACCTGGCTTCATTGATACATACAGTGAGCATCATCAGCATTAACAATGGTAGTTAATTAAGTATTTCATCACCCACAAAAAGTACGCTATGGAGAAGAAAACTGGACCTAGCACAGAGCCTTGAGGAACTCCTTAACTTACTTAGTGTCCACAACAGAGTTGTTGTTCACATGTACCAACTGGAATCTATCAGATAAGTAGAACCTGTTAAAAGCAGTTCCTGTTGTGAGGAAATGTTTGGAAAGGTTTTATTTAGTGTTAGCGGGTCAAACAAGCTAACAAGCTATCTGACATCTGTTTTAAGACTTTTTTGACAGCTTGAGCACAGGTCATGGGGTTATTTATAAAAGGGGTAAATTATATTTGTTTTTCTTAAAGTATTTTCTCTCTCTGGGCAGATGCTTATCTTCCTAAGTGTTTTATTTGGTCAAATGGTTTATGTAGTGACCCATTAAAGGATGCCTTGTGTATTTAAGGCCAGTGTGTCCTGTCTTTGGCAGACAGGACCTCCCCAAGTCTCTTCTCTATGCTGCATGTGAAATAAAAGAAATTGATTGGAAAAACTGTGTTCTTGTTTTTTGTCTTCTGAGAACTAGCAATTCTCCATTTTAAGAAAGACATTTCACTGTCACTGCAATCCCAACTGTAGAACAACATTATGATCTATGTTATCAAAAGCTGCACTGAGACATAAAAAGACAAGTACAGAGAAAAGTCCTTCATCTGAAGCTGAGAGTAGATTGTTGGTTACTTTAACTAGAGCAGTCTCTGTGCTGGGATGAACTCTAAATCCTTACTGAAAATCCTCAAACAGGCTGTTGTTTTGAAGGAAGTCACATAGCTGATAGCCACTACTTTCTCGAGGATGTTTGAAGTAAAGGAAGGCGCGATATTGGCCTGTTAGAAAGTATGATATAGCCCTACATTTACACACAGAAGAAGGTTCCAGCTTGCATTTCAGGTGGGCTTGTAGAAACAAAGCCACTGAATGAATTTCTGAATGAACAATCCCTTAAAATGTAAGAAAAACCCAAACCTTTGCTGTCCAAAATGTGATTTACAATTTGTTGTCTTTTTCCCAAAAAGGGGAAAAAAGGTATACTCCACTTTATGATCTGTAATTCCAATGAAGGAAGAAGAAATACTCCCAAGTCCTGATCAGTATTCCCTAGGGAAAGTCTTATATTCCAATTTTAAGTCCCAGGCTCCCAAGAAGTCACAGAATGCAGAAGAAGTCCAAGTATCACTAGTTTATTAAAGCTCAAAAGAATCTTTAACAAAGTTGTGGGTGCAGATGAGTGTGGTACCAAACACCCCAAGAACACACTGCAGAGCTGCGATACTTTGCGTTTTATCTTTGGGTGGAGCTCCTTCTCTCCAACTAGATGTACCATATGTTTTTTACTGTTGCTCCAAGCCCACTTATTAATATTTACTTTATATTATTTGGACATAATTATGTGAATTTCCCTCCCCTAAGACATCATGCAAATCCAATGATGACCAAAGTCCTTTCCTTTTATGGCTACAGTTTGGCATTCTTCCCCTTCCCTATCTCAAAATGGCGTCTGCTACTTCTGTCTGTTTCTAAAGCAAAATGGCTCCCCTGTGAGTTTTCCAAATATGGGCTTTCCCCTAAAGGCTTTTTCATCAGACATGATAGATTCACCTTATCTTTAAATAGACGTCATCAGATCTACATTTTGGCCTCATGGGAGGGAGAAGCCACATTTTAAAAGCCTTTATACACTCAAACCAGTTATGTTGAGTACTGGGAACAATCTCATGACAAAATACTGTGTGAAAAGTCTAACTTCTACTTTGTGAGATCATAAGATCATAGCACTCTTGTGAACTTAGAACATTCTTGTGAACATAACACTCGTGTGAACTTATTATAACATCCTGATGAACTTATCTTACCACTTTTGTGAATCATAACACTCTTTTGTGAACTTATTGTATGACATCTCTACCTTGACAAGCATTTAGTACGACGCTTCTAACTAGCTAAGGCATATATTGTGACAGTTTAACAAATACAATCTGTGAGTAAAGATTATAGGAGGCACACATGTAGTGGGATTTTTCTTAAGGCCCCAAAATAGGTAACCCTGTAGCCGTTTATAACATCTTACCTAAACCTCTCAATCCAGCTTGCATTGTAACCTTAACAGTAAGGATAAGTAAACTATAATCTCGAAAAAACAAAGCAATAAGCAAATGACAGTATATATAAAGTGATTTAAAAAACAGTGAATCATCATTTACAACATTCACCATGAAGTCAAATATATAAGTAATTATTGGATGTAACATTGCATAAAAAACAACTACATAACCAAATCACATTTAGGACCATCATCCATCCTTATTATACCACAGACTACATCACAGAGTTGCACCCAGCAGAAAGGGTTTGTACTGTCTACACTGTAAACACAAACAATGTCCTGACTTGGGACTAAAGGTGCATTTAACTTGATTCATGCTGGTTTTTGAAGTTTACTTTCTTAAACCAAGTTCTGTGTACTTTTTACATGCATTCTTATTCCACTGAGTAATATTTAGTGGTTTTTCAGAGTGTGCTGCATGGTTTGTGGCCATTTCAGCCTGGCGAGCATTTACCAACGAAAAAGAACGATGCACTGACATGCATGCTGTTGAAGTGGTGCACGTAACACCAGCACAGCAGGATGGCATTGATTCCTGTAAGTGTAAAGCTTTTATTCGCAATCTTTGAATATGATTTAAAGACCCAGTGAAGCAAATTCAGCCATTTTCTTCTAAACACATTAAATAGTTTGTAAATGTATTTCTTTAAAACCATGTGAAAGACATTCACTATTCAGAACTTATTTTGGAGCTAGGCTTCACAAACTGTTTTTTTCCTTTCTGTCTTCAGGATTGAATGGGCGTGTCAGAAATCAGGGGGCCGTGTTACGTAACGCAGCCCCCCATTACCATAATCCCACCCCTGCTGCTTCAGCGGTATAAATTCAGCGTACCACTCGCTCTCTCTCTCTTATGAAGTTTGTAGCCAGCTAGCTAGCAGTCAACCATTCAGTTAACCAGTCAGCTAACCAGTCATTTCTCCTCCAATTTGCTCCTGCATCCTTGCAGTGCACACTTTACCCCCGACAGTTAGAAAACTATCACATTGTAAAGTCTGGATTTTTTAATAGTCCATTAACTGGGCTGAACCGAACCTCCCCGTCCAGCCGACGGTGTGCCACCATCACGCCTGCTGATGGTGTGAAGCCATCACGGCCCTGGCGTCATGTACACACCGCCAACCGTGTGAAGCCATCACGGCCCTGGCGTCATGTACACACCGCCAACTGTGTGCGCCATCACGGCATCGGCGTTACGTACACACTGCGGACCCTCTCCATCCCGCCGACCGTGTGCGCCATCACGGCCCTGGCGTCATTTACACACCACAGACCCTCTCCATCCCGCCGACCGTATGCGCCATCACAGCCCCGGTGTCATGTACCCACTCGCGGACCCTCTCCATCCCGACGACCGTGTGCACCATCTCGGCCCTGGCGTCATGTACACACCGCGGACTCTCTCCATCCCGCCGTCCGTGTGCGCCATCATGGCCACCGGCATCATGTACCCACCACGGACCCTCTCCATCCCGCCTCCTCCTCCACTGGCATTACGTGCCCGCCATAGAGCAAAAGTGTGTACTTATATTTCACATTGTTCATCCAGCCTTGCTCATGTAATGTCAATAAATGTTATTATGACATTATTTGGCTTCATTCACTGAGCGGAGTTCATATGAGAACACAGTGAATAACCACAGGTATTTTTTTATATCACCAGCATAGATATGACAAAGAAATACATGACTGGGGTTTACATTTGTGTGTAATATTAGCCCACAGGCATAAGTTGTTTATATACAGAAAGAGGCTGTTATCATTTTCTGTGAGCATGCAGCACAGGTTTCATGCAGTTATTTAAAAACTAAAGCTCCTCCACAGCTGGTAATAGAGTAAAGAAAAGTAACTGGATGAAGAAAGTATAAGTTAAGAGTAACCATTGCTGTAAAATGTCAGCCTTTCAAAATTATGTTTTTTTATTACTGTCAGTGCTGCATGAATCTGCTCATGCTTTTGTATATTTAAATCAATAATAATGCATCATACTCAAGAGCTTCCAATGTTACTGCAGGTTATGTCCCTGTACAGTGAATGGAGGGCCCCTCCCCCTCCCCTCCCTCATGTGGGCGTGGTTCAAGTGCCTCTAACTGACACGCCCCCAGCGTTCTACAGCAGGGAGAAGTGCTCGTTTTTGCATGATTTTGAGACCTTATTTTATGTACTTAGCAATATTTTTAATCTTTCAAATTTGGCTCAGAGGTCAATGACACATGTTTCTGTGGTATGAAAAACTTAAAACACAAATTTTTTTTTGCTTTACTGGGTCTTTAAATCTTAAAGGTCAAGTTGTTTGAAGAACACAGCCAACAACTCTGTCTTAGAACGCTGGCATGTTACCCTGTGTAAGTTCACAGAGCATACGCTAAAAGCGTAGCAGCAGCTCAACATAAGCTAATACGGATATAAGAGTGCTTTGGCTCAGTCTGAATGGCCTGGACCAAGCCTTAATGCTGCATCCTCTGGTTCCTGCACCGGCAGCCAGTCTGTTAGCTGCCACTGCCCCGCGATGGCAGCTAACAGAAGATAGGACATTAGCCGCTACTGCCTCGTAATCAGTTAGCTGCCACTGTCACCATGGAGACAGCGATGCTGTTGCAGGAATGGGGCCATTTGACACAATGGCCCCTCCGCCGTCTGGTAGCTACTGGAGTTGTATGCGCTGCTTGCAGTTTTGAAGATAACCAGTTAATAGAACAGGCTAATGATCTATAGCGTAAACATTAAAGGTGTAGTCAGCGATCTTCTAATCTTCTAATCTAATGCAGTATTTGTCAAAATGACCGTATTTCTCCTCTCCATCCACAAGATGTCACCACTGACAGCATGTTGAAGAAAAAGTCTGGTTTCAATACACAGCCTTGGCTCTGAATTTCAGCAGGTAAATACTGTGGCTCGGGCCGAGCCACCAAAACAGGGTACACCTCCCCACATCCAGGGGGCGATCATACTCATGCACAGATCAGACAGAGGGGGGAGGGGGAGTCGTAGGTTGCGTAGCGCGCGCAGTTAAGCGTAGAGAGAGATACAATAGGTGCAGTAGCAATGGCTGAAAAACAGCCCAAAAGAAAAAGGTCAGAGGAGTGAAAAGTGAAAAAGAAGGGCTATGACCATGAAAGAGTGAAGACCCGGGTCAACATTGGTGTTGCTTTCTGACGGTGGAGGGAACTCTGCAAACTGAAAGATCTGAAAACGGACGCTGATGTCGCCGTCTTTCTGCTGGATAGGTTAGCAACATTAGCTTTGTGGTGCTTCACATAACAGTAACAGCCATCAGGCATTCATCTTATTGTCTAATCTGCCAGAATGTGCTGTTGTCGTGATGTTATCAATAATGACAGTCGAGTTGTCTGACGAGTCGGGGTTACCTTAGCTATGATGGTCAGCTACGCAGTTTCTATGGCCGTTTCCATGATGATCATCAGCTTTCAGGGGTGGAGCCAGAGGTGAGGTATGAAGGGAGAGGCGGGTCTAAATTCGTTTATCAACAACCTCTCGACTCATTTTCTCCTACATCGCTGACTACACCTTTAACTCTTAGCATTCCTTTGCTGCACATTTCTTTGCATCATGAGTAATCATGCATCTGTCTTCTACTGCACTTAAGATGATCAGCTCACATTTGCTATTAGGAAAATCTTTGTGACAAATAAAAATTAAATAATGGACATAGAGTCACAGTCTGTGTAAGCAGGCGACCTCAATAATGATGTCAGACCTTAGATATCAGTTAGTTTTACTTATCTGATGGCATTTTTCAGGAAAAGATTTCAGGACAACGACCTCAAAGAGGCTATTTTATGGAGGAAGTGTTACATTTTTAGAGATGACGTTTGAAATTTGCTTTTATTTTCATAAAAAATGAATTTGTTCTGTAAATCTAAATCTAAATCTCTGATTTATACTTCATTTTTTTGCATGGTTTTCACTGACCAGTCTGTCCTAAAAACTCTCCTCTTTTGCTTTGCATCACTTTATCAGAATTAACCTTGGCAGATGTAAAGTTCACATATTTTGTTATTCCTTTTTAAAGATTTAAAGCTGAAACTGAATCATTCTAAAAAGATATTCACTAAAAAGTCTAATTTTCAAGGAAGAAATGAAATCTTTTATTTACTTTATTTACTATGACCCAGTAACATAAATACTAATACTTACACATCTGAACAAATTTCAAAAGTGTTTCCCACTAAAATTATTCAAACAGAACTCTTGGTTGCAAGGATATACTCTTTTCAATTTGGGCATGTAATTTCCGAGCAGAATGCTTAAAAAGAGGCTTGGGCTGAAGAGGACGGCTGGCACTGGCACTTGTGATTTTACCCAGTTTTATCATTATTATTTCATTTCAGGTGGTATGAGACCCTGGTAAGTAAGCATGGTATCATGAGCATCTTCGTGCTTATGAATTGACACGCAGCAGCAAAGGCTTGGTAGCCACTCAGTTGTCTGAGTACAATGATGTCTTTCCTTTGACAGCATATTGAGTTGGAGGCACATTAATTCTTTGAAACTTCACATATTTTGCTAGCTACACTAACTTTATGGCATGGTTTTTTGTAGGATGATGGAACAGAAGTGGCCAATCAGAGTGATTGTCACTGACGGTGACATTAGAAGAATCCATCTTGATCTAAAACCAAGCAACCTTGGGTCCCTTTTGGATCACTTGAAAGTTGAACTGGCATTACCGTGTAAGTTCAAACTACAGTTTGAAGAGGTGATGTTGAACAATATCCTCTACAACATGAACGATGTGTCAGAACCGCCAGATCGAGCCGAGCTGAAAATTTGGGTCTTGAGTCCCTCCCTGCCCTCTCTCTCGCACACGGTCCTCACCAGACACATCTGATACAGAGATACTGTGTACAAGGGAAGAGAAGTCTTAACTGATGAGGCTGGATCCTCGCCCGTCTACATTTTATGTTCCAGAATTCTCTGTGGATATAAATTTCCGACTGAGACAAGGAGACCTTGCCTACATGAAAGACAGAACATGGATGGATATTTCTCGTGACATGAAGCATGAACTCATACAGAAGCTTGCAGAAACAGTATACAAGTAAATGGCATACCCCATGGAGGATCAATGTGGAGAAGTGGCTGCTGCACTGATTACAAAGCATTCATGTCCAAGAGAAGCTGGATCACCTACTGGGTATTGTGTGTTGGAAGAATAGCTTTTATTTAAAGATGAGAAATTACTCTACAAAAATAAGAAGATCTGCACTGTAAGACCCAACAGTTTAACCTTGATAAAAAAATTGAGTTCCACCAACTAAAAAATTCAAAAAAGTTACTTGAGCTTTATTTATTTGAGTGGCCAGAACAACATTTTACTTTTATGTAAAAACAACTTAAACAATTAGGTATTGTTTTGTAATTGTACACAAATTATTGAATTTATCAGCCTTCTCATTGGATGACGTCACACTCACGCACGTACATGATCTCAGGAAACCTGGTGAAGAAATCTGCCATTTTCACTCATCGCATTAAGTTGTGAAGTTGAACTGAGACAAACTGAGGGAATTATGTGAACACTGTGGGGATATTAATGAGCATAACTTTGGCAGTTTTGTTTTTTCGTATGTTGGACCATGTGAAGCCTTCAAACCGGAAGTTTCATGCTCTGACATGCAGGAGTTTTCTCCTTTTTCTGCCTCCATCGTGTAAGCCACACTGACCGCCATTACATTGATGCTGTCTTTGAGCGCACTTATCTGGTGAGTAAAATCTTTCTCTTTCATAACGGTTGAGTGTAATGTCTTGTGTTTTCTATGCAAAATATAGTAAGGTAAGTCCAAAGTCATTTTATGCATGCACAAAAAACCCTATGACACCAGGTGCTTATTTCCCCACATTGTGTTTGGGCCGTTACGTTTTGAAACATTTTCATACTGTAGCGATTATTTTCTGGATATTATTGGATACTAATTAAAGAAATTAATATTCATTTCATAACCAGTTTTGCTTTTGTTAATTAAAGGGGCACCATCCTTTTTATACAAAAAGGCAAAATTAACTTAATTAGCAGATTTATTAATTATTTCATTAAAATTAGATAAATCAATTAAGTCAAACTTTATTAGTTTTATCAATTAAGTCAAACTTTATCAGTTTAATCAATCTCAAATCTAAAGACAGAACTCTCATGCAGTGATGTCAATCTTCCAAACAGAATACCAACAGACAGAACTTTAAATATAAGAGTGATTTACTAAATGAATATATAAGACAAAATAAAATAAAATAGAACACTTAAGGAGGAATAAATGTCAGAGTTATACTGAATCAATGATGCTGTCAATCAGGAAAGAAGATATGAACCCTCAAGGAACATTTAAGTATATGGAGTGGTTATAGAGGATTAATTTCTGAATTAACCTACTTGTAAAAGGTCAAATAAAGGGGAAATAATAGGAGAATTAAACAAGACACACTCAAGCCCATCTGAAAGAAGAACCGCGCCTTATTCGTGAAGCTTTTATGATCGGATCTCAAACTGGTCCTGAGCTACTGTAGAGTCTTGAGGATGGATCTGGTTCTGGGTGTCGTCCCAGAGGGTGAAGTCCACACTCTATCCACCGCAAGGATCCAGGGAGGATGTTCCGATTTGAGCAGATTGGTCCCAGGTTCCCCGGGAGAGAAGTATCGTCTTAGACTGGACTGGCAGGTTCTGTCTAAGGTGAAGCTGGAGCTTGGAGCGCTGATGTTGCGATTGTAAAAATAAATTTGATTTGTAACTAATTCCAAAAATCAAGAATTCACTGGCCACATGAAAGCTATTCTGAAATTAATAACGAAAGTCCATTTACTATGAAGCAAATCTTTGAAGTGTTACTGGTTTATAAAGAAAGAGAGAGGAAGACAAGAAGCAGCAGCATGTGTCTCTCTCTGGTTTTACTGCTGATGAGGATCTCAGAGGAGGAGGGCCTTCTGTGGTAATCAAAACTTTTATCAACTAATATTTGGCCAAGCAGGTAAACAAACCTCTCTGTCTTTCAAAAAGAACCCTTTTAAACAATATTAAGTTGTATTTTGATTAAACATCCAATATAAGCACTCCAACTGGATAGGACATCTCATGGTGATCAATTTGATACCAAATACTATATATCTAAAGTATAAGAAAGAATTGAACAATTCAAATCCTATCAACCCTCTGGAGTCAAGGGTATAATTGGCCGTTTTTGACTACTTTTGATTTTACCCTTATATTTCACCTTAAAAACTGTTTACCTGGCATTGCTTGGTATCATTTTTTTCAGCACAACCTCACATGTGTGGATTTAGAGGTTTTTTTTCCATTTTGACATACTATATTAACACAGTGGACCTAAAATCACACAGAAAACACAAAATCCGAGTAGAAAAAAGTTGTATTTTTTACTGTGAAAACCACAAATATGTATAACGAATCAATTTTACAACTTAGAATGTAAATGTAAATTGTAAATTTCAAAACTTATGTACAATCTTTGCACACAACAAAGTAATTTACCACTATTTACAATAAAATGCAGGCAATTCCTCAGGCGTTTTTATACAACTATTTACAAAGCAATGTAATGTCTCACAAGTATATGTATAACAAATCATTTTTACAACTTAGAATGTAAATATGAATTGTAAATTTCAAAACTTTTGTACAATCTTAGCTCACAACAAAGTAATTTACCACTATTTACAATAAAATGCAGGCAATTCCTCAGACGTTTTTTATACAACTATTTAAAAAATTATGTAATGACACACAAATCATCTGTGCCACTCAAAAAACAGTTTCTGTCTACCACAAGACAGAGAAAAGATGTGATTTTCCTTCCAGTAGTCCTGGAGACTCAGCACACTAATAACATGTACATCATGAGACCTCATACAGGTCCTCCTCCTCTATGTCAGTCCACTTGTATTTTTTTCCTGATTTTTTTTTTTTCGCAGCATTTTTGTTGGTGTTGCTGCAGATGGTCCTGACTGTGTCAATTGCAAAAAAACAAAAGAAAAAGGTCTTTTGGACTGTGGAGAGAATGTTTCTCTGCCTGCACACCTGGTGGTCTACGAGGCTGGAACCTGCTTACTACTGGGGCAGTGTCAGCATCCTCCTTTGTTTTCCAAGGCTCAGGTCTGATGAGTGCTGCTGAGCCAGCGGAGGTCGGGATGTGGTGGGGGTGCCGCGTCGCCCCCTCCTCCGCGTAGCCGGACCTCCGACTCTCCACACACGTCAGAGGCTCCTCTCCATCTCTCTCCTCCTCCAAAACAAACGGGGTGATCATCCACCACGTCGATGTGTGCTGCTGCCGAGCCTGCCTCAGACTCAGACTCCGCCGCTGCTTCGGGTTTTTTTTTCCGTACCGTTCGTGCAGACGAAAATATGCACGAAAAAGTATGGTGTAAATAACTTATCACAGCTCTGGCTTTACTTGGCCTATTAACAAAATTTAAAAAATGATATAAAGCTTGAGGTCTGCACTTTCAACAAAAGTTGAAACGGCGCGTCGAATGACTCCTGAGGGTTAAACAGTCAATTAAACAAAATAGAGGTGGTTAACTTTAGACATACAAGTCAACATGCCCTTAGGATGGTATGCAACCAAAACCCAAGTTGTAGCAATCCTATTATTAAGCATTCTTTAATAAAACAGAGTGATAATCCAACTTTCTCCTAACTTGGGGATTTTTAGAGCTAAAACACACAAGTCACATCATTAGAAAGCATTTGTCATGACAGGAAAAATATCACATTGTTAGATTGTCCATTATTTCATTTAAAGAGTTAAAAAGGTTTGTGGTTTTCTGTGCTAGACAGAGACCACATCTGGAGCCAGTGAGGGGTCTGAGTGGCCAGGGAGGTCAAAGGTCAACTTAGGTGCCACGTAAGAATAATTTAAGACTTGGGAACGAACTGTCTTTGAACACATTATTAGGTCTCAGCCAATCGCTGTTTAGGAAGAAAAGTAAACATCCACACCGATGTCTGTTTGGGGTACCTTGCAGTCATTAACGACAGACTTGATGGCACCACATGTCTCTAGGAGATTTACAGTCATGGTCCAGGAAGACACAGTCAGGGATGATTGGAGTGTTCTTTGTCCTTTTAGAGTTTCCTTACAGTTGATCAGTTTGATCTTGCTACATATTCCCCCCTTCGTCGCGTTGTCTTGATCCACAGGTCAACGGGACGACCAGGCAAGATGATCAAACAGGAGTTCTTAGACAGGCTTGGTGTCTGGTTCTTAGGGAAGGGACTAGAACTAGTTGCCTTGAAGAGATTCTGTCTAGTAAAAACTAAGTGTGTAATAAAATTACAAATCTAACAATGTTATTTATTTCTTAACTGTAATCTATTATAAATTCTGCCCAAGTTCAAGTTCTGTTGGTACTTAATTCAGAATTTAAAGTACAACTTAAAGATTTCTTGAATGTTACAAGAATAGATTGCTTTAACATATAATCACCAGATAAGGTTGATTGTTTGGATGCTGTAAAATTGAGAGTTTTAGGATTCACTTACAGCTTGTGTGTACTTGTCAAAAGCCTTTTGGGTTCTAATTTGGTTTAGATTAGTTCAGCATTAAAATCAACAAACCAGGGTGGTTTGTGAGTGGAAGCATGTTCAGTTTGCTGAGGATAAAGATATTTTGATTTCCAGGCTGACTTTTCAGCAGGAATTTGGTTGAGTTTTAATAGGTGGTCTTTTGAGACACCTTTCAATCCAAAGAGTAGAGGTTTCATTTTCAGAGCCAATAAGGAATGTTTGGCAAATGAGGTTTGGTTCTTACTGAAAACATTACCAAGTTTATTATGTTCCTCGGCCTTTTGGAGAACATAAGTTGGAATGACACTCTGGCCCACCTGAGTCATAGAGTCAGACTCAATTATAGGTGTGGGTCCAGGTGTATTAGGGTTTTTAGAAGTCTGATTTGCATCCCCTAAATCGAATGTTATCTGATTGTCACAGGTAGATTCCTGTGTCAGAGTGAAACACTGGACTGTGTTGATTTGGGAACATGACACAGGTAGAGGCTTTGGAACCTGTGACCATATCCTCAGTCATTTGAAGTCGATTAATGGATCAAACCTGTTGAGCAGGTCTTTGCCAACAAGAAAGGGAATTGAATCCAGAGGTGAAATGTACACAGGGTGTACAAGGTGCATGGGACCAATGGTTAGTTCTAGCATCGTCATTTTTGTGAAGGTAGTGCTTCTTAGGGTATATGGTTGCACATCAAGATCACATGGGAGCAGTTTCAAGTCCCTGTTGGATTTCTTTACGTGTGCACGTAACCTGTTAAAGAGAGCTGCGGACATAAGGGTGATGTCTGCGGCAGTGTCAAGAAGGGCTTCTTGGTCAAGTTCATGTTTAAGAGTGATATTCAAGTAGAACTTTTGTGCAGTGCCTTTCTCAGTGAGGTTACCAAGAAACTGGCAGAAAGGTGGCACAACTTTGACGATTGCTGGATCATCAACAGATGGATCACTAGTTGAGTCACTTTGCGAGACATGGAGTTCACCAGCCAGGTCTGGCATGGTTAGAGTCTCAGGTTCAGGTACTGACTTAAAGGGGTCGATTTCTTCCTTGTCATTCTGTACAAGGGAGTCATGACGAGAAGGTCGGTCTGAGTCAGTGGTGGAAACTGGGAGAAGATCCACCTTCTTGTCTCTTTATCACGTAGTTTTTGGATTAACTCGTTAAGAGTATCAAGTTCTTCATCACTAAGTCTTGACTCTATTGAGTCCTTTTCAGAGTGATGGCTCTTCTCTGAAGAGTCTGGATTTGCAGAACTTTTCATCTCCTTAATGGAGGATGGTGTACTGGGCGAGTTTGTGGACCGTTGCCTCCGGAAGTGAGGGTCAAAACGGTCATGCCCTTCATGTCTCACACCCCCCTTGTAGGGTTGGTGTTTTCTTGGGACAGTCCCAAAACATTGGGGTTTTGGAGGAAAACTTTTTGGATCAAGTTTGGATGAATGTCGACCCTTGTTTAACCATGGTGTTTGATGATGAGTGGAGGTGTGGCCAGAATGTTTAGGCCAGCAGGGTTTGAAATCCTCGGGTCTTGGGGTCTCATTGGCATGTGAGAGGCTGCCTTTAGGTTCCATGGGCAGGAAATTTGCTTCCAGAGCCAATATGGACGATGGCTCTGCTTTCTTGGCAGTGAGTGTGCATTCTGAATCTAAAAGAAGAGATAGCAGAGAACCACACATTTCAAATATGAATATAAGTAATTATAAAAAAACTGTAATGTCAGAAGGATCATTTGAAAGACTGGTTTAACCCTTGAGGCACCTTGTGAGCCAAATTGGCATGTTTTGCTTTATTGGAATCTCAATATCTCAGTCAGTTTAAATGCAAATTATATGATATTTGGCAAGGTTTTTTTATTTTTTTAATTCCATGATCCAACTATTGTGAGTTGAATAGAATAGGACATATGCACCGAGTGTACACTCTTTGACTTGGTGTCTGACTTGGTTCCATTGACTCCCATATAAACACATGTTTCTGATATACTGTAATTCTGACACAATAAAATATTTTCCCATTAAAACTTAACAAATCTAAACCTCTGCATTTGCAATAAAGGGAAACAGATTTTAGGTGTAATCTATCTATGGTTTGGTCAGGAGTTGTTGAAAGGATTTGGTGGAGTGAAAGTAATATAAGATGTTAAGAGTTTACATCTTATTACACTTTCATGAGGGGAAGCCGTTTTGGCACACAAGGGACTTTAATATTAATTTCTTGAATAAACTCTAATGGCTTCTAAAACAAATAATGCATCAAAATATTTATAAATTATTGACCTTGTCAAGGCTATAATAACATCACCCCAAATACTACACTTTGAATTCTTTTTCCAAAAAAACCCCATATTTTAGGTTTTTCCCCATCAAAAAAGGGTTTTTTTTTAATCACAAAAGTGCATAAAAGCAAATGAAACCATTAAAAAATAAAATTTAAGAAACTTTATATCTATGGTATATCTATGGAGGCTGCTGGTGTCCACAAAAAGGACAATACATTATGATCTGCAATGAAAAAAAAATCAAGTATCATTAGGTTGCTTTGGATTTCACTAGCATGAACATTTTAGTAGTCAGTTGCTTCCACCCAGATGTGATTTCGTTCAGGGCTCTCTGTACCTCAATCTGATATTATAGTACTTTTTCAAAAGTTCCTGGCCACCCCACACAGCTTCTACTTCACATTCATCCAATGTCTATTGTTACTCACGCCTTAGATTATTGTTAGCGAGCTTATTAATCATAGAAACAACAACGATGACAGTAATAAGTTGTCGGAACAATGTAGCTGTCAGTTGTTTCCACTGGAATGTGTTTTTGATCTGGGCTCTCAAAACCTGTTGTCAGCTGAGTTTATTTAGGATAGAAACTGCCCTGGAGTGAGAGTGTTCGATGGTGCATGTAATGGTGTTTTACTGCATATTTGATTAAAGTTAATGAACTCTGTTCTCCTCTCTTTAGTAGTCTTACCGCAGGCGAACACTGTGTTTCTCCGTGGTAGCCGAAGCTAACAGTACACCGGCATCCTCCACTACAACGTCAGCGTCAAACCTGGAGCTACACAGCCTAACCAAACAATACAATAAAAGTGTACATAGCGACATAAAACACATTTTCACTTACTTCTTCTTTCATTCAACAATTTCCAATCACATTTCTTCGTCATATTCTTCTTCGTCTCCTCTCACATAACGCTGGTGCATCGGCAATAATAGTCCCCGGTAATCCACTTCTGTTGCTGCGTGCCTTTTTTGTTTGCATCGTTTACTTTTTTACTTGCAGTGGCGTTTCTTTTAATTTGCATTGTTTCTTTTATTTGCAGCAGTATTTATTTTTGTTTGCAGGGTTTATTTTTTTGTTTGCAGGTACTTTTATTTGTACAGGTGGCGGGTCTCGGCCACTGTACTAAATGCACAAGATTTCTGTTTTAGTTTTTGTTGTACTTTGTACAAGTGCTAATAATGCAGGTTTTTTTTTGTTGTGAACAATAAACCTTTATTTAAACAGCTTTATGTCCTGAGCATTGTGTTTTCTATTTTTATGTGTAGTGTTTAGTGACTGTTCAGTAGTATTTTTAATTTTGATTAACTTGGGCATGATTTGACAACATAGTTCAGTTTTGA
Source organism: Scarus forsteni (assembly GCA_036419115.1). Taxonomy (NCBI): domain Eukaryota; kingdom Metazoa; phylum Chordata; class Actinopteri; order Labriformes; family Labridae; genus Scarus; species Scarus forsteni. The sequence goes on from JAZDUH010000256.1 coordinate 97,422, forward strand.
GCACAGATTAAACTGTTCTGAGGTAAAAGTTTGTTTTTTTCAAGAAGAGTCTGAGGTTTTCTGAATGTGGATTGAAAGTTGGGTTTTGTGTCACAGTTGAGAGAAACGGGGAGCTTTTTTCCAGAAGTGTGTCGTAGCATTCGAGAAATACTGTATTGTATTTGTGTCAAAAAGCTTTATTATGGCCGTATTGCATTTCCTGTTATATCTATTATCTCTCATTTTAATTATGACTTTTATTACGTCTGCCAAAGAGGTTATGTTTTCTGTCCGTCCGTCCGTCCGTCCGTCCGTCTGTCCGTCTGTGAACAAAATAACTCAAAAAGTTATGAATGGATTTTGATGAAATTTTCAGGAAATGTTCAGCATGGGAAAAGGAAGAAGTGTTTGGATTTGGTGTTGATCTGTATCCGCGTCTGGATCCACCGTGACGAAAAATGTGATTTTTGTGAATAACTACTGAACTAAAATAGATATTATTATGAATCCACTTGCTAATGGTATGTTTTCATGGTCAAGGAATCTAAATATTTTGATGAAATAAAGGTAAGACTAATATTTAAGGTGAAAATCACAATATGGGAGAGGACTGTGGCGCTGGCGGATGTCTGTGCTCTTAGAGTGCTTTTCTAGTTTACTCTGTATTTAATTGACCTTATTATGCGTATGTAACTTCTTTGATTTGATTTCATGTTTTGATCCAAAATCTCATGCCAATAAATCTTATTATATAAGCTTTATTGTTTGGCTTGGATGCTCAGCCAAAGAAAATTGAAATCGAAGAGAGAGACAGAAAGAGTCAGAGAGGTAGACAAACTAAAGGTCAGCACTTATTAAAGTTATTATGGTATATGTTATTTCTTATGAACGTAAAGGTGAGCCCTTATTACAGATAATATATTTTTTTATAAACCTAAACGCAGTCGCTCTCTCCTGATGAGAGATCACTGCAGAAGAGAAAAAAAACAGTCTAGAGTCAGAACTCATGGAGTGATGCACAAAGCAGAAAGAAGAGACAAAAGTTTGTTTTTTATCTGTTCTCTGTCATAGAAACATTTAGCTCAGATGTTCATCAGTGGATCATCAGTGATCTATTTATTATAAAAAGCTCAGGAACACATTTGAATTGAACTTTACTGAGAATGTTTGGTTTAATGGAGAGCTGTTAAAAGCTGCCTTTAGCATGAATTTTCCTCAATATTACAATACATTAAAAAAACATCTGCCTTTTGGCGTTCTGAAAACTGGTATTACTGCCTCAAAACATTAAAGATGTTGGTGCAGTATTACATAATTTACACAGTTCTTAACACGTTTCTCAAAACACTAACAGATTCCTTCAAATTATACACACAAATCTGAAAACCTCACACACAAAATGTTAAACCTGACACTCCCTTTTCAAGATGACTCTTTGCCATCAAATCTCTGGACTGTTCACAAAATGAAACTCGTGTTTTCATTCGGTACACACAGCCACATTCTCGAATGACACACACATACCAGTCAATTGATAGACACTACCAAACATTCACAGCACACTGAAGTGCAAAATTGAAAACCCAATTATTCATTCATTCATTTCTTTATTTAATCTCTTAAATCCACTGACAGCGTGCCTTCATTTCCAATGGCGTCGAGTGTACATAAAAACAATAATTCAATCAATCAATCAATCAATCTTTGCGCCATTTCATAACAAGTGTTATCTCAAGACACTTTACAATAGAGCATAAAGCTCTTCATTTTATTGATACACACATATGCATGGATACATGTATACATAATATAAAGATACACACACACACACACACACACATATCTATATATTTCTATATATATCTATATATATATCTATCTATATATATATATTTCTATATATATCTATATATATATCTATCTATATATATATATATATATATATATATATATATATACAAATATCTATCCAACACCAACATGAATTCATAAAGCCAATCATGAATCCCTCCATCATGGCTCATGAAAAAACCTTCTGTTAAGCAGCAGGAAATCTTGAATGTGGATCCCAGTCTCATGATGAACACCAAATCCACACCATGCTGTGTTGGTGTGAGGGTGAAGGAAGGGAGGTAAGAGGAGACAAGTGGACTAAAGTAAGAACTGAAGTTAGAGACAGATCCATGAACCATAGACCTGTCGTCTGATTTATTAGAGGGTAGCCTCTTGAGATGCTACATCTGGTTTTCAGGAGGGTCCTCATGTCTGAATGGTTGTGGTGATCATTTTATAGAAGTATAATCTTAGATATTCTTACTGAAAATAAGAATTTATGGTAGTGATGAACTCATGGTGCCCAGATCACAAGTGCATCCCTACCATATTTGTCTCCGTTAAGTATAAATGTATTTCAGTTTTTCACGGTTCTTAACACACAACAACCGATAATTTGGCACAGATTGCAAGACCCTTACTTCAAGTACCAATTGCTCAGCCCAATTTGCCACATCTAAACACTCCCTTACCTGCATTAGACTCTGACTTTCCTTCTTTACACTCTGAGGTCAATTACACATCACCTTGTTGTCAAAGCTGTACACACAATGGTCAGCTGTTGCACACACACCCCAACTGAAATCTCAAAGCATCAATCCACAACACACAACTATACAAATCTGTAAACACCCAGGTCTGGTGAGCAGTTTTCAATCAGGAGAACTGCAGCATTAAAGGTCCCTTGGCCTCTGCTTTGTTTGGTGAGCATTAAACAATGGACAACGACAACCAGAGAAGGAGAGCGGGAAGAGTGAGAAGACCTTTTGACTTTTTTTTGTTTGTTTTGTTCACGTACCTTTTCTTTAGAAATGTCTGTGCACTGAAACACTGTAAATAAAGCAATGATTTGCTGCATGCGTGTGTGATATTTCATGTTTGAAGAGGTGGGCCTACACGGACATTTTCCATAGGAAAAATGGGTAATTCTCATGAGTCATTGCCATTCACATTGTGTGTTGCATTTAGTTAATTGGGTTTTCAGTTTTGCACTTCAGTGTGCTGTGAATGCTTGGTAGTGTGCAGCAAATGCTGAGCTGTGTGTATCAGTTGACTGGTATGTGTGTGTCATTAGAGAATCTGGCTGTATGTACCAAATGAGAACACGAGTTCCATTTTGTGAACAGTCCAGAGATTTTATGGTAAAGAGTCATCTTGAAAAGGAAGTGTCAGGTTTAACATTTTGTGTGTGAGGTTTTCAGATTTGTTTGTATAATTTGAAGGAATCTGTTAGTGTTTTGAGAAACGTGTTAAGAACTGTGTAAAACTGTAAAGGCCTCTTGAGATGTGACATCCCATTTTCAGAGGGATCTCATGCCTATATAGTGATGGAAATACAAAAATGTAGATGTATTGACCATGGGTAGGAAGATCATGCTAATGTCTACATCACCAACTATAATGATAATGGGAATTGATTGTGGCTAATGAAATGGCCAAATATGTGTCATGTCTATAATTGTAGTTTTTGAGGCTTTATGATTCCACAGCAGCAGACAGTCTACACCAACGATCCCAGACCACCTACAAGACAAAAAAGGAGCAAACAAAAGGGGCAAAGGCAGATGTGGAGAGACAGTGTGAGAGAGAGAGACAGAGCCCAGTGTGCCAGTTGCCAGATCCCCCCCGGTAGTCTAGGCCTATTGCATCTTCAGTATGAGTCTAATTTATGGACTAATTTATGGACTGTAAGCTGGTCCCTAACTGAAAACTTTATCAAAAAAGAATGTTTTCAGTCCAGCCTCAAAGGGAAAGAGGGAGTCTGCCTCCCGAACTGAGGTCGATAAATGGTAATTGCAAGACAATAAAGAAACAGCAGCGGAGCAAAACTGAAAAACAGTTACAGACATGGACAAAGTGGTTGTTTATCATATTTTGAAACTTTCCTGTACTAATAAGTGAACTGAGTTTTAGTGTTTGCTGTAAAGTGTTCCAGCTGTGGGCTGCACAAAAGCTGGAAGATGTTTCCCTGATCTTGCTGTGGACTCTTGGAACATCAAGCATTAGCCAGAACGAGTTTGGTTTGGTCTGTGGTCATATTTAATAAAGAGGTTAGATACTCTGGCAGATGTCCATAAAGAGCTTTGTAGATGAAAAGTAACCAGTGCCTGTCCCTTCTAATTGACAAAGAAGGCCAGTTCACTTTGTAATAAAGGATGCAGTGATGGTTGAAAAGCTGTCAGCAGTAATGAACCTTATGGCAGAGTGGTAAACTGAATCCAGTGGTTAAAGACAGCTAGCTGTGGCGTGCCTGTAGATCACATCTCCATAATCTAAAACTGACAAGGAAGTGAATTCAGTCATTTGTTTTCTGCATGAAATAGGAAAGTTTGTTTTGTGTCTGTATAAATAGCCCATTTTTGTCTTAATTTGGTAACAAGTGAACTGATGTGAGGTTTACTGTAAATTGTTGACTCTTTCTATGTTGCGACCTTCCAGAGTAATAATGTGTGTAGTGTTATCAGCAGGATTTCTGGAACGGCTGAAAAGCATGTATTTGGTTTTATTTGGGTTCAAAATGAATTTCTGACTCAAAAGAACATTTTGCAGTTTATGAAGCTCTTGCTGAAGTATGTCAGTGGCCAATGTTGCGGTGTTAGCGAGGCAGTAGAGAACAGTATCAGAACAATATTATAAAAATGCAACACACAATGTGAATGGCAATGACTCATGAGAATTACCCATTTTCGTTTTGGAAAATCCAATCCAATCCAATCCACTTTATTTATATAGCACAATTTAAAAACAGACCAAAGTCTCCAAAGTGCTGTACAAAAGCAACAAAATAAAGGCAGATACACAAAGCTCTGCCAGCTCCATAAAATAAATAAAACCATAAAATAAATAAAACATAAAATAAAAACATGAATTAAAATAATAAATAAGATAAAATACATTAAAAGACACAGAGGACCACACAACTCACGCGGTGTTAAAAGCCAGAGAATAAAAGTGGGCCTTAAGACGAGACTTAAAACAGTCCACTGTGGGGGCCATTCGGACGTGGAGGGGCAAAGCGTTCCAGAGTTTGGGACCGACCACAGAGAAGGCCCTGTCCCCTCTGGTTTTAAGTCTCGTCTTAGGCACCACGAGCTGGGACTGGCCCTCAGACCTCAGAGCGCGCGCTGGAATGTAAATTTGGAGGCAGTCGGTGATGTATTGAGGGGCCAGTCCATTCAAAGCTTTAAAAACAAACAAAAGGATCTTAAAATCAATTCTAAAATTAACAGGGAGCCAGTGCAAAGAAGCTAAAATTGGGGTGATATGTTCGCGTTTTCTGGCCCCTGTTAAAAGTCATGCCGCAGAGTTCTGGACTAACTGCAACCGCGAGTGGGCCTACAAAATGTCTGTGTAGGCCCACTTCTTCAAACATAAAATATCACACACATATGCAGCAAATCATTGTTTTGTTTACAGTGTTTCAGTGCACAGATATTTCTAAAGAAAATGTATGTAAAAAAAAGTCAAAAGATTACACTAGACTACATCAAGCCTCCTGTTTCTTTATGTATTCAGTGTTCCTGTCAAATGGCACATGGTACACTCACTTCATCTGCATGCTATTCTTAAGTAGGATGCGGTCCAGTGTTGAGAGACTTATTGTTTGTATGTTCCGGAATATCCCGGGTTCTGCAGGGATCCTCGTTTGGATATGCTTCAGTGTGATGGCATTGCTTTTCCTCACCATGTTCACAATTTCTGTCTCCTGCTCTCCAGAAACTATGTTGTCCTTCAGTCCTGCGAAATACAGATACTGTCTGCACACTGTATTCTATTGATATTACTGAACAGTAAAGAACATAAGGCAAATAGATTTACTGTAGTACCTGTTCTCTAATCTGAAGGTCCTGATGGCTGGACTCTCAGACCACCTCTCTCATGCTCAGACCATGATTCAGAACATGGTCAACAATAGTGGCCCGGATCTGATCAGAAATTATTGCTCTCCTCCTCCTCCTCCTCCTACCTGCCTTCCTTCTCCTCTTCCTCCTCCTCCTCTCACTCTTACCCCTCTCCTTCTCTGGTTATCATTGTCCATTGTTCAGTGCTTACCAAACAAAGCAGAGGCAAAAGGTGATGTGTAATTGACATCAGAGTGTAAAGAAGGAAAGTCAGAGTCTAATGCAGGTAAGGGAGTGTTTAGATGCGGCAAATTGGGCCAAGCAATTGGTACGTAAAGTGAGGGTTTTGCGAACATTGCCAAATTATCGATTGTTGTGTGTTAAGAACCGTGAAAAACTTTAAAACCTAAAGTTGAGCTGCTCACTGAGCTTCTCTGAGGAGTCTGTGGTAAACTCGGGCTTCATTTATAAAGCTTGCTTACACACAGAACAGGGCTTGAAATTGGCATATGTCACTTTCCACGCAAAGGTTGTGATTTATAAAATTAAATTTGGCGGAATAATGTGCGCACTGCTACGTCAACTTTGATGCTGGCGTACGAACACTTGGGGATGTGGGAAACTGACGGCACGGATGGGGAGGAGGTGAAGTGAAGCCAGATTCATCTCATACATTTAATGCCATCACTTATCAGACTATAGACCTGCATAATCATAAACACCCGAGTCTGCAGTGCTATAGACGTGTTCACTTACTACTGTGTGCAATGTTCATATATCATACTTCATCTTTCAATTATATAGAGCGGTGGATAGCACTGGCTGTTTACTGTTAGCTGTGACAAGGTGTGTATCAGTCTGATTGCTGAGTAAACACACATATAGTGCAGACACTCGTGCATAATGCTGCACAGTGGAGGCTCTTTCACTGCTGAAGATCACACTGACTGTGGATCGGGAGTTTTTAAGGATCACAAAGATTTCTTGGCCCATGAGGATGACTGACTAATAAGCTGATTTAGATTCTCCAGAGCAGAGCTCTTGGATCCATGCACTGAACCCGTCCCAGTGTTAAACAAAACCACTCGCTGGGAAAACATCATCCCGATGTGTATAGGTGCTGAACTCGGGGGTTTCTGGCAACCGGCACCATACAGTGGGAATAAGCCACCTGGCATGTGTTACTCCTGCTGGCCAGGGTTCAAATCCCGCCTGTGACCAGTTTGCAAAGTACCTTCCCCTGCTCTCTCTATCCCTCTCTCAAGCCTGTCCACTGTCATTCTCCTTGATCAATAAAGGCACAAAATGCCAAAAAATATGTACGTATATATATTTAATGCTGCATTTTATGTCTGTCTAAAAGGCCCTTTTGAGTATAATACAATACAGATAAATTCCGTCCTTATATAGAAGCCATCCCTCAGCATTAGAATACCATCATACCAGCCATGTTGGATAGCATTATACACATGACCAGTCGATCATCAGGGTTCCTGTGCGGGAACAGGCAACATTAAAAGGCGATTTGCAAATCACATGAAAAAATGTGCATACAATCAGAGTAGAAATGATTTTTTCTTCTAACCATGGTCTGACATGGTTTTGACAAATTTAGTGGCACAGTGGTCCAGGTCAACTCAGGACTCCTTCATCCTGAGGCACAGCACCTTCGTCTTATTTTTATTGGCAGACGATACGCCTCCAAGGTGTATCACTGACCCCTCTGACGCAGGCCAGCAATTCAAAAACATTCATTAGGTACTCTGCACTGACCGTTCACAATAACATTTGGGTGTGTAGAGTGTAGAATGCAGCTAACTAGCAAATTAGCTTATCGAGATGACTGTCCCTCTTCATCAGAAATTGAATCGGCCATGACGGGCTTCCTTTTCAGATGCTGATGCATCACCGTCGTTCTGCCATGGAAGGAAAGTTCAGCCTTGCAGATTTTGCACATTCTTCTCTTTTGTTTTGGTAAAATGCTCCAAACTTTGAGCTCCATTGCAGGTCAGTGATGATACTGCTTATTCTCTCCCGGTGACATCCTGGCTGACCCAGAATACCACTACTGCACATGTGCATCAAGCGGTGCATTCAAAGGCAATCATAAAAATAAATTTTACTGTGACTTCCAGAGCTGTACATGCAGGGCGAGCGCAGAGGAAATCAATAGCGTTTATTTTGTTGCTTTTTGATATTAATATCTTGAATGTTCATATCTCTATATAGATACTATAACGATATATCTTTCTGCCCCAGCGCACGCCATTTTCAGCTTCTGGGCAAACGTTTACTTTTACTATGGATCCTCTGCAGTGTTGTATGAATGAGGCCCCTGGTCCTTAGTAACCTGAGGTAAAGCTTGACTTGCCTGAAGGCTGAACAGTTTGTCCTGCCAAACCCTTTGAGAAACATTTATTTACACACTTTTTCCTTTTTGCCTATGTGAGTGTAACACAGTCAGAAGCTCAATTCACAGTGTCTTTACAGACTCCATATGGTTTACACCTTGAGAAATTAATGAATCATTCACATTAATTATGTGCGGCCATTACATCTGTTTATATTTATGCTGCTACAGGGCTTGGAGGCATGGCTCATGCCCCCACAAACACACAGGACTTAGTTTTAGATCTAATCAAATTTTTGCAGATCAAAAGAAAAGAGAAATGATGCCTGGGGAAATAGTACTTGATAATGTTTATGTATTAACGTTGTCCGTTAGTGTTCTACTTCTGACAGCTGGAGTGTTGTCATCGTGCCAGGATAAATGCAGAGTTTATCTACGGTGCACGGTTATATGAAAGCATACAGGGGTGAGGGATGCCATTAAGCTGAGAAAGGAGACCTACCTGGCCTTCATGGCCTATGTCGGCAGTATAGGACTCCAGAATCTGCTCACAGCTACCAGCTGGCCAAGCCGGATGTGATTCAGTTGTTGCCAAGAAGGATGATCTTATACATACACACACACACACACACACACGCACACACACACACACACACACACACACACACACACACACACACACACAGAGACCTATATGTGTATGTATATATATATATATGTATATATACATATATATATATATATATATACATATATATATATATATATATACATATATTAGGGCTGTCACTTTAGTGCATTAATTAGATTAATTAATTACAACGCAAATTAATGCATTAAAAAAAATATTTTTATTATTGCGATTAATCATAGCACACAAACATTATAATACTGGCCAGCTGGAGGACCCGTACATGGCAGTGGCACGTGTCACTTCACACATGCGTCTCTAGTCAAACCAAACAAAGCCCAGGTGACAACAGGAATAGCCTATTTCAAACTCTGCTTTATTTTATTTTTGAATTTATTTATCTATATTTGTACTACATTCTTTAATAATGCATCAGGCTTAATTGTTTTGCTGGATGTCCTCGACCTTTTTCTTATTTTGAATTTGATTTATGAAACACACTTAAAGTGTAATTTGAGTTGCCTGATTGAGCTTAGAATTTTCTGGACAAGTTGCCCTGACTTAGGTTTTATTCAATTACCGATAAAAATGTAGATTTACAATCTTCTCTTTTTAGTGTATTCATTTGATTAGTCATGCACTACAATTTTATAATATCCTAGAATTCAAATTCTTCAGGTGGGGACTTTAAGCAAATATGAGATTAAAATGCGATTAATTAGATTAATTAATTATAAATCCTGTAATTAATTAGATTTTTTTTTTAATTGCCTGACAGCACTAATATATATATATATATATAAGATCGGGTGGCCAATAACCAGTGTAATACATCAAATTTCAAATTGTTACAACAGGCACTGGAGTGCCAAAAGCAGACATGGGATGACCCCTATCACCACAACAAAGCAGCAGAACAGGCCTCAGGGGCCCAGAAGCAGATGTGCTATGTCCAGAATGATCATGGCCGACAGCCCTGGTTGTTGGTAACCCAGAACCAACAAGAGCATTCATAAACATGACAAAAGAGCTTTCAGTCACCTATAAAGCTCTCAGTGGACAGGCACCAGTCTATCTTGAAGAGCTTGTAGTGCCGTACAACCCCTCTAGAACATTACGCTCCCAAGATGCTGGCCTACTTGTGGTGCCATCAATCTCCAAAAGTAGTATGGGAGGTAGAGCCTTCAGTTATCAGGCTCCTCTTCTCTGGAACAATTTACCAACCACAGTTCGGGAGTCTGACACTCTCTCTACCTTTAAGGTTAGACTTAAAACATTCCTCTTTGATAAAGCTTTCAGTTAGGGACCAGCTTATAGGTAGGTTATAAATAAATAAATAAATAAATAAATAAATAAATAAATTAGTTCATAAACTAGACTCATAGTTTAGATGTAATAGGCCTAGACTGCCGGGGGGGAGGGGTCTGGCACAATGGGCTCTATCACTCTCTCTCTCTCTCCACATCTGCTTTTGCCCCTTTTTGTTTGCTCCTGTACTCGTCTCTGGCTCTTGTCTTGTAGGTGGCCTGGGATCCTTGGTGGAGACTGCCTGCTGCTGTGGAGTCATGAAACCTCAAAACTACAGCTATAAACATGACACACATAGTTGGCCATTCTATTAGGAACACTCCATTCTCATTATCATTATAGCTGTTCATGTAGTTATTAGCATGATCTCCATATCCATGGTCGTTACACCTACAGTATCTATTTCTTATTACCACATAGTCATGAAGTCCCTCTTGAAAATGGGATGTCACATCTCAAGAGGCCTTTAACACATTTATACTTAACGGAGACAAATATGGTTGGGATGCACTTGTGGTCTGGGCACCCATGAGTTAAGTCACTACCATAAGTTCTTATTTTCAGTTTGAATATCTAAGATTATACTTCTAGAAAATGATCACCACAACCATTCAGACATGAGGACCCTCCAGAAATGAGATGTAGCATCTCAAGAGGCTAACCTCTAAGGAATCAGGCGACAGGCCAATGATACATGGACCTGTCCCTAACTTCTAGTTCTTACTTCGTCCACTTGTCTCCTCTTACTTCCCTTCCTTTGCCCTCACACCCATCACAGCATCGTGTGGATTTGCTGTTCATCATGAGACTGGGATCCACATTCAAGATTTCCTGCTGCTTAACAGAAGGTTTTTTCTTGCCGCCATGATGGAGGGATTCATGATTGGCTATATGGATTCATGTTGGGTGTTGGATGTATATATTTGTATATATATGTATATGTGTATTTTATATGTATATATGTATCTATGCATATATGTGTATCCATAAAATGAAGAGCTTTATGCTCTATTGTAAAGTGTCTTGAGATAACACTTGTTATGAATTGGCGCTATACAAATAAAGATTGATTGAGATTGATTGAGTCCTTCCAAAATATAACAAACCAGATTGTCACAATTTACAACCTTCATCAAATGCTGTCTTACAATTGGCAGCAACAGTTTCCAGTTATAGCTCTCACGTAACAAACTGTTTTGTGTTTGGATTTATACCACACAGTACAGAAGGCGTACTTCCATTAATGGTATTACAGATTAACCCCTGTGACACTTGACATATGCTTAAAAATAACTGGTTATAATCCCTCTTTTTTCATTTGCAATAGGTCTACTGGTGATACTAGCAAATAATTTTGCTTTTGTAATACCTTGTAAGACTACAGAAGCAAAATGATTTCCTAAGAATGTAAGTGCCTCATTATCATGAGGTACTTACGTTGCCCATGATGGATGGTTGAGTCAGTCAATTAGCCGTCCTACTTCTGAAGCATCTAGTCCCAGCACGGCATCCCCCACTTCCTCCTCTGCAGTTCTGGAGGGATGTTAGGTCGCTCCAGTGGTCGCAGAGCTGTGTTACATAGGGCCAGCAGCTGATCGCTGCTGTAAACAATGGGAGTCATTGCTATTCAAGGACCCACAGATGTGAGGAAAAGTTGCAAAAGTTGTTTTAAGTCGCACCAGATGAACTGGACTTTGTGTCTTCAGTTCACTTAAGTTTCACACTCACAAAAAAAGTTTAACTCTCACATGTGTGACAAGACATTTTCATTGAACAGAGAAACTCGTTTCTATTTCATGATGGCTGCAAACAAACACAAACATCCAACACAATGTTATATTTGAGTAATGTTTATTGATTCAGTCCCCACAGAAGAAACACTCTCCCCTTTCAACCTGCTGTTTGTTTACACTGGTGGAGTCTTGTTAGCAAGAAGGATATCAAAAGTGTTGATTCTCTGATTGCTTGGAGTTCTTTTTTTAGACAAGCTGGTATGTCAACGAAGTGCCATTCCACACACGCCTCACTCCACCCTGCCACACACATTCCAGGGAACTCGCTCATCAAGCTGCACCCAAATGACTTCAGAGTAATTATTACCTCTATTGTCCTGGATAAAAGTCTTACATGTGTAACAAGACAGTTTATGAAGTCAGGAACGACAGATTGTTCCACTTGCAAAATGGGATTTTCCAACAGTGTTTTAACTCCTGAGCCCAACATCTGTGTCTTAAAACAGTAAAGGACATTATCAAGAAGTCTACAGCAGATAAGACACTCATAAAGACAATTTGGAGTCAACAGTTAACCTAATGACCATGTTTTGGTCAGTGAGAGGAAGCCAGAGTGCCCAGAGAGAACCCATGCATGCACAGGGAGAGCATACAAACTCCCTGCATAAGCCTTGATGGCAAATAGTTTCAAACTAGCAACCTTCTTGCTGTGAGGCACTACCTGAATTTGTCAAGTTGCAAAGACTATTTTAGGCCACAACTTTAGCCTTGAATATTCAAAAAAAATAAAGCAAGGTGGAACAAGCTTTGGTCCATCCATCCATCCATCCATCCATCCATCCATCCATCTTCGGACACTCAACAATAGGATGGAATACCCACAATTGGTTGCCATGCAAAAAGTGTTCAGATATACAAAGACAGGCCACCTTTCTCTAAAATATTTGTGTCTTTCGGCAGTTTAGATTCACCAGTTAGCCTAGCAACCATGTAATTTGTCTGGAAGGAAACCTAAGCAATTGGAGAAAACCTTTGCATGCACTGAAGAACAAGAAAGCTGGAAACAGAAAAGAGCCCACCATGGGTCTGTGATATTGCCATAAGCCAAAGTTTTGGTCATATTAATTTTTATTTTTATTTATTTCTGCAAATGTTTTTTACTTTTTTAAATCTTGTGTTTATTTTTACCCCATCTTTCCAAAGACTTTCCAAGAGATAAAGTTCTGTCCAATGTAGTCTAATCTATTTTGGCAACCTTTCTGCTGTGGAGCATGTACCACACTTCTGATGACCTGTTAGTAACATTTATGTAAAATAAATCCACACTTTCTTGTTTAGCTGTCTGCACCTTTTTTAAGGTGATATAATTAATTTCCCAGAGGTTCAATGCATTTGTGCATGTTTTTGCACTGTGTAATTTTCTGTCTGGTGTAAAGTTTAACAAACACTAAAGGACAAAGTATTATGTTCATACATATGTATATGTGTGTGTATATATATATATATATATATATATATACATATATGTATATATATATATATATATATATATATATATATATACATATATATATGTATATAATATATTTCCATTCATACTTTTTCCTTTTTCTTTTTGATTAACAACCAAAGAGCCTTCTCCTTTCTTCAAGTTTCTCCTCAAGACACTGTATTGCTATAGGGTCCACTTTGGGGTCAAACTTGTTTGCAAACCAGTAGCCACAGCCAAATAACCAGCGCACGTCTGAAGCACCAAAGATGCAGATACCTCGTATGTGTACAGTCGTGCACAGTGGATACCGCCTCGGCTCATTCCAAACCCACTTCTGCAGCCTGGTCATACTCTTCAAACCAGAGATATCTGGGTGAGATCTGGGTATCTCTCCAGGTACACCTGGTATCCGCACAATAGTTGCCCAGAAATGTTCTTCTGGAGCGTATGTGTCCACGCACCAGTCAAGAAAATCTTTGACCACAACAGAGGAGTTCATGAAATCAATGAATTCACGTGACAAGATGAAGTAAGCGCTGCCTGCAAACATCTCGAGACCATGAGGAGGTGGTGACTTTAATATGTCAGTTCTTACAGCCCTGTCATTTGAAAGATCATGGTGATAGTCAAACCTCTGCATCTTGTGACGTGGCACTCGAGTTGTTTCCAGCATGTGTGCCCCATTAAACTTCTTGAGATCTTTCACCAGCTCAATGTTGGTCTTGAGGGGTAAATCCTGACCACAGAGGTTAATGACATATTTCCACCGAACCTCTGACTTCAGGAGGTCTGAAAAACAGTTGATATCTGCTTGCAGTCGATCAAATGTAGCATAATGGACAACCTCTATCTTAGAGGCAATGAAGACATTGGGCAGACACTGAGCTAAGCTCTCTATGGCTGAGATGAACTCTGGTGGGGACTTGCCATCATAGTGGATGCAGTAGACGTTAGCAGGGGAGTAGACGGTCCTGATCAGTCTCTCCACCATCCATGCATATTTATGCACAACAAGAGAATAGGCAATAGGAAAGTCCATCTCCTCCTCTGACGCACACACATCATCATAACCTCTTGTCCTGAGGAATATTTGACAGTTTGATGTGGCAGCAGACAGACTTTCATCCGTGTCTTCAAAAAGTTGTGTTGCTCTGATCTTCAGACCTTTGGCCACCTCTGCTGGGTCGAGGTCGTAGATGGCTGAACAATTAACATTGTATTTGTTAAAAATGGGAATGGGTACAAATGGATCTGAAGATTTAGGGATGCTGTACTTTTTATGGGCCATGGGAATGATGTGCAGACCCAGCAGGGACAGAATACCGATAAGGAGCAGTGTTTGGTGTCCCAGAAATGACCTTCTTCGACTCATCCTGTAAGGAGAGAGAAATAAAACAACTGTGACGGGCTGAAATAGGGGGAACGATGAAGAACAAAGAGTTGAGTTATGATTTCAAAATTCTAAATGTCTGCCGGGTGTTCCACATGTATGTTAATGTCCACATTGAACAGGTCTACTATTTAAACTATACTGAAGAAAAATTACACTTTTTTTCTATCAATTGTTTAAAGATGGCTTTAAGACTTTTTTCTCTTCCTGTCTGGGAATTTTTCTTCAAGTTTTCATGTGTTGCTGTGTCTCTTAATTTCAGCTGGTGAAAAATATTCTAGGTGGGGCAGTACTGTGCAACACTCAGTTTTTAACAACCATCCCACTGCGATTCGACACAAACTGCAGGATACCAGTGCTTTGTAAAAGTGTTATTATTGATTCCAAATAAAAATAACAGATAACAGAATGGTGCACAATCATATTAGAAACACACACATAAATTTCTACAAATGTACAACCATATACTGCCGAAAAGCTTACATAACCTATAGACAAAGAAAAGAGTAAGGGGAACATGTGTGCATGTGTAAATTAACAAGTTTATACAGAAATGAGAAAAGCCGGGCATCCACTGTGCGATTTTTGGCCCTTTTTGATGCGATTTTTCACCCATGCAACTATTTTGGGGATCGGGCTTAATCGTGCGTCTCACATCGTGTAGTATACATGAGGTAATGAGAAGCAATTAACGCCTCAAGACCACCTCCCAATCGATCGGATGTAAATGAAACCTGTTTGAAATCCTGGTTGCCCCTTGTGAGGCTATGTCACACTACACATGCACAAACGTAGGTATGGAAGATAAAACAAATGCACAAGACGGACTAGCACGGCATCACAGTGGACCTGAACCCAAGCAATGGAGGGTTGACTTGTAGAGCTGTGGCAGGCACAGTGGAGCCTATTTGATGTAGCCTCCGAGAGCTACCATGACCGCAACAATAGAAAAAAGAGTTGGATGGAGATTGTGCCTGGTAAGCTTATTTTCCAGCCAAACTATTGGTTGTTTTTGTTGTTGTTCTACTGCTACTTTTTTCGTTGCATTTCCGTATACAAGAGTCCGATGTGTCATACATGGATGTACAGTGTGAGCAGTCAGATAGCATACGAGCATCGGGCCGTATAGTGAGAAGAAGAATCATGGGCTGTGAATTGTTAAACCATGCAATTCACTCATACAGTATGAGCAGCGGCTGAACACAGCGATTGAAATAGTCGTACAGTGGATGCCCGGCTTAAGGTGAACATGTTTACGTCTGTAAATAAACAATAACTTTATCCAGAAATGAGTAATGGGAACATGTGTCTATGTCAGTACTATCTCATTATTTAGACAAGAATTTTGCCCTTTTGTCCTTTTGGTTTGCAAATTTCTCAATTGCTCTTTTGTTAAAGTCAGGAATGTTTCTGACAAGCTTCTTTTCCATTGAGAGCATAGCCAGAGCATTCATTCTTTTCCTCCACATCGTAAAAAACCTACTTCTCTGTACCTATTTTCAAGTCCTCCCGGCTTCGTCATACGTTGAACATGAACAAATAGTTCGTTGATACGCCGTAGTGGCAGTAAAATGCAGGTTTCGGGGCTATCACGAGTTGACACAGTCGAAAATTTGACATTTTGATCAGGCATCTAAGATAGTTACCTATATATTACCTTCTGTATATTTACGCCTTCAAATAAGTCTGTAAGTCTTCAAAATCTTTTGTTGCTGCGCTAAATGTTGTGAAGTCACTTCCACCACTAAGTAAATGGGTGTAAAGAGCAAATTTTTGTGTTTCATATGGATTCGGGAGAAGTTTGGATAGTAAACGAAAGGGTCCTTCAAAGGCACGCCCCCTTCACATCTGCTTGGACCGTCACCAGTTATGCCTAAGTCACACATTCCCGTTTCTCATGGCTATTGTGCACGACTGTACACGATTGAGGAGGCTGGTGTGATCGCTATGATACGGGATGAAATGACTGTCTCACCCCTGGACACACCCCGTAAATACACCGTCAGTAGCTCTTCTACAGTGCTTCGGGGGTGTTCGTCCCGCTCCAGTTAGGTTAATACAGCGATATGACGAGGATTCCTTGAATTTCCATCCCGCTGACATGACGTCAGCCCCGCTCGAGCTCAGTTCGCATCACAGAAGCACCGACTGAGCCCCGTCGCTTGCGCCGTCTTGAACTGGACACAGTCGGGGCACAAACGGATACATCCTTGTCAGTCGTCCTCATAAAGCTTTCAGGATTGAGCCACGATCAGCCCGACTGAGCTCAGTACATGCCATGCTAATACCGTTCGCATTAGGACTGCATTAAGCTTCCAACCCGCTATACTGAGAGTGCCGATTTTCCACGACAGTTTTGAGCAGTTCAAAACTGTCAGGACCCTTCCACGTTCCCTGCCATTCATCCACGACTATACAAGGCTGATCCAGACTAAGTAGAGCATGCACCACGACCAAAGCACGTTTCATCAGGATTATGACAATCGTGCACAATCGCCATGAGAAACGGGAATGTATGACTGGGGCTTTAATTTAACACCAGTTAATATGGCATACCGGCACCGACACGAGCCGAATTAAGCTGATGGGCGATTTCAGAGGCGCCCTTCAGAAATTATTTTCAACGATGCTGATTGGCTAAATTCACGTTGATATACGCTTATCTTGCCCTAGCAACAGTCCCTTATTGGCTATTTGTCACTGTCTTATGGGCGCTTAGCACCCCTAAGACGTAGAGGTAGAGACGAGTAGCCTTACGCTTGTTTCACATTAATCAAAATTAATTGCTTTATATATTAATATGTATATATCTGTATTTTTATTTATATCACACAGTTGAATAAGTAATTTTTGGTAATCATTTTTTCAGAATAAAATACATTTAAAATCACACTTTCCACTGGGGGGGCGGCACCATAGCGCCCTCTATTGGCTAGCCGCCACTGCTTAACAGAGTTTTCATTTGTGTCTCTCGTTTTTTTGTGTCCACGGCCACTGTCATCTTCACTTTGTCTGCTGGTAGAATAGTGATAGATTTGTCTTTTCTAAGTGAGTGAGCTATTCCATCTTTGTTTATGATGATGCTTTGTGGTGATTTGGCTGATTTGAGTATGCCTGATACTACATGCCTGAAGGCCCCTACACACCAAATGCATGTGCTACCGCCACACAAGCGCGACCCTGCGGTGCGGGGAGTTCAGCGGCGCAAAGGGCTAGGCAGTGGCGCACAAATTGAAAAATTTTCAATTCGGGCACAGCGCGCTGTGACGACATCTTAGCGCATTCAATAGGAGAGGCCAGTTCAGAAAAAAAAGTAGCCGCGGACACAGAGCTAAACTGTGCTACGAGAGACTGTCTGCCTGAAGTTTGTCTGCATTCTTACCAGACTTTGACCAACTCGGGACAGCATGCTCTCAAACTGCTCCTTGGTCAGCTTGAAGTACATTTGGAAGTGTTCTTTGTAAAAATGCAGCTCCCAAATGAGCCTGTACTCCTCCAGTACCTGCCTTGACATCAGGATCGGGTAGACCCACATCCTTCTCCTCCCCGCTGCTGATGCTGCTACTCTGGTCCAGCTCCACAGGAGGATTACAGCTACAGATTTTTGCTGCGTAGTTGAGAGCATCATGAACTACTCGTCAAACCAAGCGCGCCAAGAACACTTCCTGCTCTGTCGCTTAGCAACTGGCACTTGACGCGCTGTGCTGCGCCACGCTGCTGTCATGCTCAGCGCTGGCTCTGCGTGCACTCTGCGCTGTTTCGCACGGTGGCTACCACGCAAACCGCTTTCGGTGTGTAGGGGCCTTTACTTATGTTTTTCTTGTCATGGCATGCCAACTCTGATGGTCCATCGGACTAACCAAGCCTGGTGGGAATATCTGACAGTGACAGGCTACCACATTCAGGTGATGCCCTAACATGCAGTTAAAGCATGTTAGGGTAAAGAACTACATCTCCTATGTTCATTGTCTGATAAAAGGAGAAACACAATCAGCATTTAATTTTAACAAGACAAAACAAATTTGCTTGATCCAATCACTTCAAGGACTTATGATATTTATAGTATGAGGAAGTTGTTATTGGTTCATAATAGGAAATTCTTGATTTGTGCTTTAAGTGCAACACTTGAAGCTTTGACAGGTAAAAAAAACAGGGATGCTCGTAGAGAATATTGTCAGAAATGGTAAATAATATGGACCAGCAAGTGTACAACACAAGATCATTTAAGAAGTCCATAAAGAAACAAATCTACGCAAGAGTGGTTAACAAACTATTTTCCCCAAGAAACACATTTATATGACAAGCAGAGCTCATGAAATCTTGACAAATTAGTCTAAAATCTAAACTGCGAGTAAATCATGTTTCTCTGTCACATTTCCCCTGAATCGTTTTGCCTAAATGAACATTATTTTGAAACAAAATATTAAGTCAAGGGTACCATAATTTCATCAGTTTCATTAATTATTTATTTTTATGACTCTGTTGAACCACAATTCAAAAATAATGTCTCATCCTAATTAGTTCATTTTTAGTAATTTTTATTTATTATTACTTTTGTCAGTTTCAAGTTATTTCAGGGACCAACATCAGTTTTCCTTCTTTAATTGAAGGGTAGCAACAATCTTGCACATATGTGTATGTTCATGCTGTCATTAAGAAAACAGAAAGGACACTTACATTAGAAACATTGTCATTAAAATAATGTTTGGCCACATCTTTCTAAACTGCGTGGGCTTCCTTACTGTTAAATACTTTTTTAACTGGCTTAAAAATCCCACACTGTCACTTAAAGAAAAATCCAGTTGTTACAAGAGCAAATGGAACAAAACGAATGAAGCAAAGCAAGGTTTGATAAGTGCTACCTTAATTTTTTTCCAAGACTGATAATCTCCCTTGACAAAATCATGTTTCAAAGCTCAGGTAAATGTCATATTAACATATTTGCTCTGTGTTCATCAGAAGAATGAATAAGATGAAAAATTACCTCCTTGCTGAATCAAATCCTCTGTAGCTCAGTTATATGTTCTTCTAAAGAAATAAGATCTGTGCTCAAAGCTCAGCATTGGTGAGGAGGGAGGGAATCAGAGAGGAGCCAATGATAATTACAGTTTTTTTTTTTTTTTTTTTTTTTTTTTTTTTTTTTTTTTTTTTTTTTTTTTTTTTTTTTTTAAATATGATCAACAAATTACAAAAAAACCATCTGGATACAATCTTTTTTTTTTTTTTTTTTTTTTTTTTTTCTGCTGAAATACTTGAAAATATTAAAATGTCCATACAATTCAACAAACATTTAAAAAAAATGAGAATTTTCTGGCTATAATCTATGGTTTTTTTTTTTTTTTTTTTTTTTTTTTTTTTTTTTTATGTAGGCTACACAAGGAGAAGACATATTTCAAATCAAGACAAACTAAACTAGATGTGACTTTTTTTTTTTTTTTTTTTTTTTTTTTTTTTTTATTTTTTTAATTTTTTTTTTTTTTTTTTTTTTTTTTTTTTTTTTTTTTTAATTTTTATTTTTTTTTTTTTTTTTTTTTTTTTTTTTTTTTTTTTTTTTTTTTTTTTTCTGTGCATGTGAAAATGATCTGTAGCCTACTACAGCAACAGCTACTACAGATGAACTGAATAATTTTTTTTTTTTTTTTTTTTTTTTTT
The DNA here is from genome assembly GCA_036419115.1 of Scarus forsteni. NCBI lineage: Eukaryota > Metazoa > Chordata > Actinopteri > Labriformes > Labridae > Scarus > Scarus forsteni. Next base: position 117,851 of record JAZDUH010000256.1, read on the forward strand.
TTTTTTTTTTTTTTTTTTTTTTTTTTTTTTTTTTTTTTTTTTTTTTTTTTTTTTTTTTTTTTTTTTTTTTTTTTTTTTTTTTTTTTTTTTTTTTTTTTTTTTTTTTTTTTTTTTTTTTTTTTTTTTTTTTTTTTTTGTAATGGTCATTTTTTTTTTTTTTTTTTTTTATTTACTACATTTATTTATTATATTTATTTCATTCTATTTCAAGTGCATTTTTACCCTCCATGCTGTGAGAGACACAGACATCTGGAAACATATTCCATGTATGCTTGGTCAGTAAAGCTGGTTCTGATGTTCCTGCTGCTATACTGACTATTTTTTTTTTTTTTTTTTTTTTTTTTTTTTTTTTTTATATTTAACTTTGTAGACTGTAATCAGTCAGTAATAACATAATTCTGATAACATAATTCACCCCTAATTTGTGTTTTTTTTTTTTTTTTTTTTTTTTTTTTATATTTATGCTGTTGTTTTTTTTTTTTTTTTTTTTTTTTTTTTGTTAATACTATGAGATAAGGCAGTTTTCCACCTTTCTGTTAAAACCTTGAAAAGTTTTAATGGATTTTCATGACATTTTTTTTTTTTTTTTTTTATATATTAAATTTATTTTTTTTTTTTTTTTTTTTTTTTTTTTTTTTTTTTTATTTTTTTTTTTTTTTTTTTTTTTTTTTTTTTTTTTTTTTTTTTTTTTTTTTTTTTTTTTTAGTTGTTACAAACAAATGGAACAAAGCGAATGAAACAAAGCAAGGTTTGATAAGTGCTACATAATACTGTCATTGACAGGATTAAAAATGTCGGCTTTTGCCGCCACCCAGTGGCACCAAGAGTTTGGGAGAGTGTGCAGCAATGTGCGCTGACACTGACTCAGCCAAGCCAAGGACTCTTGATCATCCTCATGAGAAGCAAAGAGAACGAGGGAGACTATGGGACACAGTTTGTACAAAGTTTATACATAATTTCCATGTGTAGCTCAGTCTCTGCATATTTTGATAATTTCTCCTAAATAGTACGTATAATTAATAGGTAAATAATAATTTGCAGGTAGGAAGTCATAGGTAAATCTTACATTAAATTAATTAAATAATAAACAAATGCTGATTTAAGCAATAAGTTTAAAGCTGAATAATATGTCTTCATATAGATAAATATCTAAAGCTTCATAATTAATCTAACCAAAAATTAGTAAATGTGTAACAGACTAAGCAAACCCAGGACACTTGGCTACAAATGTAAAACCAAATAATATAAGAAAACCCTGAGAAAATAAATCTATACCTGCATTATGAATCTAAATATTTAATCCAAATCTAATTTAAAAATCTTTAGCTATAACTTAAATCTATATATAAATACATCTAAATATAAATCATAAACGTAAATTTAAATACTGAAAGTAAATCTAAATTTAAAGCTAAATAATTTATCTGTATCTACGTAACAGTCTGGTTCTAATCATAAATCTATTATATATGTAAATCTTATGAATAAAAATGAACCTGATAATAAATCTAAATCTAAATAATAAAATCTAAAACTAACTTCTTAATCTAACCAAATAATATATCCAAATCAAAATAGTAAATCAATAAATAAACACTACTTCTAAATCTAATCTCCATTGACCATGATGTTAATGGGTGTGAGGGCTGCTCTTCAAGAGCTAGTTCAAAAGGCATCGTCAACATCGTGAATGGTAAGTTAGCAGGTGATAGTCTTAACTTATTTATCAATCTTTACACCAAAGTTAACTCTCCTTAGTTTTGGTGGCTTGGATGCTGCCAGCTAGCTGACGGTAAGGCTAGTGTTGAGAAGCCTACGTAGTGCTTGGTGGTGAGAAGTGGGACCATCAGACTGTTCAGTCTAGAGTCTCCTAAAACAGAGGAAAAAATGGCTCCAAGAAGATAACCTACATAACAAGTAGTGGCGGCTGGTGAGAAATATTCTTGGTGGGGCAGTACTGTGCAACACTCAGTCTTTTACAACCATCCCACTACGATTCGACACAAACTACAGGATACCTGTGCTTCGTAAAAGTGTTATTATTGATTCCAAATAAAGATAACAGATTACAGAATGGTGCACACACATATCAGACATACACACACATAATTACATACAAATGGTCAACCATATACTGCCGAAAAGCTTACATAACCTATAGGCCTATAGAAAAAATGAGTAAGGGGAACATGTGTGCATGTGTAAATTAAAATTAACTTTATACAGAAATGAGTAAGGTGAACATGCGTGCATGTGTAAATTAACATTAACTTTATACAGAAATGAGTAAGGTGAACATGCGTGCATGTGTAAATTAACATTAACTTTATACAGAAATGAGTAAGGTGAACATGCGTGCATGTGTAAATTAAAATTAACTTTATACAGAAATGAGTAAGGTGAACATGCGTGCATGTGTAAATTAAAATTAACTTTATACAGAAATGAGTAAGGTGAACATGTGTGCATGTGTAAATTAAAATTAACTTTATACAGAAATGAGTAAGGTGAACATGTGTGCATGTGTAAATTAAAATTAACTTTATACAGAAATGAGTAAGGTGAACATGCGTGCATGTGTAAATTAACATTAACTTTATACAGAAATGAGTAAGGTGAACATGCGTGCATGTGTAAATTAACAATAAATTATACAGAAATGACTAAGGTGAAAATGTGTGCATGTGTAAATTAAAAATAACTTTATACAGAAATGACTAAGGTGAAAATGTGTGCATGTGTAAATTAACTTTAACTTTATACAGAAATGAGTAAGGTGAACATGCGTGCATGTGTAAATTAACAATAACTTTATACAGAAATGACTAAGGTGAACATGTGTGCATGTGTACATTAACAATAACTTTATACAGAAATTAGTAAGGTGAACATGTGTGCATGTGTAAATTAAAAATAACTTTATACAGAAATGAGTAAGGTGAACATGTGTGCATGTGTAAATTAACAATAACTTTATACAGAAATGAGTAAGGTGAACATGTGTGCATGTGTAAATTAACAATAAATTATACAGAAATGAGTAAGGTGAACATGTGTGCATGTGTAAATTAACAATAACTTTATACAGAAATGAGTAAGGTGAACATGTGTGCATGTGTAAATTAACAATAACTTTATACAGAAATGAGTAAGGTGAACATGCGTGCATGTGTAAATTAACAATAACTTTATACAGAAATGAGTAAGGTGAACATGTGTGCATGTGTAAATTAACAATAAATTATACAGAAATGAGTAAGGTGAACATGCGTGCATGTGTAAATTAACAATAAATTATACAGAAATGAGTAAGGTGAACATGCGTGCATGTGTAAATTAACATTAACTTTATACAGAAATGAGTAAGGTGAACATGTGTGCATGTGTAAATTAACAAATTATACAGAAAATGAGTAAGGTGAACATGTGTGCATGTGTAAATTAACAATAAATTATACAGAAATGAGTAAGGTGAACATGCGTGCATGTGTAAATTAACAATAAATTATACAGAAATGAGTAAGGTGAACATGCGTGCATGTGTAAATTAACAATAACTTTATACAGAAATGAGTAAGGTGAACATGCGTGCATGTGTAAATTAACAATAACTTTATACAGAAATGAGTAAGGTGAACATGCGTGCATGTGTAAATTAACAATAAATTATACAGAAATGAGTAAGGTGAACATGTGTGCATGTGTAAATTAACATTAACTTTATACAGAAATGAGTGAGGTGAACATGTGTGCATGTGTAAATTAACAATAAACTATACAGAAAATGAGTAAGGTGAACATGTGTGCATGTGTAAATTAACAATAACTTTATACAGAAATGAGTAAGGTGAACATGTGTGCATGTGTAAATTAACAATAAATTATACAGAAAATGAGTAAGGTGAACATGTGTGCAAGTGTAAATTAACAATAATTTTATACAGAAATGAGTAAGGTGAACATGTGCATGTGTAAATTAACAATAAATTATACAGAAATGAGTGAGGTGAACGTGTGCATGTGTAAATTAACAATAAATTATACAGAAATGAGTAAGGTGAACATGTGTGCATGTGTAAATTAACAATAAATTATACAGAAATGAGTAAGGTGAACATGTGTGCATGTGTAAATTAACAATAAATTATACAGAAATGAGTAAGGTGAACATGTGTGCATGTGTAAATTAACAATAACTTTATACAGAAAATGAGTAAGGTGAACATGCGTGCATGTGTAAATTAACAATAACTTTATACAGAAATGAGTAAGGTGAACATGTGTGCATGTGTAAATTAACAATAAATTATACAGAAATGAGTAAGGTGAACATGCGTGCATGTGTAAATTAACATAACTTTATACAGAAATGAGTAAGGTGAACATGCGTGCATGTGTAAATTAACAATAACTTTATACAGAAATGAGTAAGGTGAACATGTGTGCATGTGTAAATTAACATTAACTTTATACAGAAATGAGTAAGGTGAACATGTGTGCATGTGTAAATTAACAATAAATTATACAGAAATGAGTAAGGTGAACATGTGTGCATGTGTAAATTAACAATAAATTATACAGAAAATGAGTAAGGTGAACATGTGTGCATGTGTAAATTAACATTAACTTTATAGAGTAAGGTGAACATGTGTGCATGTGTAAATTAACAATAACTTTATACAGAAATGAGTAAGGTGAACATGTGCATGTGTAAATTAACAATAAATTATACAGAAATGAGTAAGGTGAACATGCGTGCATGTGTAAATTAACAATAACTTTATACAGAAATGAGTAAGGTGAACATGCGTGCATGTGTAAATTAACATTAACTTTATACAGAAATGAGTGAGGTGAACATGCGTGCATGTGTAAATTAACATTAACTTTATACAGAAATGAGTAAGGTGAACATGTGTGCATGTGTAAATTAACAATAAATTATACAGAAATGAGTAAGGTGAACATGTGTGCATGTGTAAATTAACATTAACTTTATACAGAAATGAGTGAGGTGAAAATGTGTGCATGTGTAAATTAACTTTAACTTTATACAGAAAATGAGTAAGGTGAAAATGTGTGCATGTGTAAATTAACAATAAATTATACAGAAATGAGTAAGGTGAAAATGTGTGCATGTGTAAATTAACATTAACTTTATACAGAAATGAGTAAGGTGAACATGTGTGCATGTGTAAATTAACATTAACTTTATACAGAAATGAGTAAGGTGAACATGTGTGCATGTGTAAATTAACAATAAATTATACAGAAATGAGTAAGGTGAACATGCGTGCATGTGTAAATTAACATTAACTTTATACAGAAATGAGTAAGGTGAACATGCGTGCATGTGTAAATTAACAATAAATTATACAGAAATGAGTAAGGTGAACATGCGTGCATGTGTAAATTAACAATAACTTTATACAGAAATGAGTAAGGTGAACATGCGTGCATGTGTAAATTAACAATAAATTATACAGAAATGAGTAAGGTGAACATGCGTGCATGTGTAAATTAACAATAACTTTATACAGAAATGAGTAAGGTGAACATGTGCATGTGTAAATTAACAATAACTTTATACAGAAAATGAGTAAGGTGAACATGCGTGCATGTGTAAATTAACAATAACTTTATACAGAAATGAGTAAGGTGAACATGTGTGCATGTGTAAATTAACAATAACTTTATACAGAAATGAGTAAGGTGAACATGCGTGCATGTGTAAATTAACAATAACTTTATACAGAAATGAGTGAGGTGAACATGCGTGCATGTGTAAATTAACATTAACTTTATACAGAAATGAGTAAGGTGAACATGCGTGCATGTGTAAATTAACAATTACTTTATACAGAAATGAGTAAGGTGAACATGTGTGCATGTGTAAATTAACAATAAATTATACAGAAATGAGTAAGGTGAACATGCGTGCATGTGTAAATTAACAATAACTTTATACAGAAATGAGTAAGGTGAACATGTGTGCATGTGTAAATTAACAATAAATTATACAGAAATGAGTAAGGTGAACATGTGTGCATGTGTAAATTAACAATAACTTTATACAGAAATGAGTAAGGTGAACATGCGTGCATGTGTAAATTAACAATAAATTATACAGAAATGAGTAAGGTGAACATGTGTGCATGTGTAAATTAACAATAAATTATACAGAAATGAGTAAGGTGAACATGCGTGCATGTGTAAATTAACAATAAATTATACAGAAATGAGTAAGGTGAACATGTGTGCATGTGTAAATTAACAATAAATTATACAGAAATGAGTAAGGTGAACATGTGTGCATGTGTAAATTAACAATAACTTTATACAGAAAATGAGTAAGGTGAACATGCGTGCATGTGTAAATTAACAATAAATTATACAGAAATGAGTAAGGTGAACATGTGTGCATGTGTAAATTAACAATAACTTTATACAGAAAATGAGTAAGGTGAACATGTGTGCATGTGTAAATTAACAATAACTTTATACAGAAATGAGTGAGGTGAACATGTGTGCATGTGTAAATTAACAATAAATTATACAGAAATGAGTAAGGTGAACATGTGTGCATGTGTGAATTAACAATTAACTTTATACAGAAATGAGTAAGGTGAACATGTGTGCATGTGTAAATTAACAATAAATTATATAGAAAATGAGTAAGGTGATCATGTTTGCATGTGTAAATTAACAATAACTGTATACAGAAATGAGTAAGGTGAACATGTGTGCATGTGTAAATTAACATTAACTTTATACAGAAATTAGTAAGGTGAACATGTGTGCATGTGTAAATTAACAATAACTTTATACAGAAATGAGTAAATGAACATGTGTGCATGTGTAAATTAACAATAACTTTATACAGAAATGAGTAAGGTGAACATGCGTGCATGTGTAAATTAACAACTTTATACAGAAATGAGTAAGGTGAACATGCGTGCATGTGTAAATTAACAATAACTTTTATACAGAAATGAGTAAGGTGAACATGCGTGCATGTGTAAATTAACAATAACTTTATACAGAAATGAGTAAGGTGAACATGTGTGCATGTGTAAATTAACAATTAACTTTATACAGAAATTAGTAAGGTGAACATGTTTGCATGTGTAAATTAACAATAACTGTATACAGAAATGAGTAAGGTGAACATGTGTGCATGTGTAAATTAACAATAACTTTATACAGAAATGAGTAAGGTGAACATGTGTGCATGTGTAAATTAACAATAACTTTATACAGAAATGAGTAAGGTGAACATGTGTGCATGTGTAAATTAACAATAACTTTATACAGAAATGAGTAAGGTGAACATGTGTGCATGTGTAAATTAACAATAAATTATACAGAAATGAGTAAGGTGAACATGTGTGCATGTGTAAATTAACTTTATACAGAAATGAGTAAGGTGAACATGTGTGCATGTGTAAATTAACAATAACTTTATACAGAAATTAGTAAGGTGAACATGTTTGCATGTGTAAATTAACAATAACTGTATACAGAAATGAGTAAGGTGAACATGTGTGCATGTGTAAATTAACAATAACTTTATACAGAAATGAGTAAGGTGAACATGCGTGCATGTGTAAATTAACAATAACTTTATACAGAAATGAGTGAGGTGAACATGCGTGCATGTGTAAATTAACAATAAATTATACAGAAATGAGTGAGGTGAACATGCGTGCATGTGTAAATTAACTTTATACAGAAATGAGTAAGGTGAACATGCGTGCATGTGTAAATTAACAATAACTTTATACAGAAATGAGTGAGGTGAACATGCGTGCATGTGTAAATTAACAATAACTTTATACAGAAATGAGTAAGGTGAACATGTGTGCATGTGTAAATTAACAATAACTTTATACAGAAATGAGTAAGGTGAACATGTGTGCATGTGTAAATTAACAATAACTTTATACAGAAATGAGTAAGGTGAACATGCGTGCATGTGTAAATTAACAATAACTTTATACAGAAATGAGTAAGGTGAACATGCGTGCATGTGTAAATTAACAATAACTTTATACAGAAATGAGTAAGGTGAACATGTGTGCATGTGTAAATTAACAATAACTTTATACAGAAATGAGTAAGGTGAACATGCGTGCATGTGTAAATTAACAATAACTTTATACAGAAATGAGTAAGGTGAACATGCGTGCATGTGTAAATTAACAATAAATTATACAGAAATGAGTAAGGTGAACATGTGTGCATGTGTAAATTAACAATAAATTATACAGAAATGAGTAAGGTGAACATGCGTGCATGTGTAAATTAACAATAAATTATACAGAAATGAGTAAGGTGAACATGCGTGCATGTGTAAATTAACATTAACTTTATACAGAAATGAGTAAGGTGAACATGTGTGCATGTGTAAATTAACATTAACTTTATACAGAAATGAGTAAGGTGAACATGCGTGCATGTGTAAATTAACATTAACTTTATACAGAAATGAGTAAGGTGAACATGCGTGCATGTGTAAATTAACAATAAATTATACAGAAATGAGTAAGGTGAACATGCGTGCATGTGTAAATTAACAATAAATTATACAGAAATGAGTAAGGTGAACATGCGTGCATGTGTAAATTAACAATAACTTTATACAGAAATGAGTAAGGTGAACATGCGTGCATGTGTAAATTAACAATAACTTTATACAGAAATGAGTAAGGTGAACATGCGTGCATGTGTAAATTAACAATAACTTTATACAGAAATGAGTAAGGTGAACATGCGTGCATGTGTAAATTAACAATAACTTTATACAGAAATGAGTAAGGTGAACATGTGTGCATGTGTAAATTTAACTTTATACAGAAATGAGTAAGGTGAACATGTGTGCATGTGTAAATTAAAATAACTTCATACAGAAATGAGTAAGGTGAACATGTGTGCATGTGTAAATTAACAATAAACTTTATACAGAAATGAGTAAGGTGAACATGTGTGCATGTGTAAATTAACAATAACTTTATACAGAAATGAGTAAGGTGAACATGTGTGCATGTGTAAATTAACAATAACTTTATACAGAAATGAGTAAGGTGAACATGTGTGCATGTGTAAATTAACAATAAATTATACAGAAATGAGTAAGGTGAACATGCGTGCATGTGTAAATTAACAATAACTTTATACAGAAATGAGTAAGGTGAACACGTGTGCATGTGTAAATTAACAATAACTTTATACAGAAATGAGTAAGGTGAACATGTGTGCATGTGTAAATTAACAATAAATTATACAGAAATGAGTAAGGTGAACATGCGTGCATGTGTAAATTAACAATAACTTTATACAGAAATGAGTAAGGTGAACATGCGTGCATGTGTAAATTAACAATAACTTTATACAGAAATGAGTAAGGTGAACATGTGTGCATGTGTAAATTAACAATAAATTATACAGAAATGAGTAAGGTGAACATGCGTGCATGTGTAAATTAATAACTTTATACAGAAATGAGTAAGGTGAACATGTGTGCATGTGTAAATTAAAAATAACTTTATACAGAAATGAGTAAGGTGAACATGTGTGCATGTGTAAATTAACAATAACTTTATACAGAAATGAGTAAGGTGAACATGTGTGCATGTGTAAATTAACTTTAACTTTATACAGAAATGAGTAAGGTGAACATGTGCATGTGTAAATTAACAATTACTATATACAGAAATGAGTAAGGTGAACGTGTGCATGTGTAAATTAACAACAACTTTATACAGAAATGAGTAAGGTGAACATGTGCATGTGTAAATTAAAAATAACTTTATACAGAAATGGGTAAGGGGAACATGTGTGCATGTGTAAATTAACAATAATAACTTTATACAGAAATGAGTAAGGTGAACATGTGCATGTGTAAATTAACAATAACTTTATACAGAAATGAGTAAGGTGAACATGTGTGCATGTGTAAATTAAATAACTTTATACAGAAATGAGTAAGGGGAATATGTGTGCATGTGTAAATTAACAATAACTTTATACAGAAATGAGTAAGGTGAACATGTGTGCATGTGTAAATGAAAAATAACTTTATACAGAAATGAGTAAGGTGAACATGTGTGCATGTGTAAATTAAAAATAACTTTATACAGAAATGAGTAAGGTGAACATGCGTGCATGTGTAAATTAACAATAACTTTATACAGAAATGAGTAAGGTGAACATGCGTGCATGTGTAAATTAACAATAACTTTATACAGAAATGAGTAAGGTGAACATGCGTGCATGTGTAAATTAACAATAACTTTATACAGAAATGAGTAAGGTGAACATGCGTGCATGTGTAAATTAACTAACAGAAATGAGTAAGGTGAACATGCGTGCATGTGTAAATTAACTTTATACAGAAATGAGTAAGGTGAACATGCGTGCATGTGTAAATTAACAATAACTTTATACAGAAATGAGTAAGGTGAACATGCGTGCATGTGTAAATTAACAATAACTTTATACAGAAATGAGTAAGGTGAACATGTGCATGTGTAAATTAAAAATAACTTCATACAGAAATGAGTAAGGTGAACATGCGTGCATGTGTAAATTAACAATAACTTTATACAGAAATGAGTAAGGTGAACATGTGTGCATGTGTAAATTAACAATAACTTTATACAGAAATGAGTAAGGTGAACATGCGTGCATGTGTAAATTAACATTAACTTTATACAGAAATGAATAAGGTGAACATGCGTGCATGTGTAAATTAACATTAACTTTATACAGAAATGAGTAAGGTGAACATGCGTGCATGTGTAAATTAACAATAACTTTATACAGAAATGAGTAAGGTGAACATGCGTGCATGTGTAAATTAACAATAACTTTATACAGAAATGAGTAAGGTGAACATGCGTGCATGTGTAAATTAACAATAACTTTATACAGAAATGAGTAAGGTGAACATGCGTGCATGTGTAAATTAACAATAACTTTATACAGAAATGAGTAAGGTGAACATGCGTGCATGTGTAAATTAACAATAACTTTATACAGAAATGAGTAAAGGTGAACATGCGTGCATGTGTAAATTAACATTAACTTTATACAGAAATGAGTAAGGTGAACATGTGCATGTGTAAATTAACAATAACTTTATACAGAAATGAGTAAGGTGAACATGTGCATGTGTAAATTAACAATAAATTATACAGAAATGAGTAAGGTGAACATGTGTGCATGTGTTTTTTTTTTTTTTTTTTTTTTGTAAGGTGAACATGTGTGCATGTGTAAATTAACAATAAATTATACAGAAATGAGTAAGGTGAACATGTGTGCATGTGTTTTTTTTTTTTTTTTTTTTTTTTATGAGTAAGGTGAACATGTGTGCATGTGTAAATTAACAATAAATTATACAGAAATGAGTAAGGTGAACATGTGTGCATGTGTAAATTAACAATAAATTACAGAAAATGAGTAAGGTGAACATGTGTGCATGTGTAAATTAACATTAACTTTATACAGAAATGAGTAAGGTGAACATGTGTGCATGTGTAAATTAACAATAAATTATATACAGAAATGAGTAAGGTGAACATGTGTGCATGTGTAAATTTAACTTTATACAGAAATGAGTAAGGTGAACATGTGTGCATGTGTAAATTAATAACTTTATACAGAAATGAGTAAGGTGAACATGCGTGCATGTGTAAATTAACAATAAATTATACAGAAATGAGTAAGGTGAACATGTGTGCATGTGTAAATTAACAATAAATTATACAGAAATGAGTAAGGTGAACATGCGTGCATGTGTAAATTAACATTAACTTTATACAGAAATGAGTAAGGTGAACATGCGTGCATGTGTAAATTAACAATAAATTATACAGAAATGAGTAAGGTGAACATGTGTGCATGTGTAAATTAACATTAACTTTATACAGAAATGAGTGAGGTGAACATGCGTGCATGTGTAAATTAACAATAACTTTATACAGAAAATGAGTAAGGTGAACATGTGTGCATGTGTAAATTAACAATAAATTATACAGAAATGAGTAAGGTGAACATGTGTGCATGTGTAAATTAACAATAAATTACACAGAAATGAGTAAGGTGAACATGTGTGCATGTGTAAATTAACATTAACTTTATACAGAAATG